>CM076572.1:176998615-177455399 GCA_034641835.2 Pinus albicaulis | reverse complement strand
CGGAACTTAATACTTTGATAGACACACCTCAAACACCTGAAACAGAAGAGAGGATAAAATAACTTATGAGCCAGCTAGAAACATATCAGGTAATAATAAAAAGTCAAAAGGACATTTTTTTTGTTCTGCATGAGATGAATTGTGATAGTTTGATTTTTAATTTTTACATTGACTAAACTAACAAAAAGTTCTTTTGTATGTAGAGTTTTCTGGCACTTGCTAAACCTGGTGTTGGTGGTAGTGGGACAAAAGGGAAATGGATTGCCCAGCAACCCTCTCGTACACCTTCTATTCCTTTAGGTGCCAGCCAAGAAACACACCCTGCCCAAGCAGACACCCAGCCAACCGCTAAACGTGTTGGCAGTGATGAGGCTGATATGGCCAACTATATTATTGCGTTTCCTGTAGCTACACGTGTCAGCTCCACAGGGACGATTAATGGCACGTTGTTGGTGAACGATGAAGGTGTCCCTATAAAGCACGTACAACTCCCAGGTAAATTTTAATATTTTAACTATTTCATGTACTTTATCTAAAACATATTTATCATGATTTTTATTTTTAAATTAATGATAATATCTTCTTCTTTTTCTGTGTAGGAAACAATGAGTTCTACAGGTTTTTGGAGAGCCATGCGTTGGTATTTTTTGGCCCAACCATACGCACAGGGTGGAATTCCCAGAATTCCAACCTGAAAAAAGAACTTCTAGATTATCTAGAAGCCCTTTTTGGGGTCGGCACATTTGACAGAACAGCGGTGGCTCGGGTAGCCGGCAAATATTTGAAATATACCAAGGACACCTATAGGACGCAATTGCAATTTAACCCTAGATACGAGCGTCCTCTCACAGTTCCAGAGAGTGAGTGGAGAGCACTCATCCATGATGGAAAAGAGAAAAGGGAAAAGAAAGAAGGAAAAATGCCAACTGGACCCGCAAGGTAAATTACAACTTTTATTCAATAGCTTTAATTTTCTCTATGTCTAAAATAAAAGTGTGCTACGTCATATCTGACTTCAATATTTTGATGCTAGGTTGCCTGACACCTCAAAGGCAACCAAAGCTAGGATTTAAAAAAAGGGCCATCACAAGCTAGGCCAGGGCGGTTACTTGAAATTAGCCGCAAGAATTGCAATTAAGTAGCTAAACATCTTATAATTAATTGTATCGCCTTCCAACGTTTTTGTAATCCTAAAAAATATGACTAAAAATACACAATCATATGTAATGTAGGGTGATGACTTCGGAACAGAAACTACAGAGGAAGATAAAAATATCACTTTCCATTTCGTCTATCAAGCCGTAGTTGAACATCGAAGAAGCTTGGGGCAGGTCCCAAGATCCAGAATGCCTGATAAGGTAAAACATTAACCTTTCAATATGTTTTTTTTCATCCATAAATTTAATGTCTAACAGCTTTTTTTAAATCAGGGGAGCAGCACTACCGACGAGGAAAATAACGCAGTTTTAGAGCCAGATGTAGATGATCCTCACGTGCAACCTGATCATTGTAGTGGGGACTAGGCCGACAATGCTACTATCAGTGAGGGCCGTGACGGTAATTAATTTCCACTTATAATTTTTTCTAATTATACCTTGATGGTTGTCCTTATAACGCTTTTTGTTTAAATGACAGAGAATGTTTCCCTTGAGGATCTTACCACCAGAGAGGAAGACAGGGCAACAGTCCCAACGGCGACAACTGGTGCACCAGGTAAATAATCTCATTGCAATTTTTTTTATTAATATTACCGAACTAATTCAATGATATTTAAAAACTGATAATTAAAATTTAATATTATCTGTTTTTGGAGGCGATGCCCCGTCACTGGATGAGACCAGACATCGTGACAATGCAACTAGGTCAGCGGCGACAACTGGTGCACCAGGTAAATAATCTCATTGCAATTTTTTGTTATTAATATTACCGAACTAGTTCAATGATATTTAAAAACTGACAATTAAAATTTAATATTATCTGTTTTTGTAGGCGATGCCCCGTCACTGGATGAGACCAGACATCGTGACTACGCAACTAGGTCAGCAGTGTGGGTCGAAAGGCACGAAACAGGAGCAAAGCACGATGATATTGATGATGTAATTAGGAGCTTTAGAAATAGGAAGAAGAAAAAGAAAATTTGATAATGTAAAAAATTGTATTATTATAAGACAAATGTTACCATACTTGGAACGTTTTTTGCGTTATATAAAAAACTTATTTATCATACTATTTTTATGTCAAGCATTAATTGAAAATTTTCCTTGCGTACTTTTTTTGAATTGTTTTTTTATTAGTTATTGAATATTTTTTTTTATGCTCATGAAAGTAAAAAATGAAATATAGATTGGGTATTGGGGAATTGAGAGTGATGTGAGGGGGGGGAAGGGGCCATAAGAGCTTCCACCTTCACATGGTTGGCCCTGTTTAGTAGAGAATAATTTATTGGAGCGATTTAATCTTGGATCAAATCTCCCTCGATCTAGCGTAGCAACAAAAAATTCACTGTTGACTTAGTCGCTACTCTTTCAAATCGTGGGAGGCTTGTTCCAAGTTCATGCGACTCCAATAAATTGTTCTTGAAACGAAGAGGAGCTTATTCAGGTATGTTTTGACATTTTCAACATATTTTCTAACATTATCATAAGAATTCATCTTAGAGTAAAAAATACTACATCAATTACTTGTATTTATTGTATAGATAATGATGGATTTTGATTGACTTGGCAGTGCAGGTACAAATCCTCTTGCATCATGAGCAATACAACTTGTCAACTAGGGTCATGTCCAAGATATTTTTGCTTGTGCGCTTGACCAGGTTCGTAATGTCACATTTTGTAAGTTCCTTTACGGTTCATAATTCAATATTAAGCTTGTTCATGATTATTATCTAGGTTTTTTGTATGTGTTTTTTCATCTATTTGATTGTAAGCAACTCTGCATGTTTCCTGTTGTTCACTATGATTTCTCCCATTACCACTCCCGGGATGAATCTGAATTTATTGTTACATAGGTTACTTTATTGTTACTATGATTTCTCCATTTACGATTTCATAGGTTACATCATGTAAAGTTGTCAATCTCAGGTTGGTGATGAGCTTTAGTTCTCCAGATTTGGCGCTTTTCTGATATTTTCTCCCTCATGTCATTCTTGCATCACCTCATTGTTTGAGCATGCCAATTTTCTACCACTTGTACCAATTGGCACATGTCAATCTCTGAGTGGTGCCACATTTCACCTATTTTCAGTGAGAGTTTAGGGTTTCTCTAACATAGCTTCAGAAATCCGATTCAGTGCCTGCTTGAATATTGTCACATAATACTCATGGTTTGGATTGATGAGCATGTTCTGAATGGTTGGTCGATTCATAAGAACCACCCATATAGTCATCTTGAGATATTTCAGAAGTTTTCTCGGGTTTCCTTTTTCACCGTTTCTAGTGGGTGGGATGGTGTGGGGTGATCCATCAATACTGGTGCTCTTGTAGTAGGGATTTTTTTTTGGGGGATATAAAGGAGCATTTGATGTAGATATCCCATTGGATGCATTCATAGATGGGCACAAGAGGTCAAGAATTTAAATTAAAAATATGCAACCTCTAGCATGGCAACCTGAAGGCCGCGAGAGACACTGGTTAAAGATTTTTTTGTGTTGGCCTTAATATAGTCGTGATTTATTTCTATTATATTAATGCAAATATATAGTCCGGTCTCATTAAAATGAGGATTGTGGTTATATTTCTCTTTGGTTGTTTCTCTCTTAATGCTCCAGAAGTTGCCAAAAGTTGCGATAGTTGTTTAGTTTGCCTGTTACAACTTAAAAGTGGTTTTTAGCAATGGGAGTCATGTTTTTTAAGGTTCATACTAATATGAATATCTTGTAATTCTATATTCAGGATAAGAGAAGATGGCCTCTGCTTTGGGCAATATGACAACAATTGCCACATCTACCTCATTGGGTAACAATGGAAAGGGGAAGAAGTTAGGTGCAATGTTTGATAATTATGGCAGACAATTGTCTTCTCTTTCAGTTTTTTCACCCATTTCCTTTAATCGCTCAAGCAGAAGAGGGACTCTGATATTACGCGACAGAGAGAAGGTAGTTAATACAAGAGCTATGGAAAAGGAGTTTTACTTCAACAAGGATGGCTCAGTGACAAAAAAATTACAGGTCAGAGAAAAAATTATGTTTAAAGGAAGGTCACCTGCACGTGAAACTTCACTGCGGTGGATATTTCCTTGTCCACTTATATTCAATTTTAATGTGTTATTTTAATTTTTCATGGAGGGTTGTTTTGGCATATGGTATGGCATTCAATTGCACACTTACTGAAAGCATTTTCAATTTGTCTTGCAGGAAGTGTGAACAAACTTGCTGATCTTGTTGGATTCACCTTTGGGGCGAAGGGAAAAATTTTGTCTTGGAGATAAAGCATGGTTCTCCGAAAATAGTTAATGATGGTGTGACAGTAGCTAAGGAGGTAATTTGTATATGTGTGCTCTGGTTTTATTTTTAACGTTGTATTAGTTCCCCCTCTTAAATGTCTTAGATTTGGTAGGCATAATTTGAAAACTCAAAGGTGAAAGGAAACATATTTGTTACCCAGTGGTCTACTTGGCCTATGGACTAGCCACATTAGAGTAATGCATAAATCTTTTCACAACAATAAAAGGAAAGGGTTATGGCTGAGTCAAATTTTATTGTTATTGACAGTGTAATGAAATGTATCTCGATGCTATGGTTTTGGCCTTTTTATTGGTTGAATTAGAGGACCCAGTTGAAAATATTGGGGCCAAGTTGGTAAGGCAAGCTGCGGCAAAGACAAATGATTTAGCTGGGGATGGAACCACAACATCTGTTATTCTTGCACATGTTGGAATATTGAAAATTTCCAGAACAATGAATGGAGAATAAATCTCCCTTCCTCTAACACAGAGAAAATAAAAATTTCTTTGACAGGAGACAGAGTTTCAATACTTTGAAAACAAACTGCTATTCCCTTCAATAACTCAAAAAAAAACTATTACACTACTTCCTCACTGAGAGGGATTACAAAATTATGACTGCTACAAAACGCAGTGCATAAAACCAACTCATTGTCTGTTCAAAACAAACATACTCTGTCTCTAAAACACTCTGTTGTGTTTTTCACTTTCGCACTATTGTGCATACACACTTAAAAAGTTACACTCAGTCTTTCACTTTTTACACACTGCTGTGTAATAAAAAATTTACGTACTATCTATAAAAAAAACTACCAAGCTTTTTTGTCCTTTTTATTTTTATATGCCGTAACATATAAAACATATTATAATAAACCCTCTTTTAAAAAAAAATAAAATTAAAACTAAATTCTATGGCCCACCTTTCATTTCGCATATGATATATATATAACATATGTTTAAAACATATGTATATATTAAAGCATACATAAAATTAAATTATCAAAACATTAAAGAACCCTTTCCGTCAAACTTCAAAAGTCTGAATAGATTGAATTTCAAACCAAATTCGCATTCCAAAATGGGATGCTGACATCTGCCTAATTTGTAACGCGAATTCTCAATCCAATGTGCCTTATAAAAAATTCGGGTCCGGTTTTCAGGTTTTCAGATTCCCTTCAATTTCATGCGATCCAATATTAATGCTCCACGTGTCCTCCTTTTGAATTTGCAAAACTGGGGGGTAAATTTCTGTTTGTTTAATTTCTGGTTGGTGAATTGCGTTAATGCTGGTTGTTGTGTTTAAATACAATCCTGTACAGAAATATGGCTGCGGCCGTCTACAAAAAAAACTTGTAGGAATTTTAAATGCTGAATTAAATTTCTGGATGGCATGCAAGCAACCTCCAAAAAAAAATGTTGTTGCTGCATCCGTCCTTCTGCTGCAGCAGTTGAAGTTAAAATTCAACAGCACGGGGTTTAATAAGTGAGGGTGTAAAGGTAACTTTTTGTCGATGGTACTGGATTAAGATCATCTATTCATTTTTGTAGGGTCTTATGGTGTTTGGTTTTTTAGTTTTGGGTTGGGTTTATTGAGTCTAAGATAGTTTTTGAGTGAAAAAATTGCTATCGGGTATTAAAAAATTTTGGTTCTTTTGTCAAAATTTATGAGCTTGTTAGGAAATACAAAACTGACAATGGTTGTATCTTAAATTTGTGGAAAATAATTTGAAATGAAACCTTTTTGTTTAGGTTGTTGCAGCAGGTGCAAACCCCATTCAAATTACTAGGGGCATTGACAAGACAATAAAGGCCCTTGTTTCGTAACTCAAAATTTTGTCAAAGGAGGTAAACGCTTGCCTTTTGAGTAGGTTGGTTTTTCCTTTTTAAGCAATGGTTTGGTGTATCTAATCAGAATTAGTTGTTTGAAGGTATTTTTGGTTGAAAACCTTTTCATTTTTCTGCACGTATTTACTCTTGTGGAATACATTTGATTGTGTGGTCTTGGTTAGATCTAAAGCATTTGTAGTTGTTTAGTCTTATGTCGAGGTGCACTTTATTATGGAAATAGTTTATGCAATATTATCATTTAATCTCATCGTAGGTATGTTGAGTAATTTTCTCAGAAACATTTGGTATTAAAAATGACACTTGATCCTATACATCATCATGCACTTGACTTCAAAATTACATTCGGAAGGTGCCGTATAATTCTGGTAAAATTTCTAAATATTTATGTTGTTTTAAACCATTATCTTTTTCATGGTTGATGTCGTAAAATGAGAAAAAGAATTTGGTATGAAACCAACCGGTATCAATTTTAAAAACAACCACTTCAAGACATGATTTAAAGTAGAACATATACTTATGAAGTTAGGGAAATACATTCTGATGCATTGTCAATGTTTCATTAGGTTATTTTTGGAGAAAATAACCCTTTATTCCTAGAATAGTGATCTTCTTTAAATACAAGCAAATGCCGTAGAAGAGATCATCGTGGTGACATAAACCTATTAACAAAAGTAAACAGGGAATGATTTACACTATGGTATACTAAGTTGTCAGTGATTTTGACTATTTGTCTTTAACATGTAAATGTTAAATTCCAACTTAGCATCATCACCGTGGTTTGGCATCATGAGCTTGACTAATTGTCCAACCATGCTCATAATTTCATTGTTGTTCTCTATATCTATAAACAATGTTTCAAATAATAATAATAAATTTTTATAAGAAAATCTGCACTCCATGTCAGCTTCCAGAGACAAAGCTGAATTTGCATTGCTAACAATCCGACACATAAGAATCTCCTATATCCTATATTCAAATTGTTATAATAGTGTCTTCTAAGACTTATGTTGATATCAATGAGATATTTAAGCAATGAAAGATGGAGCCTTTCTTCATTGTTGTATATGTAATACTTTTATTAGTAAAGATTGATGGTTTTGTCTTTCTGAAATGAAATGTAAAAAATAATTTATTGTATCAACGAAATTTTTTTTTTTAAAGCTTTCATTATAAAGGGCGATAGATATATTCTCTTCTAATTGAAATTGGACATGCCTTTCAAATTTGATTTACTGTGTGGGACCTTAACAAACAATAAAATATTCCCGCCACGTTATATAAAACATACAACAAAACCTTGTCAAAACTTCAAACGAACCCTTTAGCCATGGGTATTTCCATCACAAATTGATCATTTTACCATGCTGCACTTTCTTCTAGAGGAATATTATTCCACTTGATTAGGTACTTCATAATGTATAGACAACAAAGAGATATGTTAATGTTTATCTATAACTTTTTGTGGTTCAAGAATCAACTTCATTCTTCATCTCATTTTGGAAGTTCTATTTACATTGGCATATTTTTTCCAAAACCTTTTTATAAGATATGAAACCTTATGAATGCAAGAAGAAGGAAATATAACTTCTATACCACTTGTGAATCCTATGAATAATTATTTAGGCCATTAACATTTCTTACTAATTCTTATTCTTCTTTTCTGAATGAAGATTGCTTTAATGTTATAATCTAAAAATACCCAATTACCCTCCCCAAATTATCTTTCACTTCAATGTTGTTCCCTTTGTTGTTTTATCATGTTTCACGCTATTTGAAGGTTTTCCATAATAATTTTCGAAAGTTTCTTTAGTATTTTCCATATGTGACTCTGTTTCTATACTTTGGACTTATCTGCAAAAAGTATGAGACATTAGGAGTTGGATATCCACAGCGGGCCTTAAATGGGGAAATTTTAGTAGATTTCTCCTGATAGGTGAAAATATATTACTATTCTCTTGACGAACTCACTTTCATCCATTAAGATTTCTTTCTAAAGATTAACATTGTAGATAACCTTTAAAACATTTGTTAACTATTTTTGTTTGACCATTTGATTGTGTTTGATATGTAGAACTCATGGCATTTAGTGCTTCACTCATATTAAATAATTATTTCAAAATTTTATTGTTACTATTACTTTAGGAAAACTAGCTTAAGACTTTATAATTTCTTTCTTGTTTAATACTTCCGCCACTTGGCTTGTTCTTTGTACTTTGAGCTCTCACCAAAAAATCTACAAAATTTGTCTACATAAATGACCACAAAAATGTAATACTTACCTTTATATTTCAAAGAATTCTCAGAATAAATTCCCATTGATATATCTTCTAGTCTTTGAATATGTATGTGGGAATGGTTGTGGTAACTCCTAGAGATTTTACTATCTCTCTTTTATTTATTATGCAAACCTGACCTTTCCTTACAAAATTTTGAATATCTTTCATTCCTTCAAAAATATATTTTTTTGATCCTTTGAGATGTTTTAAGGAACCTCTTCATCCTACCATCAGAGACATGGGACTCCTAATATTTGTTTATTCAAATATGCTTGTGTGCATAAAAATATTCTACATTTGCACCAAAGTATATCTCTCTTTCACTCCCAATGCTCCATAGATTTCATCCCATCCCTTATAAATTTTAGTTTTTGTTTAGTACTATTGCTTACTTTTCCATTATGGCAAGCTTGTCTAGCCACCTAGAACAGAAATAATTGGATATAAATTTGAGGCCTCTTCTATTTTAGAAAGAGCATCATGTACTAAATTTTCTACCTTTTTGCGTATTATCTCAAAATTAAAACTTTTCATTTTTTTCTCCCTATTTTTGTTAATCTTCCAAATGAAATCCATAGCTTCAAAAAATACTTTATGATATCATGGTATATCTTTTGAATTTAAAGTAAATTTCCCAATGATATACTATCCCCATTTTTATTGCATGCATTATTGCTTCCATTTTGTTTACACGAGATTTCACGTAAATATTTTGAATTCCCTTGTTTTTAAAAAGCCAATGATATCCCTTATTGTGTTAATGTTAATAAATTTCCTTTTGTCCTAGTGCTCACACTCTACCAAGAATGTTTTACCAAAAGTAGGTGCAAACTGACAGTTGGTGTAGGAAGACACAGCATCCATTAAAAGAGAGAATGCCAAAGTAGCCTCATCATTCCACATAAATGATATTTCTCTTCAAGAGATATGTGAGTGGACTTGAAATGAATGCATAATTCTCAACAAATGATCAATAATATCATGTAAGTCTAAAAATCTTCTAAGAACCTTGGATTTTCTAGGAATAGGACATTTTGTAGAATAGCTGTATCTTTTGACCGTGCTCCAACTTCACTTCCCTTCCTTTTAAAACAATATGAACTAAATATCGAATTTTATTTCTAAAAAGCACATTTCTCCGATATTTTTACATAAAAATGATTGTTTCTAATAATATAAATAACTTTTCCACATGTTTAGTGTATTCCCTGATTTATTATAAATATGTATTATCAAAGAAACCAACACAAATTTTATAAGATGGGATCAAAAAATTGTTCTTAAGTCGAGCCTCTCCGCATTCTCAAACAGTTTATAACCATAATTCAAACTAAATTCATGTTCCAAAATAGCCTCATTGATCGCCGCTAATTTTGTGACATTAAAACTAAATGAATTCCGCCTTAATCTTTTTCGGTCCGGTTGGGTTACGACGGAGGAGAGGCCAGACGCCAATTTCATCAAAATTCGTCAATATTTTTGTCGATTTCAACGCGAGCAAACCAAACAAAGATCTCACGTAATCAATTTATGCCACATGTCCTCAATCAAAACTTGCCCTCGCTCCTGCCGTGCATTCGATGGCGCGGCGCTTACGAGGATGTGGCGATCATATCAATCGTGATTGGGTTTTAACGTTGTTCAATTAAGTTCCAAGGTTTTCACATCTAATCGCATTAAGTTTTAACACTGTTCAAGATCGGACCTCCACTCCTGTTAGCGATTCCGCATGCTCCAATATGATCCGGCCTTCGGCTCTCATTAATGATCAGAGATTAATTATGACGGGCGTCCTTCGATTGCATTGCAGTCGGGTCGATAAAATGGCGTTTCGCTATGGTTTTTTAGACGAGCCGGTTGCTAGGTTACACTGCCTGCTCACTGTGACGAGAAGGAGAAGTGGCCAGCTGAACTGGTGCTTAGACCTTGCTACATATATGCATTTCTCTTGGCCTCGTCTGTGTCTGTCTTCCTCTGTTTCTTGGAATTATTCTTCTCCGTCTCCTCTTGTGCCCACTACTGAGACTACACCCATGCCTCGCCTGCGTCAAAGGATGCGTTGCCGCTGGGGGATCACTAGAGGTCAACCTCTGCGCGGTCCCTCCAGCCCCTCAACCGAGTCTTCTTCCAGCTAGTCCAGTGATTATTACGCAGGTCGCTATCCATATACTAGGAGTGGGCGGGGTCGGGTTGTAGGATCTAGCCACCGTATGGATTCCCCTGCTCCTCGTTTCCCCACCGCTAGTTCACCTTCTCCCATGATGCGCACTGCACAATTTTCCTTTAATTTCTCTCTCAACTGCCCATGAATCACAACTTCAGTCACTGTGGTTTTCCACGAGGAGGCACAAACGGAGGAAGAATGCACCCGTCCGGCGGGTCTGAGCTCAGAAAAAGCTAGCCAGCATTCGAGCCTTCAGGAGGGGAGCCGTGGTATGAATGTGGAGGTAGCACCTAGCGATCCTAGACCTTCCGAAGGATGGTGCCGAATCATGGAGGAACCACCAGAGGAGTAGTTTGGTTAATTTTTTTTTCTTGCTTCGCGGCCCACTTAATTGGGCTGCTTTTAGATTATATTACTGTGCTGGACCTCTGTAATATTTTTGAATTCTGTAAACGTTCAAGACTGGTTTCCCCGTATGAGGGTAGTCTTCTTAATTTTTTGATTTTTTGATGAAAAATTTGCCATGAGTTTGGGAAATGTTTTTTTGTGAGGCGTATATCAATAGTACATGTCTCTGCACATTTCCTATATCCGCTTTATGATACTATTTTCATGGACGATTTTAATTCATATAATATATTCAAAACATCGGTTTTTCTCTTGTGAAAAAAAAATGATTAATGTTTATCACTCTACCTTCAAAACTAGCGATGCTGGTTTATTGATATGGTCTGATGGTCTTTTTATATTTTGGACATATCACACTCCTCACATGATTAGCGTTTTTCTCTGTTCAAGGATTTTGGGTAATTTAATTTGTATTTGGAACAATGGACGTCGGTACTCTATCTGTTGCTTTACTATTCTACATACTGCTATTTCACTTTCTTATAGATGCCTCGGGCATATTTGGATGCTTTCTCATATTGTCGATAATCTCCATGTGGACCGTTACTGGGTTTTATATCATGTCCCTATATGTGACATGGGGTATTTTTCTATCATTGTCTGGGGTGGGACTTCCACTTTTCTGGATGGATATTTGGGTTCCAATCTTCAGATGTGAAAATGTAATGTCTTCATGGACTGTTTTACTTCATGTAATATATTCAAAACAAAAAAATTTCTCTTGTGAAAAAAAAATGATTAATGTTTATCACTCTACCTTCAAAACTAGCGATGCTGGTTTATTGATATGGTCTGATAGTCTTTTTATATTTTGGACATATCACACTCCTCACATGATTAGCGTTTTTCTCTGTTCAAGGATTTTGGGTACTTTAATTTTTATTTGGAACAATGGACTTCGGTACTCTATCTATTGTTTTACTATTCTACATACTGCTATTTCACTTTCTTATAGATGCCTCGGGCATATTTGGATGCTTTCTCAGATTGTCGATAATCTCCATGTGGACCGTTACTGGGTTTTATATCATGTCCCTGTATGTGACATGGGGTATTTTTCTATCATTGCCTGGGGTGGGACTTCCACTTTTCTGGATGGATATTTGGGTTCCAATCTTCAGATGTGAAAATGTAATGACTTCATGGACTGTTTTACTTCATATAATATATTCAAAACAACTTTTTTTCTCTTCTGAAAAAAAAAATGATTAATGTTTATCACTCTGCCTTCAAAACTAGCGATGCTGGTCTATGTTGCTAGTTTATTGATATGGTCTGATGGTATTTTTATATTTTGGACATATCACACTCCTCACATGATTAGCTTTTTTCTCTGTTCAAGGATTTTGGGTACTTTAATTTGTATTTGGAACAATGGACGTTGATACTCTATCTGTTTCTTTACTATTCTACATACTGCTATTTCACTTTCTTATAGATGCCTCGGGCATATTTGGATGCTTTCTCAGATTGTCGATAATCTCCATGTGGACCATTACTAGGTTTTATATCATGTCCCTGTATGTGACATGGGGTATTTTTCTATCATTGTCTGGGGTGGGACTTCCACTTTTCTGGATGGATATTTGGGTTCCAATCTTCAGATGCGAAAATGTAATGACTTCATGGACTGTTTTACTTCATATAATATATTCAAAACAATTTTTTTCCTCTTTTAAAGTTTCATTTTTTATTTTTTAAATTGAACCCTTCGTCTGTATAACGACGCCTTGTAAGCATCGGAATTGCAACAGCTTAAAAACGTCGGAAGAGCGACAGTATAAAAAATTCGGACGAGCGACATTCAAAACATCAGACCACATTTCGTCGGAATTGCGACAGTTTACAAACGTCGGAAGAGCGAAATTCAAAAATTCAGACCACATTTCGTTGGAATTGCGACAGTTTACAAACGTCGAAAGAGAGATGTCCAAAACATCGGACCACATTGTGTCAGAATTGCAACAGTTTACAAACGTCAGAAGAGCGATGTTCAAAACGTTGGACCACATTTCGTCGGAATTGCGAAATTTTTCAAACGTCGGAAGAGCGACGTTCAAAACGTCAGACCACATTTCGTTGGAAGTGCGACAGTTTACAAACGTCGGAAGCGCGACGGTTTGGGAAACGTCGGAAGAGTGACGCTTGTTTGGAAGCGACGGAAAAAGTGTCGATAGTGCGACACTTTTTAAGTGCGTCGGAACTATGACAGTATGGAAAACCACATTTTTCCCACCCTCGAACTGTCGCTCTTGTGACGACTATGTGTCAGAATAGCGAAGAATTGGCCGTCGGAAATTCTGCCAAATTTGTTTTTGGTGCTTCTACATTCTTTTTAGTTTGATTTTGAGAAGTGATTTTTGTAGAAGTTTCATTGTTTTTTATATTTATAAGGTTATAATGACTGTGAATTTCGTTAATAGAAAAGTCATAACCTTGTTTGAGATCAAAGGATTCACTAAATTCTATTTTGAGTTCTTGAAGCTCAAAAAGTTCTTGATCCTCTTGAGTGAGGAAAATAGTGTTTTCTTCATCTATCCCCATTACTATGTTGATGTCATCCTCATCTTCATCATTAATTTGAGAACTTTCAGCATAGTTATCTTGGAATGGGGGCCTAATGTTTTGATCCTGAGAAGCTTCTTTAGCTTTTCCAGGATTATTGTTTTTTCTGAAGTTGGGATTTCTAATTTGTGGTTGGTTATTCCATTGTGGTTTTCTCTCAATATTTTCTAATATTTCAACCACCCTTTCTAAAGTTTTAGCAAAAAATTCAAATTTACCATCTAATTTTGATGTTTCTTCTTTGATTGTGACTCTCCTTTCATTCCTAAGTTTGTCTTTTTTAGCTAGAATATTTATTTCTACACCAACAACATCTAATTGCATCTGTTATCTTGTTTCAACATTCCTTTTTCTTAGTTGGTATGCCATATCTGGATCAAATCCATCAGGAAATTTAAGAAGTACATAATAGGGTGTAGGTTTAAGATAAAAAGGAATGACATTATAAACACTGTTATACCTAGTACAGTAATCCTGAACAGACTCATTAGGAGCTCTTTTTAAAACATCAAATTCAGATAAAATTTAAAAGGGGTTATTTTTATTTTCCCATTCACTTAAGAATGCTCTATGAAATGTAGCTAAATTAACTATATTACCTGCAGCTAAATTTTTAAACCATTTCTTAACCTCTCCTGTTAAAATTTGAGCAAATAACCTCATCTGAACATTCGATTCATCTATTTCATAGATTTCACAATAGTCCATTATTCTTGTAACATGTTGTTGAGCAGTATATTCTGATTGGCCATCAAATACTGGTATATTTTTCTGATAATACTGGGGCATATCATGGAGGTTTTGGGGTAATACAAGGGGAGCATACCTATCAGCCACGACTTGAAGTTTTGCTGAACTAGGAGGTACAATAGTAATGATAAGAGCAGTGCTGGATATGGTAGCTGATGAGCTAAAAGTTGTGCTTGAAAAGATTGGAAAAGAGGCTGGTATATATATGGAATTGGTTGGAAAAAAATGTAGTGCTTATAAAACTAGTGGGTGAAGTGGATTGAGTGGATGAGGGAAATAATATCCTAGGCTGCAAAGGCAACTCATGAGTAAATTTTTCTATGGATGAGCTTGTAGTGGAATCTAAAAATGAGTGACAGCATACAGAGTTGAATCTGCTGCTGGAATTATTGTTGTGTGAAATTGAGAAACTAGAGGCTTAATGTGAGATAATAAATGGGCTAATTTAATATCTTCATCAATGTCTTTAATCAATGTAACATTAATCCTTTCTATTTGACTTTGAGATCCATATTTAACTGATTTTCTTTTTGCTGAAATAATATTCTATTTTTCTTTCAAGAAAGAAATAAAAACAGGATCTATTACAGTATCTTTTAAATCAGTTTCAAATTTAACTTTAAACAATGATTGTTCAAACTTGAAATCAAAATCAATATCAGATAAGCTCACTAATTCTTTGGGTAAAGAATTATCTTTTCTTAATGGTACTTTAGTTTCTAAATTGACATTTTTTTTTTCTTTTTGTGCTTTCCAATCTGTTCTGGGTTATCTACTATAACTGCAGGCTTAGGATCTGGGTTAGACCTGGTATAGTAGGTTTTCCTAGAAGCCAGAATGAATATTTATGAAAACCCACAACCCTTTAAAAATAATCTTAAAGTAGAAAGATAAATGAAAGATCTTCCTTTAAGACTAAATTTAAAACTGGAGATTGGTTAGTTTCCCCAATATGGTCACCAGTATGTTATCACCCTATTAATTTCTCAAGATTGTGGGCTTTTGGTTTTTAGTTAAAAAAAACTAGGGGTAACCACAAACCTACTTCGGAAATTTAGGATCTAGCCTTCCTAAATTTCAGAGAGAGCTCTCTCTTTATTATTTAACTTTGTTTTTGTTTAATGTTTTAGGCTAGTCATAATAGAACAATTGGTTTTGGTTTTGAAATGTTTGGTGGAAAATAAGATTACTTAAAAACAAATTAAAGAGAGATATACTAGTCCATTGGGGTATGGAGTCAAAATCTAGCAAGTAGAACTAGAAGCCAATGCCAAAAGGATGTTAATGTATTCAGGGCAAGGTAGATAACCCTTAGAGATTTGGATAGATTGTTTTGATGAGATGGCTTGCTACGAGATAAAAGGAAATGAAGAATCATTTGATCTAGAAACGGAGGAAGGAAGAAGGGGTCAAATGGGACTAGGAGAAATTAATAATTCCTAAATCTGGAAATCAACAGAAAACATTTAAATGATTAAGTAGTTAAGACAGGGAGTTCTTACACTGGTCCTGAAGTAATTCTCATAATTAATCATTAATATTGAAAAACATATATGAAATTTTATGTAACTTAGAATGAAAACAATGACAATATATATGCACTTTACTCTTCAAATTATCACATGAATCCTGAATTATGAAGTCCAATTGGATATTGTCTAGACTGCTGCTTTGAAATCAACACGTGTGAGCCTCCAATGTACCAGCAAAATGTCTATAATGTTCTTAGCAATTTTATACCACACTAAACACTTCATAAACTGAAGTATTTATATAAATGTTTATTACAAATATCCTAGAGAGATGTAGGAATAATTCTAGGAAATATAAAATATCTTTACACATTAAGAGGGACAGTTTCTTAACAACTTTAGCAAGCTGTTCTCTTATCTAGAAAAAATAGAACTATATTATCCAATAAAATTGTTTGTTGAATAGTTGTTCATGCTTGCTGGCATATTTCAAAATTTATTTTTGGAAGATGACTTCACTGATACTCCTTCCACTTATACTCTTTAACATTGTACTTCATCCATGATACTCTTTCACACTGTTTATTTATCATGTTGCTGTTGTAAAAAGGGAAATTACAGCAGTCAAAATCAGCTGACTGTTTCTTTTCTTTCTGATACACTTTGACTCTAATTTTTCACCCTGATACTCTTTAAAATGACATTTTATCCTTTAACTGCTGTAAAAAGAGACTTTTCGGCAGTTAAAAATTAAAATCAAATAATTGTTTTATTTGTTTTCTTCTCAAACTGTCTGCTTCTTTGCTGCTACAATAAATTTTTAAAAGCCTACCATTGTTCAACATCTGGTATTTTTACGCCTTTTAGCTTTCTGAAGTTCTCATCTACATCAGTATACTTGGAAAAATTTGGTTTGATAACAAATAAATGCTTGATTTCATGTTGAAGGAAAAGCAAGTCTTCAATATACTGGAGAACAACTTTCCCTGTTGGAGAGCCCTGTGGCAGTGGATTGTTGACTTGTTCTTTGGCATGATCCCTTATCTTTTTGTCATATTATTTCTGGTCCATCAACTTATCATTGAAGACATGGATGTATGGAATACCAGCTTGTCTTAGCATAGTGTACTTTTCTAAAAACGTGGTAATGGAAAAATTCATGGCATCGCATTTTTCTTTCAAGTTGTTCATTAGAGTTTTTTTTGTCAAAACTTTCTTGATTTGAAATATAGTCTCTGTCCTGTCCTATATCTTCAATTCTTCTAGCTCTATCCTATTCTTACTATTTAAGAAAGTGATTAGCTTCAATGTCTGTGCTAGTTTATCTGCTAATTCTTCTTTTGTCTTTTGTATTTCAACTTGAGCTGCTAAAAGGAGGTCTCTTTGTTCATATATTATCAGTACTGATGGCCACTGAAGATGTATAGCCTCAATTATATTGGTCCATAGGTAATTTCTTATATAAGAAATTTTTGTAGTGAAACTCAAATCCTTTTGAAGGCTTTTGAATTTTTCTTCAAGTCTTTTAGCTTTTTGTTCATAATTATTGGTTTTAGTCAATGTTGTTTTGTTAGATACCTCCATATTTTGAATATTTTTCTTCAAATTGTTAATTTCATTGGTTTTCAATGTCATTTCATTCATTTCTTTGACAATATTCCCTGCATCATTTGTCTGTTGCACCTGTGATGTTGAGGATTCTGTATTGGAGGTAGTAGCTGATTGAACTGACACTGCAGTTGCCAGTGGATCTTTGGGTGCTAACTTTTCTTCTAGTGTAGAAGGAATAGTAGCTGTAATAATAGGTATAACTGTAGGAATGGTGGAAGTATTAGTTTCCTTCACAGTTTATCTTTCTTTCATCAGTATATCCATTTGAATTTCCATATCCTTGATTTGGGCAGTTAACTTTATGATCAACTGCATCATATCTTCTTTCTCTTTCTGTTCTTGAAGTATCTCCTTGCTCTGTGGGTGCTCACTTTCAGGAATTTTTAACTATTTCCTCAAAGCCGAAATATCATCATTTTTATTCTTTATTAATACTTCAGCAGCTTCTACATTTGATGGGTCAACTCCTATTTGTAAAATCAAATCTTCTAAGGCCTTGATCCTTATATATTTTGCATATAAAGAGCCTTTATCAAGTTTCATTTGGTCTTGTAGGTTGATAACGGTATTCTGCAAATTGGTTACACTCATGGCCTTTGTCACCATAGTGGAATATAACATCTTAGAGATATGTCTATGGAATTCTATTTGATCCAATTCATGCACTTTTTTAGTATCTACTTCAAATTCCATCTTTTTGTAGTCAGCCACTGTTTTTGGGGTTGAAGTAGTTGGTTGTAAATATGACATGATCATCTTATTCAAGGAGTAATCAAATGTTGTAAGCAACCTATCCTGATTTCCTAGCTTCTGTTTGATAAATTGAGAATAAATCTCACTTTTCATTTCCTCATTCCTTTGTTTAACTTTCTTATATCTTTCTTTGATGTCCAAATATTTTTCATCTATTGTTTGAGAGGAATAAGCTTCTATATAAAATTTCTTTTCAATCATCTGAGAGTCTGATCCATTACCTGCTGATTGTTCTTTTTCAATTTCTGTCAAAGTCTCCTTTATTATGGAAGTGGCCTCATCATTACTGACCTCTGGTTCATCTTCAACTTCAATAAGTTTTTCTTCGCCTATGGAACCAAATCTTAGCCTTTTATTGTAGATGATCTTGAACTTAGTATCTAAAGTAGTTTTTGTTGTGTAGGCTCCCTCATCTCTTCTTCTTTTGTTTGAAGACTCTGGCTGTTTAGAAGTTACCACAGTAAGTGTGGTATCCATTTTTCCTATTGGCTGTGTATTTGCAGTTAAATCAACCAATGTATTTTCTTCCCATTCTGTCTGATTAGCGAAATTTTCAATATCAGGCTTTGAATCATGTATAAAAGGAGGTAATTTACACTTAACTCTTATACTGCTTAAAAGACCTTGGAGGTAATAATTCCAAGGGAAACTCACTTGGAATTTCAGCTCTGATAATCTCTTTTCTATCTCTTTCTTAGCATCCCTGTTATTTACTATGAATGGACCAATCTGATTTTTTAGTTTGAACTGGGTCTTATTTTTGGATGCCATGAAATTGATGGCATCAACATTCAAAACCTGTCTCAAATATTCTAGAGCAAAGACTCTAATAGTCAAAAACTTAGGTAACTTATATGGAAGCAGATTGGTTCCAAATATTCTTAATTCAGTGTGCTTCTCATACAAGTACCAATCTAACATTTTACATTTCTCTGACAACTGTAATATCCTTTTCATTTCTTCATTTATCCTAGGTTGTTCTGATTTATGCAATAAATTCATAGCTGGCCTGATAAAAAAATCTGTGAAATCTATATAACTGTATTCACTTCCTTCTTTTCTCAATAGTGATGTCTAAAAGACAACTGATAGAGGCTGGCCCTCTACATTCATTTTCTGCAATGTTATTGGAAAGTGATCTAATTTTGATAATAAGAACAAATGAAATAAATAGGAAGAATACCTAAATACCCCTTCAGTGGGTAACTTTGTCAATTGATGGTGTATGGAATTGGATATAAACTTGGCAAAATCAAAGATCACAGCAGGAGGTTCACCCAGAGAAAAAGTGGATAAAAACCCAAGGATTGACTCATCAGTAAACTCATCAGTGAAATAGCCCAATATGAAGGATAACATAGAAATTACATGCCTAGAACTTTCTGGAAACTTGGAAGTGGAATAGGGAGGATTCAGCTTTGGAATATCCACATGACTAGGCATGAAATTCTGAAAAATTGTGAATCTTCTATGGAAATATTACCCTAAATGTAATTGATTCAAGGCTTCAATGGATAAGGGGACTGCCCTAGGGTCAAACTGTAACTGCAACATTTCATTGATTGATTCCGCAGTGATAGAAAAAAGTATTTCCCTATCAGTATTTACAATTGATATTTGGTCTGGAACATAATACTTATGGCACATTCTTACTAGGTATTGACCAGGATGTGTTACTGGGACTACATATTTGGGTAAATTTGTATCCTAGAGAGGCATTTCTTCTTTGTCTAGAAACTTCTCATAACACCAGTTCTGAACTTCTAATAGATTGAATTCTACTAGAGGGTCTTCAATTTTGTAATCCAATTCAATTAAAGGGATAAATTCTTCATTAGACACTGGAGGTTGAAGATGATTAAGAGTCACAGTGGTCTTTGTAGTGATAGCAGGAGTATATTTTGGGGATTTTTCTGCTTCAGTCTTGGGAGGCTTAGATCCTCCAGGTTTAACAGGCTTGGATCCTCCGGCTTTAGGTGTAATTTTCTCTTTTGTCATTTTGGGATAACTAAAGCAAGATTATACAGATTGCTATAGTTTATTTTTCTTCAACAGAGGATAATTGAGCAATTTTATAGGCAAGGATGATGTCAGTGGGAAATTTAGTGCTCAATTAGGAATTTTGGGACACAGGAAACAAGTTTGAGACAGAAAACGTAGGTTTTCTGAACGACTAGGGCTGCAAAAGAGTTTCTTTTAGGTATTATGTAGGTTAAAAAAAACCTTTTGAACTGTGGAATTTGTCTTTCAAGGGTCTTGGACTGAGAAATTGGCTTTAAAATGAAGTTATCTATAAACAACAATTTCTGGGAAAAAATTGCAAGGGTTTTCCCCCTTTTTCAAGGTTTCGGACAAAATGGATGGACAATTTGACTCTTTATAGCTTAATTGGTTTAAATTGGTGGTTCAAATTGTGAAATTGCCGGTCAAATTTGGGAAAATACCTGATTTGCAGGTATCTTGATGCTTTGAAAAGGGTTTCTGAAGCTTTGGTGGTTCTTGCGGATTGGTCTTAATCGTTGATGCAGAGAATAGCTTTAACTAGTCTTCAAACAAGGGATCATTGGTCGAATTTGGGTTTTTTCTCTTGGTAAAGGTCAATAATTTGAGCAAAAGGATTTTTTGCAGATTCTGGCAGCTTTTCACAGTCGGGAATGCACAATAATGTTTAATAAACATCATAACAAAGGTTTTATCCTTTGATATAAATCTTTTAAAAAAATGTAATAAATGTCGGTCAAATCCGTGGCGGGAGTGATTTTCTATTTGTGAATGAAAAAAATCAGAAGTTATTTTAACATTGGGTTTGGGCTGTAAATGGTATTGGGCAATTTGAACACGATCGAATCAAATTTGGACACGTCCTCGAGGGTGGTAATGGGAAAACTGCCCATTTTCCGCTCGTTTGGGTGTTTGGAAATCGTTTAGTTTGTGGGCGCGAAACGGATCATACACCGTCGGATTTGGAGTATGTGAGTGAAGGGTCCAGATTAAATGGGAAGTTGCGCCTTAATGTAGGGTGGGACTGTGGATTTTATATGCGCATGGGCATTAATATACGTTTTAAACCTTTTATAACATATCAATGGGTAAAGGTTTAATCATATATAGGCGGGGTTTATATATGCACAATGATGGGTAAAATTTTTATATATAAGGTTTTAAAACTTATATATAATGTTTTTAATGAATGCGGAGTGGAGGTTTTAATTTTATTAAAATAAACCGTAGTTTATTTCAAAAAAACCTTGGATTATAAAATTATGCAGGGAGTAATATGTTTTATTGAAAACATATTAATTGGATGCGGTATTTAGTTTATTTATATAGTAACTAAACCCTTTTTTTTTAAATGGTTTAAAGACCATAGGGGCGGGGTGTTTATATAATGTTAGTTTTATGCCAAAGGGGGTGTAATTGGGATTTTTTATTTAAACATGTGGATAATTAACTTTGGCAAAACAACTTATAATAGTGGGTTTTGGGGATGATTAAATAAAAGGGGTTATATAATAGGATAAGGTTTATTTATAGGGATTTCATAATTAAATTAGAAGTTAATATGACCAAGGATAATGAAAACACCAAAATATATTTATATGACTAATTAAAGTGATAATGTAAAAAGCAAAGCTTTGTAATTTATAATTTGACCACTTTGACCTAGAATATAATATTTTTGGACGGTTTTTATGTTTTTATGAATGAAGGAGATTAATCAAAGGGGATTTTATTTTTCATTAAGTAAAATGTCTTTACCTATGAAATTGAAGTGTAAATGGATGAATGTAGGGTAAATGATGATAATTAGGGATTAATAAAGGAATTCAACACTTTTAACTTAACAGTCATTGAGCCTTGGGTCCGGTCCCAACAGAAGTTAGAGAAATGCTCTGAGCCTCTTTGACTGGAAGTTTAGAATGAAAAATAACTATAGGGGAGGGGAAATTAGTGATTTTTTCCTGGTAACCAGTATTTACAATTATTTTCCCACCTTCTTTCTACCTACCCAACTTTTAATCGAACATTTTTTTCTTCCATTTTGCAGGTGCATTTGAGCTAGCAACCTTGAACATTTTTATTCTTTTAAAAGAAATAGAAATTATTTAAATCTACCTTATATAATCCGAGGGCTCAGATTAAACTGATGAGCTCCTCTTTTTTTTCTACCTATCTACTAATTAATCAGGATTAAACTGTCTGACTAATCTTTATTCACTATTCTACAACAAATATAATTGAAACATGACAAGTCAAGATTAAGTAGTTCAACTCATCATGGATTATGGTATTTATTGACACTCTGCCATAATCATCAGTAACAAAATAAAAAGTAGTGGAATTTGGACTTGCACACTTTCATGTTTTATTTCTTTTTCTTTGGGGTATATTATTTTTTCTAAGTCCTTTGATCTTTCTTTTAGGACTTTTACCCTCTTTTTGATTATTTTATTTTTTACAAAATATGGGAAAAAAACTTGCAGAAAGCAAGGTATGTACATATTTTTACAAGACTATCATAAGTCAATTCCAAATTATGAATCCTATACTTATAGGACCCTAACAATTTCCATGGCCACTACACTCACCTTCGTCCTCGCCTCAAAGAGTATCATTCCTCTTTGGAAGTCTTCCGCCATTTCGAGTCCGAGCATAACAAGTGCACCCTTGCCTTGTTCACGAGTTCTGTTTCGACAGAACCAAAGGATCTGCCTACTCCCATTGACATATCTCCTATCGATTTCAATATGAAGGAGCCTTTAGTCACCATTTTCTACCTATCATCATTCATGAGACCCTTAGGGGAAGCCCCCATGGAATCTTCCCCTGATGATCTACTTGACCTCCCTTCTGCTATCACCCTGGGCTCAACATCGGTAGATAATTTATCTGCTTACTCTTCGATCATCCCCCATGATGTAGTGAATGTGATATTTTCTTCACATGATGATTATTCATGTAGCTCTACTGCGTCACGTGGTCCCCCTTTCTCTAGTCACCCCATCTTCCACTATGATGAAGACATTATGGAAGCGCTGACCGATCCTGACTTTTCGTGGGATGATATGCACCACCATGCGTACTTCCTCCTACAGTAGTCCCATGACCTATATGTTGTGGAAACTAAAGACTTCATTCCTAATGAAGTCGATTGGTTTAGAAATACCATTCCTACATCTAATGCTTTCAAAGAAGGAAATATGGCCAATATCTCTTTGTTGGAACAACTATTCCTACATGGGTAGGTGTGGAATATGAAAAGTCACAATGGAGTCCAAGCGACCTTGGAATGTGAAACCAAGAGTCACACCATTGTACTATAAATGTGCATCTTTGTATAATGGAAAATAAGAAAGCCTCACGCTTATCCTTCATTGTGTTGAGTCTCTTGTGTGTGTGTGCTCATCTTCCTCATACACCATGTGTGTGCTTTAACCATGGTGTTTAACATGGTGTTTAAATACTGCCCATATTGACAGCGGCCTCTTCCCATATTTCGATTTTAAAATTTTTAAATACCGCCCATCTACAATTATTCGCCCTTTCTCCATTCAATAATACCACCGCTCTTCTTTAAAATCGATTTTCACATTTAAATACCGCCCTCCATTTAATATAATACTCTCTCCCCTCCCATTTAATTTCCATCCCACTTTTAATTCCCTCCAAATTTTAATTAATCCCCATTCCTCTCATTTGTAATTAATTCCCATTAATTTAATTCCCCTCTCCATTAAAATTTCCCCTTCCCATTTAAATTCTTCTCATTATTCCAATTTTTTTTTAATTAAAATTAAAAAAAAAAAAACAGCAGAGAGAGAGGAGAGAGAAGATTTGAACAGCAGAAAAAGAGGAATGACATGTGAGCAGAATTGAAGAAATACATATAGAAGAAGAAAGTGAAATTTGACATTGTGGGATTTTTTGACATGAGAATGATTTTTTGAAGATTTTTACATGAGAAGACAAGTTTGCCATCATTTGAACAGCTCTTTGAAGGAAATTTTAGGTACCTTAAAGGCCTTTTGCACTAGTGTTTTCAGCTGCACATATTTTGCAGAGATTTTGTATTGAACTCACATTGTGAGTGAATTTCCCTCTTCATTCATAGTTGGAATCAGTGGTTGATGTAAGTCATTGTTGATTGCCCTCCATCATTTGAGGAGCACACTTTGTACTTTGAGAATTTCTTGAGTCATTTGTATTTCTTGTTGCATTGTAAATGGGTGCATTTTCGGTTGTAGCCGACACCCTTTCATTTTTGAGCCTAAGTTGTTGAAATGGCCAAAATCAGTGAGGTATTAGAGTTGTTGAAAAACCTCATTCATTCAAATGTTGATGATGTGATAAAAATGAGCAAGAATGCTATTTGTAATATTCAGATTTGTTTACAAGATGCACAAGAAAAGATTGAGTTTTTGCAGTTGGAAACTCAACTTCAGCAAGACGAACTTCAGCAAAAGAGTCACCATTCTGAGCCTGTTTCTGTTCAAAAGATTGAGAAGGACTCCCATCAGAAGCAAGAAGATAAAGTTTCAGTTGATTCACATTCAGTTCATTATACTAGAGCAGATTTTCATGCAGATGCAGGAGTTCAACCTGCACTTCTCAAGCCCATCATCAGACCTTGGGAAGAGCTTGTCCACAACAAGCACCGAATTGGTCTTGGATATGACAAGGATGTGTCCTTTCATATTCCGGATTACACAAAGCCCATCATATTTCAGAGTGCCGGATTCCTATATGACAGTTCACCTGCAGCTGTTCCAGATCTTGCTCCACAACAACAATCACAGATCGTGAAATGCCAACACTGTGATCGAGTTGGCCATATGAAAGATCACTGTTTTGATCTTCATCCATGCAAGCACTGTGGTCGGCACACTCATTCTTCAGACAGATGCTTCAGACACAAGCCTCCTTCAAGAACCAAGATTCATCTTGGATGGATCGCTTCTTGGCAATGGGCATCAGCAGCCAAGAAGATGTTTACGACACATGTTAGAACTTGCTCACGGATATTGAACAAACTTGCAGTTGAGTTTTCGCCATCATCTCACCTTGTCCCTGACAGGGGGGAAAATGGTGGTCATGTACAAGCTTCGACGACAGATCAAGCGAGCCTGAGCCACAATCTCTCATTCCATGTTCAGAGTTGTAGCCAGCAGTTCAAGCGAGCCTGAGCCACAATTCGTCATTCCGAATTCAGAGATGTAGCCAGAGATACGGATGCCCATGAGCATACCTTCGGTTGGTGGATAACCTAAAACCATCATTTTCGGTTGGTGGATAACCTAAAACCATCATCTTTGGTTGGTGGATAACCTAAAACCATCATTTTCGGTTGGTGGATAACCTAAAACCATCATCTTTGGTTGGTGGACAACCTAAAACCACCACAGGTAGTAGACCTCCCTTCTTTTAGGTCGAAGGTCTCCCTTTTTTATGAGGGAAAATTCCTCTAGCAGAAGCCTTCAACTTCTTGCCAGTTTTGGAAGAGTTCCAGGAACTGCAACATGTATTGCGTTCCAGTGTTTGTGGTCATCCTAAAACCACCTCTTTTTTCCAACATTTCAGAGAGTTGATTCAGCCAAGTGCTGCCATGTATACTTTGCAGATTTGTATTACAACTCTTTTCTTGGACTCACACATTCGGATTAAGGGGGGATGTTGGAACACCTATTCCTACATGGGTAGGTGTGGAATATGAAAAGTCACAATGGAGTCCAAGTGACCTTGGAATGTGAAACCAAGAGTCACACCATTGTACTATAAATGTACATCTTTGTATAATGGAAAATAAGAAAGCCTCACGCTTATCCTTCATTGTGTTGAGTCTCTTGTGTGTGTGTGCTCATCTTCCTCATACACCATGTGTGTGCTTTAACATGGTGTTTAACACTCTTCTACCATTAAAATTGACATTTCTGACAAACCAGGGATAGAAGAAAATATCACCTTCGGTGCCCATTGCACCCCGGAAGAGGTTGAGGCTTACACCAAGCTATTCAAATAATTCCGTGATATTTTTTCCTGGTCCTATTCATAAATGCCCGGACTTAATCCTACCATTGTCAAACACCATATCGATACATGGCCTGATGCCAATCCTGTTTGTCAAAATTTGAGACCCATTAATCCTTCCAGATGAGAAGTTGTCAAAGCCGAAATCGATAAGCTCAAGCAGGCTGGTTTTATCTATCCCATTGAATACACCACTTGGGTGTCCAATCCAGTTCCCATTCTCAAGAAATAAGGCACCATCCATGTCTGCACTGACTTTCACGATCTGAACAAATGTTGTCCCAAAGACAACTTCCCCACACCATTCATTGACCAAGTCATTGATGAGTGTGTAGGGCACGAGGTTCTATCTTTTATGGATGGTTTCTTCGGGTACAACCAAATTGTTATTCGGTGTGCTAATCAACTTAAAACCGTGTTCATTAGTCCGTGGGGGACCTTTTCCTATTGAGTGATGCTGTTCGGACTTAAAAACATAGGAGCCACTTTTCAGCGGGCTATTTCCTACTTTTTCCATGGCCTGGCTCATATTATCCTTGCTTATTTAGACGACCTTACTACACATTCTAAAAATTGGGCGCAACACCTCCACGACCTGCGTACCATCTTTCTCCAATGTCGCAAGTATAATATCTGCCTCAACCCACTAAAATGTGTCTTTTGTGTACCTGTTGGCCGTCTTTTAGGCTTCATTGTGTCTAAATATGGTATCACGCTTGACCCATTGAAAGTTCAAGTCATTCTTGAGCTTCCTATCCCTCGTACTTTACGCCAGTTATAAAGACTCCAAGGAAAAACTAATTTTCTTTGTCGGTTCATACCTGACTATTCCACCACCACACATGGGTTCCTTAGAATCCTCTGCTATAATATTCCTTTTGTTTGGGATACCTATGCTCAAAAGTATTTTGATGCCCTGAAACATGCTCTCACATCCGCTCCCTTGATTCGCCCCCCTAACTTTGATAGGGATTTCATCCTGTATATCTCCGCTTCCACCCACTCGGTTGTTGGAGTCCTCATTTAGGAATATGAAAATGGAATTGAATATGTTATTTATTATGTCAGTAAGAACTTGGTAGGACCTCTTGTATCCTACTCACATGAAGAGAAATTAGCACTGGCTGTCGTGTTCTCGGTCCAAAAACTTCGTCATTACATTCTCATGTGTTCCACCAAGGTCGTGACTAATTCCAACCTTATGGCCTTCGTATTGAGTTTTCAAATCATCAGTGGGAAGTATGCCCATTGGATCGTGATCCTCCAGGAATTTTATCTTGAATTTGTCACACAAAAAAATAAGAAAGGTTTAGCCCTCATTGAACTCATTTTCAAACTATCTACAAGTACGCACGATCCACCAGTTAAGGATAATTTGCCCGATGAACATTTATTTTCCATCACCACCAATGACCCTTGGTATGGGGACATCCTCACTTATTTGCGAACCCAAAATTTCACCCTCCATCTCGACTGTGATTCTCGAATACGTATCTGACACCAGGCCTCATGCTACCTTCTTATCAGTGACGACCTTTATCATCGCAGTGTAGATTCTATCCTTTGTCATTGTCTCACGCACACTAAAGCAGAGAAAGTCCTCAATTCCTATCATAGTGAGTGCTTGTGGTGGCCACCTCTCTGGTTTAGCCACTTCCTAGAAAATCATGCGCACTGGGTACTTTTGGCTTTCTCCCTTTGGTGATTGCATCGAGGCAGTCAAACACGACCCCAATTGCCAACATTTTTCCCATAAGGCACGAGCCCCTCTATCTCCCCTCCATCATGTCATCTCAGCTGGTCCCTTTTGTGAGTGGGCCATAGACTTTATGGAGTGTCGACCATCATCAGCTAGTAACCATAAGTATATCATCGTGGTGGTTGACTATTTCACTAAATGGGCTGAGGCCATACCAATGTTTAACAACACAGCAGCTACCATAGCCCTATTTTTCTTTAACCATGTGATCGCTTGATTCAAAGTCCTGAAACAATTGGTCTCTGACCATGGTTGACATTTTGAAGATGAGATATGGCATGAGCTATCCTCACTGTCGGGCTTTGAGCACCAATATTCCTCCTCTTACTACCCCCAAGGTAATGGCCAAGTTGAAGCAGTCAATAAAATTATTAAAACCATGCTTCAACGGATGGTGGATAAGCACAAAACCAACTGGCACCTTATGCTCTTCTCGACTTTGTGGGCCTATATAACTTCTGTTAAAACCGCCACTGGGTTTACTCCTTTCCACCTTGGTTTTGGAGAGGAGGCAGTCATACCGAGCGAGTGTGAAATCCCTTCCCTTCACCTACCGTCGAACTTCTCCCTGACACCCAAAATTTAGAACAATGACTTATCATGCTTGAGCACGCTTCCAAAGACCATCGTGTTGCATTGAAAACCATTGAGGCAGCTAAGAAATGCACCAAAGCTCAATAGGACCGAAAAGTCCAACCTCATACTTTTCACGAAGGTGATCTTGTTCTGGTGTATGACTAGGCCCATGATGTTCTTGGTCATGGAAACTTTGACTCATTATGGATAAGAATTTACGTCATCAGTAAGGATTTAGGTAAAGGGTAATATCTTTTAGAGGACTTCGAAGGCCATCCTCTTCCCAATCCTCGTAATGCACTCTATCTGAAGAAATATTACCCTTAGTATTTCCTTCCGGAAATGCATGTTTTATTTTCTTTAGGTAGCCAGCTCATGCTTTTTATTTATTTGAGACTTCACTAGGACACATTTTTTCCAAGAAGATTCACTTCACCCTTCCTCAAAATCGAGTTTCTTCACTGGCAACACTCGTACTAAGGGCATGACTTTGCCTTCATACTTGTCCATGCTCGTGTCGACTTTCTTCATGAGTTACCATCTTGTACTCATGATTTTATGGTCCCCATTGGACCTTTTCTGTGTGCTAGCTCCATCGAGTCACCCTTGTTTAGAGCATCTGAGTTGAGTCATCATTGCATTCATGGAGTCTATCCCGAGTCCTGTTGAATCTAGTTATAGTCATCCATCCTTCAGTGCATGGTCCCTCTCTCGTGTCGCACATCATGGCCTTCAGTGCCGCTGTCCCCTATCCTTCATGATATTGTGTCAGTCGCTCCTAGGTCATCCATGCCCTTTATGATCTAACAAGGGAATTTTTTCATTCATTACAAAGTACCCCCCATTTCATCATCACCATTGGTGTTAGTCTGTCCGTCGCTCTACTATTTTATTATCTCATGCCTTTGCTTAGGAGCCCTTATTACCTCACCTATGGCAGACCTCCTTCTGTCGACATCAGCTCATTCATTCCAGAAGTTAGGTCTATAGGGCGGTGTACCTTGGTTCCAGCTTCCACTCTTGTTTGGTGCCTCGGATTAGGTAAAGGGACTCCTTATTTCCCTTCAAATTCATTTTTTCTAAGCTCCAGCTCCTTTCAACATGATCAAGACCCGTATACTTAATGCTTTAGTGATGCAGCAGTTGATATCAGTGATTCCTGGTCGTGTGTGAGATGTCGCAGCTCTCATGAGGGGGTGGCCCTACGGGTAGCCCCCAACATACCCAAATGACCTCTTTATTAGAGCCTTTGATGCATCTCCATACATTTGATGATGTCAGCCATAGTCGCTTGCAGCGCCTTTTTGTTTGCATGTATAAGTCAGATTTTCAGAGCCCTTTCCTATTTTCAGGGGCATCTGGGTTGTATTTGTATCTCATGTACTCAAATATTACTGTACAAGTCTTGGCTGTTATCCCAGGCACAATATGTATGTGGTATTAATTATCGTGTTGTTTATATGGCTCATGTTTATGCTAGCATGTACTATATTGGCTAGTCTCGTGGTTTTCTGGACGCCTTATTATTTTCACTTTGCCTCAGCAGGCATAGAAATTCCTCCCCCGCCGCCTATAGCATAGGTACTCACTCATCAAAGACACTTGTCGCACCTGTAAGTCTCACCTCCTCAGGGTCTAGTTCTTTCAGCACTTTGGTCTACCTTATACTTCTCTCTCTTTGAATTCCCCTTCGATGTCTAGTGATTGAGTTGTTACAACATACTTTGGTCATCTAAGCTATTATCATTAGATGGACCCAAGTACACCATGTAATACCAATTTTACCCTAAGTAAAAATGCTTTCACTATGAAAATAACTTAGTAAACCACATTTATTAATTTGTTTATGGTCTAAACGGGAAACCCCATGAGGAAATATTAAATAAATATACATTTGTTTGATTTTCCTCAAGGAATAATTAGTTAAACATCAGTTTAGTTAATATTATTGGTTATACTTAACCCAAAACAAGGAAATTAATTAGATAAATCATTATTTATCTTATTATTTTCTAAGAATAATTATTTAAACCCTATTTAAATAACATTCTTTGTTAAATATGACTAAATCACCCTTAAATAATTAAATAAATCATTATTTATTTGATTATCCCTCAAACACATCCTTAAAATGATAAATAAATCATTTATTTATTTATTATTTACAAGTAAAGGGATTTGACCCAAGTCAAATTCCTTTTCCCTCCAATAAATATAATAAAATATTTCATAAAATTTGGATCTTGATTTGGTTAATAATATTTTAATTGTGCACCAATATTTAGACTAACTCAATATTTTGTTATAAATAGAAGGGTTTTCCCATTCATTTACCACCTTTTGTTGCCTAAATATCACTCTAGATCTATACTTTTGGTTTGACTATTGATCCACCATCATAGTCATATTTTTCTACCATTTTTGTCTGGGTTTTCTACACCATCAAGAGAGAGGAATTTTAGATCTAAAATGCTGAGGACTTACAAGAACCCATCCCATTGAGGAGAATAGGGAACACCCTCTTGTGTTTTCCTCCCAGGTGCCATCAATACAAAATTGATTCAACATATTCTTGTCTTGTCTATTGGATGCATGGAGTAAATCTTGTTTTTTCTACTATTTAATTTCTTCTAATGCATAGATCTATATTTTTTCAGCATTTATCTTGATCCCCTAACTGCAGATCTGAAGATATTAGTAGCCATATCTGCTGTTAGGGCTATTGGTTATGCGCAGCTAAAGTGGTATTTTTTCATACACTTAGAATTAAGATTCATACTAGCACCTATTCCCAGAACATGATGAAACTTTCAGAACTGATAAATAACAATATGACAAGGCCTCTAATGTATAACTTGAACAAAGACCGGACCTGACAAGGCCTAGTCATGAAATCCATTATTTCAAACACATCGTGGACATGTAATATACAAGTCATATAAAAACATATAAGCATAGGGACTTCATATTTATCTGAGAATTAGCAAGAAGGTCCGATGCCCTCTCATAATAGCTACCATATACTCTATTACCTCATGCATTAATTAACATTTCATTTACTAAAAAAACAATGATGAGATGCATAACTCAAATTTGTCACAAACCATGCTTATAACTAGCATATAGCTAACATATTAACATTGATAGAACAACCATTATAACCACATAATAACAAGAATATTAACACATAATACAATAGAGGAAAAGAACTCTTATTAACATATGCAAAATGGAACCAAGTCAAGACTTCCACGTACCACTCGACCATACAATGGAATGAACCAAATATTTCTTTCATCCAATCACTGACGTGCCATACTCCAAGCATGAATGTGGGACTCATGAAAAAACCAAAAAAGGATTACTTAGGATTTACTGTGTGCCGCGAAAATATCATTCAATGGAATATTAGGCTTGAAACCCTCGTCTATACAAACAATATTTACCGTGTATCCCACCGTCTACCAGTCAAGGGATCATTAGGCCCTAACAAGCAGGTATGCCTCCAAATTTCTCCACCTAAACCATGATAATTTTTTCCGTCTCCACCCTATAGGATTTACCGCGTATCTCGCCATTACCAGCCAATGGATTCCTATTCCTAACGAGGGTATCCACAACCGTTATTTACCATTTATTCCATCATTACCAGTCAACGTATTCCTAAGCCTTGATACCAGCCCACTTAGTTTCGAAACCATCCAAAAATCCATCTCAGCTAAGTAAAAGAATCCCATCAAACCATGGCTATCCAAAGTTGAAAGGAAAGGTTCAAAACCACTGTCACACTTGGAAAAATTCATGCCAATGACAACAAGAGAAAAAAATACACACTTTAATGTATCATGAATGTCAATAATAGTAAGGATTCAATCTTACATGCAACTCGATACCTAAGAGTAATCCCACTGTAGTAGCTTGATCCAACTCTTCCTTGCTTGATCTTTGCTTCCCTTTTCATCCTTTGTCCTTCCTTTTCTTACCTTGTTGCAATGCTATAGTGCTTCAGGAAAACTCTAAGTGTGAAAGAGTATGAGAGAGTAGAGATAATAGAGAAAGAGTTCCAAAACTAAACTGACAAAAGTTTGTGAACTAATCCTTAGAAGCTGTTTTAGCAATGAGGCCTCTAATTTCTTCAATTTTCAATTATTTTCCTTCATTTTCATCCTCACATGTAACCTGTGACCTTTCACCTTCCTTTTCTCCAATTTTCCTTTATTTTCATAAATAAATGCCAAATAATGTCTCTTTGCCTTTTCAAATCCTTTTCCACTTCCTTTTCCAGTTTCCTTTCGCTATAATAAACCAAATTAACACCCACGCTAGGATGTTTTTCCCAACATTCAGCTTGGATTACATGTCACATGACCTTTCTCTTATTTTACCTTTATTAACTTTATTACATCAACTGTTAACTTGAGGTTGTTACAAAACCATCCCCCTTAGGGGAACACCATCCACATTGTTCAATGACACCTACAACTAGAAAACCTACTCAAAATCAAAAACATATTGCTCGTGGAGCTTTATACCTTAGCTCGATGCAATATTTATAATGAACAACCTGTTGAAAAACATAACCATCTTGACAAACATAAAAAATTAACACCCAAAACAATTATGGGAGCTTTATAACATAGCGTATGGTGGTATTTATATACATATATATTTATACATATACAAAAATTGCTTTTCCTCAACTAGAAAACAATGACGAATAAATAGCCTGCATTTGATCAACCATATTCTATGTAGTTTCATCCGGACCAAAGTGCTTCCAATGCAATTTAACCTTCTCAATTATTTGGTTATGGAGCATGAGTATATTTCTCTCCAAAATACACTGAGGTTCTGACTAGAATTATTCTTCTGGTTCCACCTGCAATACAAACCAATCAATAACATGATCAACATCTTTCACATATATTTTAGGAAATGAGACATGGAAAACATCATGCACTTTTGCCGTCGGAGGTAGTGTAAGTTGATAGACCACTATTCAAATCCTCTTAATTTTCTAGAAAGTATCGCAATACCGAAGTGCGAGATTCCCACATGACCCAATCTCGAAGGAGATTTTCTTGGGCTTGATGCGCAAGCATAGATGCTCCCCAACCTAAAACTGCTTAAATTCCCTATGATGATTTGCATAATTTTTTTGTCTATCCTATGTTGTGTTTAGATTATTCTTAATAGCATGCATTTCCTATTCCATTTATTCCAACAGATCTGGTGTAATCAACACCCTGTTTAATGGATCACTCCAACTGATGGGAGTATTACAACTCCAACCATAGAGTGCCTCAAAATGAATCATCTTCAATACTTCATGATACCCATTGTTGTAATCAAAATAAGCTAGAGTTAGATACTCTTCCAAATTCTATTGCTGATGCATAACATACATTCTTAATATTTCCTCTAAAATCATGTTGACCCTCACTGTCTATCCATATGTCTGCATATAATAAGCTATGTTGAAGGCCAATATTGTAGCCAAACCTGCAAACAAATATTTCTAAAACCTAGAAGTTAACTTAACATTTCTGTCCAACACAATCTTCTTCATTATACCATGTAACCTCACCATGTCTCTGATGAATAATTGCGCTACATAATTAGCTAAATAAGTGGACTTCACTTGAATTAAGTGCACTACCTTTTTAAAACTATCCACCACCACCATGATGGAATCATGTTGTCTACCTGTCCTTGGAAAAATTGTAATGAAATCCATGGAAATGACCTCCCATTTCCACACTATAATTGAGATCAGTTGTAGTAAAACACATCGATACTTGCACTCTAGATTTACCTATTGACAATAGGAACATCTAACCAAAAACACTACCAGTTCATTTTTTAGATTCGACCAATAGTATAACTTCTTCATTGCTGTAAATTTTTTCTGATATGCCAAATGACCTGAATATGATTTCACATGAAATTCCCTCAAGATAAGATTCTTGAGCTCACTATTGTAAAACACATAGATCTTGTTCCTAAATCTCACTAAACCATGTTTTGTGGGATGATAGTCCACATATTGATCACCTGTACCCTATTCTAACCTATGCCTAATCTCCCTATACATATCATCCTGTTATCCTGCCTGCAAGTTCTGATCCTATAAATCTATACCATAAGAGCACATAGTTGCTATATGATTTACCTGCACTCTTAGGCTAATATCATTTGCAACCTTATTCTCTTTACCCTTAATATAATTGATCTCGAGGTAAAAAACACTAATCGTCACCAACCATCTAGCTTTCTTGGAATTTAGATTCGATTGATCAAATAAGTACCTCAATCCATTGTGGTCACTCATCAATACAAACCGCTTTCAAAGAGTATAATTTATCCATATCTTCAATGCATGGATGATCACTTTGAAAGCAAGATCATGTATCACATAATTCCACTCTTTCTCATTCAGTTTCCTTGATTCATAACATACCAATTGTACTTCCTGCATAAGGATTCCACGAATCCCTCTCTTACAAGCATATTTACACACCACAAACTCTTTATCCATATCTGCAATCTTGAGAACTAGCACATGTGTCAACAACTACTTCAACTTCACAAAAATGATTGTAAATTCCTTTTTCCATTCAAATTTATTGCCTTTCCTTTGCAATGATTTTATAGGATAGGAATTTTGTAAGAAGTTTATAATGAAACTTCTGTAGTAACCTGCCAACCCCATAAATGACCTTACCTCATCCACATTCCTAGGATCTTCCCATTCCATGATAGCCTTTATACTTTCCAAATCTACTTCAATACCTTCCTTAGAAACCACATGTCCCAAGTAATGTACTTATGTCTGAAAAAAACTACATTTTCTAAGCTTGGCATAAAAAAAAGTGTATCTTAGCAACCTCAGTATTGCTGCTAAATGTTTGACATTCTCTTCAACATTCTTAGAATATATCAATATATCATCATTGGACATAATAAAAAACTTGTATAAATAAGGGCACAACACACTATTTATCGAGCACATAAAAGTGGTTGGAGAATTAGTCAAACCAAAAGGAACTACAACAAACTGATAATGTCGATACATGGTCCAAAAATCAGTCTTGTAAATATCCTCTTGTTTGATGTGTACCTAATCGTATCATGTTCTCAGATCAATCTTCAAGAACATTGTTGTTCCCTTCAACTGGTCAAACAAGTCATCAATCCTCGACAACAAATACCTATTCTTGATGGTTACCTTGTTCAACTACCTGTAATCAATGCATAACCTGAGAGTACCATCCTTCTTAGCAAACAATACTGGTTCACCCCACGACGATACACTTGTCCTAATGTATCCCTTGTCAAGCATTCCTTTCAGTTGCAACTTCAATTCCACTAACTCTAGAGTGCTCAGCTTGTAAGGTTCCTTTGATTCTAGTTCTTCCCCTGCTACTAACTCAATACAAAAAGAAAACAATTTTCCTATGAGGCAGCAAATTTGAAATCTCTATGAGAAATATATCTTGAAATCTCTAAAAATTGGGTACATGTTAAAAACCTCTACATCCACATCATCCTTATCTTTATCATTGGGGATATGCAATACAAATAAAAAACACCCTTTCTTGTGACTGCGCTTTTCCTGCATAGCTGTGAATTTTCTAATGGAGGTTGCCTTCTTCTTACCCTGTAATATCCTATGTTATCCATTGTCATCGAAGCACTCAATATACTTGTCATAACAATCTACTTTCATCTTATGCAGGTACAACTAATGCACACCCAATAACATAATGCATGATCCCAACAGAAGTACATTTAGATGTGGTAATGTATGCATACCATTAAAATCAAATGCACAATCTCTTACCCAATGATGAACTATTTTCTTTGTACCTGTAGCTAGCTACACTAACCAAGAATCTGCATGTACTTCTTTATCCAAACCACACATATCCACCAAGTTAGGGTTAACATAACTATAATTATATCTAGGGTCAATAAAATAGAAAAACCTTGATGACAAATCTTACTGTCCATCTCGATAATAGATTCCTGGTGATCCAGCTTCCTGTTATCCAAAGTTGCATAGATATGATGAATTCTCTTCCCAACATCCCCAATTTTTTGTGCTTCCTATGCACTGTAGGTTTGAGGGCTACCACCCTGATACGATGGAAAATAATTCTTGAGATGCTCCCTACCACATATCCAAAACTACAATTGTCCCTACCATCACCTATATTCTACTACCCTCTAGGATGTGACCCATGTCCCTTTCCAGCTGTAGTAAATTTCTTCTAAGGAACACCATTCAATTTTTCACATGCATACTAAGTTCTTGGTCACTTCGGGTGTGTTACATGTCATTTTTTCACCCTGAAATTTGACAGTCAATATGGATCTATCACCATCCATACTCATGCTTCCTTATAATTCAAACATCTATATTCCTTAACCAAGTCTTGGAAACTAGGAAAATAACTCTTAAATAATATTAAATATGGTTTACACACTTTTTCGGTCACTTCCTATGCATACGCAGATATTACTAAGCTTAGCTGTAGATATCTATAGTTTGTTTCCAATTAAAATCTGCACACCCCATTTAAAATAAAGATAAGGCGAAAAGTAACTTCTATAAGCATAGTTGGGTGCATATTCTTCCAACTAAAATCCTCTAAGACATTCCAGTTCGAGCTAAATCCCTCCAATCATGGAACTTATCCCCTTTGATCAAGGAACCCTAATCCCTTCATTTTAGGATCACACCCCTCTATTGGTGGATCTGAAACCTCCTCAATTTCTCCTATAAATTGAGATGAAAAATCAGGGTTAGCCGGTTCACTTATGATAATCTTATGCTAATAATTATAGAGTGGAAATATTGTTATACCAAGTAGGAATATTGGAAAGGAATATGGGTGGAATATGTACGAAATCAAGGTTCCGTTGTAATATTTCTCTTTATATTCTTGACAGCATTCTGATACTTTTTCTCATTCTGTTGTTTCCATATTCATTAAAACAATGACAATTATTAATCTCCTTGATGATTAAGTTAAGCTAGTATTTGGGTTATTACATACTATAGGCGCTTTTGATTCTTTGTATGTTTGTGATTACAGGTTTCTTCTTAGCATTAAAGGAATTCTTCGGGAAAAAAGGCAAGGTCTTCATCAAACATATCATTGAAAGGTAAGAGCATTATCCTCTATTTTTTAGTTTTGATAATATGAATGTTAATAGCCTAGGGAAAGAGATATTATTATGTTTTTTTATTTCTATTTATCCGTTTGGATACTAGGGATATTTCTCTTATCCGCAAGAGGGATTTATCTGGGTAAAAAATTAGTGACTCAGCTAGGGATCAAGCTTAACCTTCTCTTCGTTCTTTTTGGTTTAGCTTTCCGATTTTTCTAGTTTGATTAGGTCCGAGTTTTTTTGGGTTTATGAATTTTTACATCATATGAATTTGAACACCTTGTGTTTATTTCTTTGAAATTTCCTCTCCCCTACGCACCTTTCTTTCATAAATGGAGTGCAAGTTTTCACAGGTTCTCAGTTTAATACAATGTGCATGTGCACTTGTTATCATTGACTACTTGCGCACCCGTGAGAATTTTTGAGAAAATGCATATTCTCTCTCTCAGAGTCTGATGATAAATTTATAGAGGTTCAAACTGACCTATATCAACCGTCAAAGTCTGTTTGTGAACTCATCTTAATTACCTTAGTGTGTTTTTGAGAAATCATAACTTTTGGATTTTTAGGTAGGGTTTACCCTGGTTTCATGAATTTCTCTATTTGGAAAGATATATTCACTACCCAGATCACTTTTTTTTTGTCATTTTCCTCTAGAGCTACCAGGTTTCTTGTTAGTCCTACCTGTATTGAGTGATTTTTTTTGCTCATTTGCAAAGGAAAACTTCTAGATAAGTGAAATATGTTTTGTCTCAAAAAGCATTCTTTTATGAAATTGCTTCTGCTTGTTATAGTGAAAAAATTATTTATTTTTCTTTCAACTGGAAGAAATCATGAAAGTGCACTTATAGGTATCATTAGTTAGATTATTAGTCAAGAGCTTTCATTTTTAAAAAGATTTTATAATTTTTAGGGTTTTTCTAGTTGTTTTTTGATTTTGAAGAATTGAAATATTGTTTTCTCTTGAAATTTATATTTTGGATTTGAATCAATGAAGATTTTCATTACAAAGTGATATTGGTTATTCTTCAAAATGAAATTTATTTCTTGATGAAAAAGAATTTATATGGGATGTTTTAGGGAATTATCACTTCTTTGAGTTAAAAAAAAAAATCCTTCTACTTTCTCTTAACTAGGAATTCATTGAAATGAAGAATTGCATATTCATTGTTGATGCATTTAGAGTAATTTTTTGAGTTGGTCACAACATCATTGAGTTTCATTTCTATACCCCTCTAAGTAAACAACATCCAAATTAATACAACACTTAATAAAATTAATTTAGATATTCTTAAATTTTCTAGGGCTCTTTCCACCAATATAGTTCAAGATTAGTGCTTTGGAATAGGTAGTAATTCACTTTCCAAAGCATATAAAAAAAAATAGCATCTTGCAGTAGGGAAAAAAACCAATTGTTCAAATTTTTCTCTGGGAAGCTCTTCTTAAAATATTCAAGCATGAGTTCATTTCAACCTAGTGGAGTAATCGTATGTACTTCATTCATAAAGATAAATATGTGCGCATATTTCAAATGGTAAACCTCATATTAACCATTGTAGATGAGCCTGGGATAAATTGTTAGTAAGCCTAGTATTTATCATGTCGAGGAACTTTCAAGGGGATTGAGATTTGATACTCTACTCTTATTTATCAAACTTATGGTAGAATGCCTCAAACTAGTTATGGGAAACCAAATGTGTCACAACCCTAAATGGGAACTCCTTATCCAGGGATGAACACTATGTGGAACCCCTCGTTTACTCAAATGTATTTGCAACATACCATAAAAATGCCTTATAATCAACCTACTCAGCCACTTGGACAATTTGGTTACACCCACATCCAACAACATATTCAAGGTGCACTTCAAATTACCCCAAGGGAATTTGTGCCAAGTATTTATCAACTTGGTCTAAGTACTCCTAGTACTCCTATCCAATCCGTTGTGAAAAAATATTTTCAACAACCAAATACACCCATCCAAGGAGTTCCTCGAGTTTCTATTGCTACAATCCTTCAAATGTCAAGACCAACTATTACACGGGCTATCCCTCAGACTACTACCCATAACACCAAACTTGCAGTCCAATCAATTCCTCAAACATCTTTGGGACAATCTGCCATAATAGTTATGCAAACAAGTCAAATTTTTGTAGGTAAAAATATTCAAGGACAATCCCTGGTAGGTCAACCTCCTCAAGGTCAATTTGTTCAAGACCAGCCATTTAAGGGGCAGTTGCAATATGGAAAATTGGGACAAATTACATCTTTCTAGAGTCAACCATACCCTGGGCATACATTTAAGATGCCAACACAACCCCAATTCGGTATTGTTGAGATTGCAACAAGATGATGAGCTTAGTGGGAAGGAGTCGCCTTCACTAAGTGGGCCTGCAGGCTATTTTTGGCGCAAATTCTATTTTTAGACTATGCCTATATTTAGACATATGGATCATGTTCTATGAGTTGCAGGATGCTATTTGTGGATGGTTGGTCAAGTTGGAAAAAATATATGGACTTCTATTTTTAGACATATTGGGCGGAATCTATTTTTAGATTTCTAGTCTAAAAATAGATATGTCGAATATTATTAGCTCTTAATAATATTTAAACTCTAAACATTATCTTATTCTCTTGGAGCACTTCAGTTAAGTGCAAAAATGTGGCACAAGAGCTGATAGAAGGAATTACACTATTCCTAAGGGTTAAGTGGAGCTATTGCATGGATACTTCAGTTAGAACTCATGTGACAGAGTTTGGTGGAGTTGTATTCAGTTTAACTAATCTAAACATAGTTGACTTATTTGTATTAAGTTTAACTAATTGATACAATTAGTGAGAGTGGTGTGAATTAATTATTGATTAATTAACTAATTATAAACTCATAAATCAACTAAATAATGCATCATTTAACTTCAGTGCATGGACAATTTCAGTGGAGACCAGTGCAGAAATAGGTGAAAGAGCAGGTTAACTATCAGTTGTGACTATACTGTTGCTATTTTCAACACACAGATAGGTGGAGTAGCCCATGAGGATTGGGCGCAGCCTGCCATGTGGTTTATCTATTTAATGAAGCCATCCCATAGCATTGAAAACGCAATAGAGGTTGGCTATCAAGTGGCAAAAGATTGGAGCATGTGTTTTGCTAGATCTAGCTTGATAGCGTGTAGTAATTGAGGGTGTGCATGAGAGCTTGTGAGGAGATTTTGTACTATGATTGTTACATGATCTCCATGAAATATAATATATAGATAGTTGGGGTTTTCAGCTTTAAGCTTTCCCATTAAATACCGTGTTCATATGTGTGATTGTTTGTGGTTTTAATGTATGCATAAATTGATTTTATTTCCGCATGATGATAAATGAAGAGATTCGTATTATGCATGAAGCTAAAATAGTGTGTGATCAGAGAATATTAATATCGCTGAATAATATATCAGTTATTCAAATTTTCTACATGGTATCAAAGGGATATTGATCATTGGAGCAATTGCAAAACATTGAAGTGGTTGAGTTTTGTGCTGGTGGAATTCAAATTTGTAGCAGTGTTTTCTTGGTGTCGAAGTTGAGATGTCTTTCAACGGATTGCGATTGGAGTATGCCCTTGAGGGTAGCTTGAATTATATTGCATGGAAGGATAGGATGGAGGTGGTGCTGGATGACAATGGGTTGAAGGATTTCATAGATGCAGAAGTTCCAAAACCTACTTCTAGTGATGCTGTCGTAGTTGACGCATGGCAAAAGAAGACAACAAAGTGTCGAAGGATTCTGTTGGAAGGTGTGAAGGATCACATAGTGTCCATCCTTCATGGTAAATCTTCTCCATTCTTGATGTGGAAAGCTTTGACAGATTTATTTCAAAGCAAGAGCGACCAGAGGAAGTTGGTGCTTAAGGATAAACTCAGGAACATAAAAATGGAGAAAGGCAATAGTATGCCCAAGTACCTCACAAAGTTCATCCAATGCAAGGATGAGCTGGGAAGTGTGGGGGTTACTATTGATGATGAGGACTTGGTGAGCTTGGCTCTCCTTGGGCTTTCGAAGAGTTTGCATTCCTATCAGGACTCTGTCAATGGTCGAGAGAAATTGCCAGGATGGGAGAAACTTTGGTCGAATCTTGTGCAAGAGGAGATAAGGCGGAGTACCAGGGACAGATCTTCATCAAAGAACTCTGATGAAGAGAATTTCACTTTGGCTGCCAAATAAAATAAGGGGAAGAGCAAGAAAGCTTCTCATTCTGGTGCAAAAGGCAAGAATCAGGACATGTCCAAGGCGAAGTGCTTTCACTGTCACCAACATGGACATTACACCACTAGTTGTCCATAGAAGAATAAAAATAAGTAGGTTACCGAACCGTTAGCCTAGAGAGGCCTTAGCCTCGTATCTTGAGCTGAATTTTTTGGGTTGATCGCATGCTTGGTCTCAAGTGTGATGGGTTCGGGCAGAGTTTCTGCAATGCTGGTGCCTTTTCACATGAGAGGAGATCGAGATTTGTTTACCGATCCGGATGAGAAAGATCTGAGTGCGCATCGAGATGGGCGATGATGGTAGACATAACTGCACGGGTACCCATTTCCTTTGAGAGGGATTCGTAAACCTTCCATATTGAAGGAAGTTATGGCGTTCCAGATTGAAGAAGAATCTTATCTCGTATGCATGTTAGAAGACAAGGGATATGATGTTGTCTTTAGCGAGGAAAAGGCTTTCCTGCGCAATAAGGCAACTGGTGAGACCCAGAGGATAGGGGTTCGAGTTAATAACCTTTATCAATTGCAGGTATATGGCTGTGTAGCAATGGCAGGCAAGGCAAAAGGAGTGGTGAGCCGGGATGATGGTGAGTTGTGGCATCGGAGATTGGGCCACCTTCACCATGGAGCTTTGAAGATACTGCAGTAGAATTCTACTGGGCTTCCTAAAGGCACTCTTGCACAATCAGATCAGTGCAAGGGGTGTACCTTGGGAAAATTTGTGAAAGCCACCTTTCACGAGAAGGATAGTCACGCCACGACGATCCTTGAGAGAATTCACACAAACGTATGTGGACCTTTCTCAGTAGATTCGACAAAAAAGAACAGGTATTATGTGATATTTGTTGATGATTTTTCTCGTAAGTGTTGGATCTTCTTCATCCAGAAGAAGAGTGAGACATACTCAAAGTTCTGTGAGTTGAAGGCACTGGTTGAGAAAGAATTGGGGAAGCAGGTGAAGGCTCTAAGGAGCAAAAATGGTGGTGAATTCATCTCTGGAAAATTCAAGGACTTTTGCAGCGCAGAAGGAATTCGAAGAGAGCTCATAGCAACTCATAACCCACAGCAGAACGGGGTTGCTAAGCGGAAGAACAAAACAATCGTGGGTGTTGCACGGGAAATGTTGCATGATTAGGGCCTACCCATTCACTTGTGGGCGGAGGCATGAAATACTGTTGTATATGTGCAGAACCGTTGTCCTCACAAGATACTTGGCATGAGTACACCCGAGGAGGCATTTTCTGGTAAGAAGCCTGATATTTCCCATTTGAGGATTTTTGGTTCACCTGTTTACATTCATGTGATGAAGGATGCCAGGAAGAAGCTGGAGCCGACTGTGGAGGTTGGGATATTTTTGGGGTACACTGATACGCCCCATAAATATCGTGTGTATTTTCCAGACAGTCGCAAGATTGTTGTGCGATGGGATATCAAATTTCAGGAGGAGAAAGCCATGAAGTGTTCGCTTGAGAGGGAGCCACACTTGCATGCAAATGAGGAGCTATTAGTTCTTAAGGATGACTCTCAGGATGGGGATCAGCCACAAGATGAGGTTCATGGAGTGGAAGAGACCACTCAGGCAGCGCCAACCATCAGAGGGAGGAAGGCACTACAGAAGCTGAGCGACTGACTCAAGATGCAGAGAAGGTTGTAGGAGCACCTACATCATAGCGTGGATAGAGATAGTCACCTGACCGGTATACTAGATACATGGCTCTTATGAGAAAGTGTATTGTGATAGAGCCATCCTCTTTCGAGGAAGCTGTGGAGGACCCCGCATGGGTAGATGCCATGGTGGAAGAGTATGATTCGATTGTGAGAAACAGTGCATGGGAGATTGTCCCAAGACCGGAAGGGAAATCAGTGGTGGGTTCGAGATGGATCTACAAAGTGAAGCAGGCAGCTGACGTGAGTGTGGAGAAGTACAAGGCAAGATTTGTTTCCCGAGGCTTTTCACAAATAGAGGGGATCGATTATGAGGAGACCTTTGCACCTGTCGCAAGGTATTCTTCCATACAGAGGATTCTTGCTCTCTCAACGCAGATGGGGTGGCATATTCATCAGATGGATGTGAAGACTGTGTTCCTCAATGGAGTCATTGAGGAGGAGGTGTACATAGATCAGCCCAAAGGTTTCGATATCTTCAGCAGCGAGTCGCATGTGTGTAGGCTCAATAGAGCATTGTATGGGTTGAAACAAGCACCTCGTGCTTGGTACACATAGATAGACAGTTATTTCACCGAACTTGGATTCTCCAAGAGTGAGGCGGATTCGAACCTATACCAGATTGTGGTGGAGGGTAAGTTGCTGATCATTGTACTTTATGTAGATGATTTGATTTTGACATGTGATGAGCTATTGATACTCTCATGCAAGGAGGATCTTGCAAAAGAGTTTGAGATGAAGGACTTTGGCCTCCTTCATTATTTCCTGGGATTGGAAATTTGGCAGCGTAGTGGTGGACTGTTTGTTTCTCAGGGTAAGTATGCCCAGGAGATATTGGAGAAGTTCAACATGCATGGCTGCAAGCCTCTTGATACTCCTCTTCCTGGTGGTTGGAGGAAGGAGGATGCTACTTCGGTAGAGGTAGTGGATGCCATTGTTTATCGACAGTTGGTGGGGTCGCTTATGTATCTGGTCAATACACGACCTGACATATGCTATGTTGTTAACCAGCTTTCACAAGCTATGGTTAAGCCTACCAAGCTCCTTTGGAAGGTGGGGAAGCATGTATTGAGATATCTCAGAGGCACATCGGGATATGGATTATGGTACAGACAGTTGGATGAGGTGAAGTTGTGTGGCTTCACGGATGCAGATTGGGCAGGAAGCCCAACAGATAGAAAGAGCACATCTAGAGGGATTTTCAGTATCGGGTCGACTACAGTTTCTTGGTACAACAGGAAGCAGAGATCCGTGGCACTCAGTTCAGCAGAGGCCGAGTATATGGAAGTGATTTTGGCTGCATGCGAGGCTATATGGATGAGGAAGATCCTAGTCAGGTTGTTCGGTTCACACTTAGAGCCTACCATGATTTATTGTGATAATCAGAGTTGCATCAAACTCTCAGTTAATCAAGTATTTCATGATAGATCTAAGAACATTGACATCCGGTATCATCATATCAGAGATTGTGTGTAGAAGAAAGTCATGTTACTTTCATACATTCCTACGGAGGATCAGGATGCTGATATCTTGACGAAGGCGCTCACCAAGAGAAAATTCGAATACCACAAAGGCAGGATAGGGGTTGAAGATAATCCATATCTTGTTGAGAGGGAGTGTTGATATTGCAACAAGATGATGAGCTTAGTGGAAAGTAGTTGCCTTCACTAAGTGGGCCCGCAGGCTATTTTTGGCGCAAAGTATATTTTTAGACTATGTCTATTTTTAGACATATGGATCATGTTCTATGAGTTGCAGGATGCTATTTGTGGATGGTTGATCAAGTCGGAAAAAATGGATGGAATTCTATTTTTAGACATATTGTGCGGAATCTATTTTTAGATTGCCAGTCTAAAAATAGATATGTCGAATATTATTAGCTCTTAATAATATTTAGACTCTAAACATTATCTTATTCTCTTGGAGCACTTCAGTTAAGTGCACAGATGTGGCACAGGAGCTGACAGAAGGAATTACACTATTCCTAAGGGTTAAGTGGAGATATTGCATGGATACTTCGGTTAGAACTCATGTGACAGATTTTGGTGGAGTTGATTGAGGAAGTTAGTGGATTTGTATTCAATTTAACTAATCTAAACATAGTTGAGCTATTTGTATTCAGTTTAACTAATTGATACAATTAGTGAGAGTGGTGTGAATTAATTATTAATTAATTCACTAATTATAAACTCAGAAATCAACTAAATAATGCATCAGTTAACTTCAGTGCATGGACAGTTTCAGTGGAGACCAGTGCAGAAATAGGTGAAAGAGTAGGTTAACTATCAGTTGTGACTATACTATTGCTATTTGCAACAAACAGATAGGTGGAGTAGCCCATGAGGATTGTGCAGTTCAAGCCAGGTGGTTTATCTATTTAATGAAGCCACCCCATAGCATTGATTACGCAATAGAGGCTGGCTATCAAGTAGCAAAATATTGGAGCATGTGTTTTGCTAGATCTAGCTTGATAGTGTGTAGCAATTGAGGGTGTGCATGAGAGCTTGTGAGGAGCTTTTGTACTATTATTGTTACATGATCTCCATGAAATATAATATACAGATAGTTGGGGTTTTCAGCTTTAAGCTTTCCCATTAAATACTGTGTTCATATGTGTGATTGTTTATGGTTTTAATGTATGCATGCAATTGATTTTATTTCTGCATGTGATGATCAATGGTAGAAGATATTCTCTATTATGCATGAAGCTATAATAGTGTGTGATCAAGAGAATATCGGTGAATAATATATCATTTATTCAATTTTTCTACAGGTATGGCTACCGCTGGATATCCTGTAGGTGTTCCATTTCCAACTACTCAAGCTATCCTAGTTTTTCCTAGATACCCACCTCCGAGTACTGGAATTGTCCCTCAGGTTATCAAGTCACTTAGCAAGACCCTAATAGGTAGTTACCTTTTATTGCAACTTTAGATTTGCCAAGCTTTTCTCAGCTAACAAATGACCTGATTTACTATCTTCTACTAATGCTAACCATGCCTACTAAGTTGCCGAGTGACATTCCCAAGTTTGAAGGAAAGCAAAGATAGTACCCCTAAAACCATGTTATAACTTATCATTTGTGGTGTGCATCAAAATATTTGATCAATGATTCCATTCATTTAATACTTTTTCAAAGAACTTTGATCAACTTAGCCGTGAAGTGGTACATTGAGTTACCACGAGGCTCGTTCAACAATTTCAATGCCTTATAAACTGCTTTCATTACTCAATTTCAGTTACCAGTCTATTATGGTAATGACACGAAACTTTTGACTTCACTTGAACAAAGTACATCTACGCACATTTCATATCACATTCACGAATGGCGACATATACATTGTTTAGTCAAAGTATTCCTCCTAGATCAAATTCTGGCTGAATGGTTTGTAAAATAATTACTCCCTAATATTACTAAATATGTAGCTAAAGGAGGTGTTGTAACAGAAGACCGAGTTATCACTCAAGCCCAATATCCAGACCTTGTTTACACACAGTCTAGTACTTTGTATGAAAAAAATAATGATTTACATCACCCAGGTTAATTTACTATGACTCCTTCCGGTTCTCATGCCGCAGAAGGTGTAATTAGTAGAATTAACACATCAAAGAGTAAAAATAAATAATCCAAGTCTACTACTCCAATCATAAATTTACTCAATTAACCTAAAGGAGACTCTTCTCTAGAAACTTCTGCAGAAATCCATGTCATAGATTCATCTCCTACCAAAAATAAATCATCCGCCAATAAAAATAAAGTGAATGGTAAAATCAAAGAAAACAATTCTCTAAAAGAGAAGGCAGAAAAAACTGAACATTTGACCAAAAAATGAAACCTCATTATCCATATCATATATGTGACGAGGATAACTACACAAAAGAGTGCTTGCATCAGGCTGAGGTATCAAAATTTGTCAAAAGTTCGCCCACACCCACTGTGCTTAAGGATATGTTTCCATGACAAGACAACAAAATGATTTCTCAGAATGGATCTTCTTCCAATTCGTTGATGGATATCCTGATTATGTCCTCTCAGGTCATGGTTGCAATGCGATCTCAGTATTATGGATCTAAGTGTCCTATAACTGGAAATGAAATTGGATTATCCAGTCAACCTTCAGCGTCAACTCCTCCTATTTACGAACCATTACACATAGAGAAACCTAGTCCTGATTAAGTAATTAAACTGCCTACCAAATTTTACTTCGAAAATATTATTTCATTCCACGTGCAATAACCACTAAGAACTACAAAATTATTGAAGATCTAGCTACGTCACATTTAGCAATGTTGCCCCTCAAAGTGTTGTAGGCTTTCGCAACTCAGAGGTAGATACTATTGTCAGCTATTGGAGCGATTGAACCTAAATACTGTAATCTCATCATCTTTTATCTCGACAACTTTGTACCTAGAATCCCACACCAAATGGATTTTCAAATACCTATTTTAGTCAAATATAGGTGATTTTTTTGCACAATGATTGATGAGGGAGCGTATACGTGCATTATGTATATGGCTTGTTAAAAAAATCTTGGTTCTCCAACAATCAATCAATCACCCATGATTTTTAAAGCCTTTGATGGAAGAGGATTTCGTCCATTTGGAATACTCCATAATTTACCCCTAGAGGTAGAAGGAAAAACCGTTATGCTTGAGGTCGAAGTCATTGATGCCCTTCTTGACTAAAAACTTATTTTAAGTTGAAGTTGGTGTTATGCTATGATAGCTTTCATTTCATCAATATTTCATTTAATCATGTTTCCTAATAAAGGAAATATTGTCAAAATTGATTAGTTGTCTTACTATACTTCAGATCCTGCTTATATAGTTAGTATCCCTTACGTTGGAAAGTCAATTATCCCTTAAGAAGATGTTGGAGTAGGAATATTTAAGGATTATTCTCTTTTGGGAAATTTCACTATACCTACTCCTAGCATGCCTTCTACTATTTCCAGTATTAACATGATTACCTCAAGCACAATTCCATTTGGTGACCCATGGATTGTGCATTCAGAATTTGAGTTGGACTACTATGACAATGAAATGCCTTTAATTCCATGCGAATTGGCATATGTAGTGGTGCAATAACTTTATGACCTTTCATCAACCGATATTGATCAAGTGAATGTCATAAATGATGTGTCTACTTCTCTACTAGGTTTAACCAAAACATATTTTTTTGATCCTTTTCAACAGATATTTTCAAGTGATGAAAATATTCGGAATTTTTTTTTCATTGGATGAATAACCCTAGGACAATATTCACCATCACTCCTCTTTTCTACGAGACCTTCATAGAGTTGAAAATGACTTTTCAACAATCTTACTGATTGCATATGTTAAGGAACCTGAAAATCCCATGTCAATCCTTCATTCGGATTCAGAGACAAATTTAGGAAACATTTTGACAACAATTCCAATTGACATATCAATCACACTAGGAATAACTGAAAACATCCATATAGGTGCTTCATGCTCAATTGATGAAATTAACATGTACAAAGTCCTATTTCAGGAATTCCGAGACACCTTTTCTTGGTCTTACGAAGAAATGCTAGGAATTGATCCTAATATTGTAGCTCACGAAATTAATACATACCCAAATGCTAAACCTATTTGACAAAGACTACGTCAAATGCATCTGTGAAAAGATGATACTATTAAAGCTGAGGTGGAAAAACTACATCGTGCATGTTTCATTTATACTATTCCATTGATGGATTGGGTATCCAACATAGTTCCAGTGATCAAGAAACAAGGGACTATTAAAGTATGTGTTGATAAAGCTTGTCCCAAAGACAATTATCCCACCCCTTTGATCAACCAAATTGTTGATGATTGTGCAGAAAATGAAATCTTTTCATTCATGTATGGATTCTATGGTTACAATCAAATAAACATACTCCCTGCCGATCAACCCAAAGCAATGTTTATCTATCCATGGGGCACATTTGCATATTGTAAATTACATATAGGATTGAAAGAAATTGGCACCACTTTTCAAAGGGCCATTTCTTACGCATTTCATTACATCAAACATATTGTGAAACCCTACTTAGGTGACTTAGATGCTCATTCTATGTGCAGGAAAGATCATCCTACACATTTACGTGCTATTTTTTATGTGATGCAGGCATTACAATATTCATTTCAATCCACATAAATTTTTATTTTATGGACAACCAAGATAGTTTATTTCTTTAATTATTTCTTAAGAAGGCATTCATGTCGACCCTTTGAAGGTTGAGGCTATTGTCAATTTACCTCCTCCTTCTATTCTTCACCAACTATCAATTTTGTAAGATAAAGAAAAATTAGTACGTCATTTTATCCCTAACTATGCGGATTTAACTGAAGGATTCACTCGGTTATTAAAAAAATAAGTTCCTTTTATTTGGGACAAGATTTCCGATAAATCTTTTGATGCACTTAAACATGCGTTTACCCATGCACTGTTGTTGCATCCACCTGATTATCACTAAGATTACTTTTTATACTTAGCTGCATCCAATTTCACCATTGGAATGGTCTTAGTTCAAGAGGATGAATCCAACAATGAACATGTGATTTATTAGTTAATTCAAAACCTTACACTGACCAAGATCAAGTATACGCATGTGGATAATTTTTCCTTGGCAGTTGCTCAAGCTGTCCAAAGGTTATGTCACTACATCCCTTAAACAAAAAAAATGTGATGTCTGATTACAAACCTATGATGTACATTTTGACTAAACAACTGCTAGGGGGGAAAGAATCAAAGTGGATAGTTATCCTATAAGAGTTTGATTTGGAATTTGAAAAATCCAAATTCAAGAAAGCACTAGTCTTTGTTGAACATATGTGTGACTTTCCATACACTGAATATGAAACTGTGGCAGAAGACCATCTTTCTGATGAATCTATGTTTCTGATCAAGACATTGGATCCTTTGTATGGAGATATAATTATATATCTTCAAACTCAAACTTTTCTGCATGAAATTTCATGCTCTGATCGATGTAGGATTCGATACCAGTCTCGACAATACAATATTGTTGGTGACACTCTTTACCGGCGTGGTGCCAATTCTGTCTTTCGATGTTGTTTAACTCATCAGGAAGCCAAAAGGGTTCTAAATTACTACCATTCTAGAGCATGTGGTGGTCATATGTCTGGGTTTTCCACAACCCAAAAGATATTGTGAGCTGGCTATTTCTACCCATCACTCTTCAAAGACTGTATCCTCGTGTTTAGAAAATGTCACAATTGTCAATTTTTTTATCAAAATATGCATGCACCTCCCACTCCTCTTCACCCAATCATAGCTATCGACCCAGTTGAAAAATGGGGCATCTATTTATGTAGCCTTCACTCAGCTGGGGGGCATGGGTATATTATTCTCGCTCTATATTATATGACCAAATGGGCCGAGGTGATGCCTACATTTAAGGCTGACAGCGTAACTACACCTATTTTCATATTCAATCATGTGATTGCTAGGTTCGATGTCCCTGAAGCCATCATTATGGATCATGGTATCCACTTTCAAAATATTATGATGGTTAAACTTTCTGCTCAACTCATCCTACGCCATGATAATTCCACACCTTATTACCCACATGCCAATTGTCAAGTTGAGGACGTAAACAAAGTTTTAACCAATATGATTAAATAGATTGTAGGAAGTCATAAATTGAATTGGTAAACCATTTTTTTCAACATTGTTGGCATACCATACCTCTACAAAAACATCTACAGGGTTTACTCCTTTTCAACTCATTTAAAGTTTGGAATTTTTTTTACCCTTTGAATGTGAAATCCGTCGCTAAATCTAGCCATTGAGTTATTACCAGCTACCTCTGAAGAGGAAGAATGCTTCTTATACTTAAAAATATTAGACAAGACTCACCACACCGCTGCATTAGCTACTGAAGCTCATAAAAAATTTCATAAGGCACAATATGATCAAAGCATTAACCTTCGTGTCTATTCATAAGCTAATATACTCTTAGTATACGATCAAGCTCATGATAAGCTACGCGCAAGTAAATTTGAACCAATGTGGCATGGCCCTTATATTATTAAGTGTGTGCTTGCAAAGGGGCCTATGAATTAGCTGATTATGACGATGTATCTTTAGATAAGCCCATAAATGGTCATTATCTAAAGAGACATTATGCATGATTTATCTTGTGGATATCTTCATTGTATATTAGTTACATTTTTAGGAAAAGTGTGCCTTAAATTAGTTAATTTTCTTGGCGAGTTTCTACTATTTTTTCCACTTATTTTGATTACTCTCGGTATTGCAGATTTCGACATTCCCTCAGACTTATATTGGCTTTGCTAATGGTGCCTATCATAGTACACAAAACCTATCTTCTGCTGCTTTGGTTATCTATTCACCCACTAATGAGTTATTTTCTATTTATGGTGTTTTCGTCGGTCAGAGAATGAACAATATTGCAGAATATAGCACCGTCATTGAGCTATTATCTGATGCCATTGAATTTGGCATTCAATGTTTGATTGTAAGGTTAGATTCACAACTAATTTTATGACATTTTAATAGTGTTTATGCAATCATAAATGCATTATTGTTAAGAATGTTTTTAAGGGTCTGCCTCTTGGAAAGACAGTTTGATTACATTGAATATCAACAAATTTTGAGAAATTTAAACATGTTAGTTGGTGCATTGGCTAAAAAAGTTTTAAATAGACATTTGAAACATTGAACATAAATAAAAAAAAATTCAATCCATATTGAACAAGATACTTAGAGACCAAAAGTAGTAATTATCATTAGGTCAAAGTAGTTTTTTATCATAGTTTGTCAAAAAATATACATCATCTGTGATCATAGGTCTCAAATACCTTATGATCTAAACGTACCGGTAAAAAAAACAAAAATTCCATAAAAAATGACCATTAGATATCCATGATGATGATCACGACAGTAGATTATAGCAAGCGCTACTCGATGCAGGTATTGTCTAAATGGAATAGGAACCCTAGTCACATGCCTTTGGTATTAGAGAGGCAAATCATTTGTCCTAGTCTCTGGGATATTTATGGTCAACCTCTCAAGATTGTGTTCCAACTCTGTGAGGACCTTAGCTGCATCAGTATGTGGTGGAACTACTGTTATAGGTTTTGCTCCCCGTCTATAAAAATGATGAATAATTTTTTTTTGTACTGGGCCTACATCTGCATCAAAATGTTTTTGATTATCAGTATTGGAGGATAAAAAATTAAATAAAAATTATAAAACATAATAACTCAAAATGAAATTTTTTACTGACTCCAGGTGGGGGTGTTGTTTTAGGGTCACCCCTAAAATCCACCCCTACATAGGGGAAGTCCTCGATCATGAAAATATTGCTTCTTATCCATTCAAAAAACTGAGGTGTATATCAGACAATAGGACCACCATCACTGCCATGGAAAGCCATCGATGAAATCCATCACAAAGTCCAAGGATCTCTCAGTCCCGTAGGATCCACTAACTACTGTTGTGGTACAAGGAGTAGGATTCTCTCTAAAGAAAAATATATAATAATGGAGCCATAGCCAAAAATTTTCAGCTTACCATTCTTTCCTCACATGAGTTTTCCTTTCATATTGACAATTATCCTTCACACTAGTTGAATATTGTTCCCTCTGAACACTTAACAACCATTAGCATCTATGATTTGGTGGCCACATGAGGAGCTGTGATGTCACATAATTTATTAACTATGAAAGAAAAAATCTCAAGATCAAGTAGTTCGATATTTTTTATATCAATTCGACCATCTTTCAATTGGGAATCCTGAGTGCAATATTGCACCATATAGGAAGCAATGGGTTGTCCTCCTAGCCATGTGCCAAAAAAAGAAATGTCTCTTCCCCTTTAGGGAAAATCGATGAGGAAATAAATACCCTCTACATCAAATATGAGCCTATGATCCCCAATGAGAAAGCATTTTTCCTCAATATCCCAAAAAATTTATCAACCAGTTCATAAGCTCTACTTAGGCCTTCATTCCTTGTATGGACCAAAATTTGTATAGTCCACAATTATTTAAAACTAGAAGCATTGATGGGCTATCAACTACCTCATTATCATGTGTTTCATGCTCTTTTTCTCTCCACTCAAGCATGGTTTTTTTCAAATTACTTGCAAATAATTATTAAAGCATTAGGAACATTTTGGAAGAACTTAAAGCAATTTTGATGGAAATAGAACCATCTAAAAAAACCCCATGACAACTACACGATTTTCCAGTGATTTTTTTCACATGATCTATACATAAAAACCATGGCGGCATGGTAATTTAATGTGTTAAAAATTATCTGGGTCCATAGGTCTGATAAGGAAAACCTGTGCACCCCTAAGGGAGATTTATTAAAAATAAATAAAATCTCCCAAAAAAAATAATCTGAAAGCCTAAATGAAAAATCAAATAAATAGAATGCAAGATAATCAAGTGATTAAATAACTGGAACTGGTGGTTCTTAAAATGGTTCACCAGTTCGCTCGATATATGATTCAAAATATCTATGGTAAAAACCCTTTTTTACTGCTCTAGAAATCAAATGGTGAAAATGACTTTTTCTTTCCACTTTTTATAGGTTCTATGAGTAAAAATAATACTATTTTATTTATTTTGACATTTAAAAGTTAAAATTTCAAATATTTTTACCATTATTGAGAAAATATTATTGTAATTTTTGAGTTTTATGTGCAAAGAACATGTTGTGTTTAAAAACGAATCATTTTGATGATAGAGTAAACTTTTATCACTTTTTCAGACTCTCGAAAAAAGTGAAAAAGCGAAACCATGGAGTTCTCATTTAAGCCATTTTTAGAATCTATAAACATGAGAAGATTTCGAAGCACTTGACTATTCAAACTCGTTAAAATAAATGAATATTCTTCTACTCATTATAAGTTTACCCCTTTGCGGGACAAAACTAGACTAATTACGAAAAAGGTATACATTGACTCAGCATAGTCAATAGAGTTCTCCCCTACATTGTTTTATCCTTTTTTGGGTTTGAGAGACTAAATTTATGAAAAATAAAACTACAAAGTTTACTTATGTTTTTTTTCTGACTTCATAAAACTAAAAAGCACCGAGTTAATCCTATGTTGGACACATTAAAATTAAACAGTACACGACCCATCAATCACAATGGGACCGAACCACTTCTTCTTGGGGTTTGTTAAAATTACTAAGATGGACTCATCCAAAGGATGAGCTTACACAACAAGCTTGAAAAAAATAAACAAGTACTTGCTAGTAATGGTGGAGGAAAAATTGAGAAAAAAAAAACCAACTTTTATACTTGTTTCAGAAGCAACATGTCATTCTTGAACACCACACTTTATCACACTTGTGTTTGGGTTGGGTAACCCTTTTGTCTTATAGTTAATCAAACCTCATTGAAATTATTCAGCTGGATTTGGGTATTATTTTTATGTCAAAATTTTCCAAGTCATTTATAGTATCGTTATGTTTTCAAGGGAGAGTTCAACTTCAATTTTTTTTCATTGCAAATATTTGTCTCCATTTGCATTGAGCATCCCTGAGTTAATCATTGAAATATATTTCTTCAAAACATGACATAATGGTGTGGTGTCATAGGCCCTCCTACGGAAGATCACTTCCTATCGACTTCAACTCATTATCTAGGAATTTGATCTAGAAATCCTATGAGTACCTTGAAATATGCATGCCTTAATGGCAGGTTTCTTGCCTTCGACGATAGATTTTCATTAGTGGCCTTCAATCGAATGGCTCTATGAGTGTTCGAGTGAAATTCATTTATTCACATTTCATATATTGTACTGAGGTAGTTTGAGATATTTTTTCATTATTGGTGGTTTCTCTCACACTTGTTAACAATTTTCATCATTGACTAGTAATCAAGTGGTTTCTACCATGCTCGACTTTGAAACAATCAATTGCATGGTTATATTTGTACTAGTTTGAGAAGTGGAAATCAAGACCCTAGATGTAGTTTCAACCATCCAGGCTGCAAGGAGTTATGTATTCATGTTTTAGTAGACTAATTCATAAAAAATGGCTTCATCCATATTGTGTCTACCATTGATGTAATTCTAGGTCACTTATGTACCAGTACATATAGTTATTTTTTCTCTAAGTATGGGAATGCCTACCTCAGTGATGGTTATATATTTACATTGAATGTATTTTATAGGTTTTATACTAATGTCTCTAATCCAATCCTTGGTATAATAAAACACTTCACTCTCTTGAAATACTTTCTCAGACTTCGCACTTTAGGGGGAAATCTGTTACATGCCATTTTGTCACCATGACATTTAATAATCAGTATGGATCTATCGCCATCCATACTCATGCTTCCTTAGAATTCAAACATATATATTCCTTAACCAAGTCTTCTAAACTAGGAAAATATCTCTTAATTACTCTTAAATATGGCCTAGACACTTTTTGCGGTCACTTCCTGCGCATGAGCAGATATTACTAAGCTTACCTGTGGACATTTTTTATTTATTTTCTGTTAAAACCTACGCACCCCATTTAAAATAAATTAAAGGTGAAAATTAACTTCTAGAAGCATATTTGGGCACATATTCTTCTAACTAAAACTCTCTAAGTTGCACGAGTTCAAGCTAAATCCATACAATCATGGAACTTATCCCCTTGGATCAAGGAACCGTAATCCCTTCATTTGAGGAACACACTCCTGATTTGGATTTATGCATGAACGCAATATAATACACATATAACCATAAATACAAATACGCAATGGAAATAAAACTTCATTTCATTAATATCAAATAACAAAAATATGCTTACAGACATAATGGAAATAAACTAGCTAGGGAACTAGTAGATTATATCTGAAAATATATGTGGCAGCTACAGGCCTCTGAACTGTGTGAAAATGAGGCTCGAAGGCATATTTATTGTTTATAAAAAATGGAAAACCCTAAACATCCAAAAACCTAACCCTAGGAGATGAAGCGCCAAAACTATGGGCCCCATTTGGGTAAATTGGTATATCAACTTCCTGGGGATGTAACTTTGGCATATGATCTATGTTTGATGTGCTCAATACCTCGTTAGAAATATATATCCGAGCAATACAAAATTTGAGTGAGAAACATCGATCTATGACCCATGTTGCTGTCGGTTTTCCCCAAAATGTCGTTTACAGCCTCAAAACGGCTCCGGAAGTTTAGGACTCGAAAAACTGCTAAAAATAGTAAATTGTGTTGAAATTGAAAAACTGAAAGAACCGATGGTGGGGTTCTAAATGGAATAGATGGGTGGCCACCAATATCCACCTGGATCAACCCCTCTATTGGTGGATCTGAAACTTCCTAAATTTATCCTATAAATTGAGTTGAAACTTCAGGGTTAGGGGGTTCACTTATGATAATATTATGTTGGTCATTCTAGACTGGAAATATTGTTAAACCAAGGATGAAGGTGGGAAATGCATACGGGAGGAATATGTACGACATCAAGGCTCGGTTGTGAGATTGCTCTTTATATTCTTGACAATACATTTGCATACTTTTTTCTCATTATGCTGTTTTCATATTCATTAAAACAATGACAATTCTTAATCTCTGTGATCATTATGTTACGATAGTATTTAGATTATTACATATTGCAGATGCTTTTGAATCTTTTTATTTTTTTGATTGAAGGTTTCTTCTCAGCATTAAAGAACTTCTTCGGGACAAAAGGCAAGGTCTTCATAAAACATCTTGTTTAAAGGTAAGAACATTATGCTCTCTTTTCTCGTTTTGATAATCTGAATGATAGTAGCCTATGGAAAGAGATATTCTTATGTATGTTTGTCTCTATTTATCTGTTGGGATACTAGGGAGATATATCTTGTCCTCAAGAGTGATTTATCTAGGTAACAGGGTTCCATTTACCTTTAGTCTTTTCTTTCCCTTTCCAACCTTGCTGAGACTCTCCCTTATGCTTCGATTACTCATAACATTGCTTAAACTTACCAATGACTTCTTCAAGTGACCGAGGCTCATCATCTTAGACCTTTAAATTCTAATTCTAATCCACTAGTAAATATATGAAATTTTTCCCTCTCGTCCTTAAGATATGATAAAAACCTCAATAACTATGTTATCACTCCAATAATTCTCATCATTTTTAGTATTTTTTTTTGAAGAATATTAGAGGTAACCACAAGCCAAGTTTTAAGATTTAGGATCTATCCTTCCTAATGCTTAGAGAGGGCTCTCTCTTTATGATTTAACTTTGTTGGTTTTAGTTGATTTTAGGCTAGTTATTTAATATTGATTAGGTTTTTTATTTTGGTTTGGTTTGGTGGTGGAATCATTTATTAAGATGGACAGATGTAGGTCTATTTTTTATTGGGATAATGGAGTCAATGTGCCAAGAAACAAAGCAGAATCAAGGTTCTAAAGGGAAGTATTCGCAGGGCAAGATAGCTAAGTAACTTTAGATATTTAGGCTAGATGATGAAATGGTTTCAATCAGGATGAGAGAGAAATTAAGAATTATCAGATCCGGATAATGAGGGAAATGATAGAGGTCAATTAAAACTAGGGAGAAATTAAGAATTCCCTAATATGGATATCAGAAGAAAACATATAAATGACATAACAGTTCAAGACAAAAAAAATTTAAACAAGTTCTGAAATAATATTCCTGTTATACATTTAGATTTAGAAAACATGCAAGTATGTGAAAACTTCAGATAATAACAAATAACAATTGAAAGTACTTCACTGAAGTGGCCCAACACATGAATCCTATAATATAATGCCTTTATTGCTCAATCCAATCTACTGACTTGAAAATGGTACAAGTAATCCTCTGGTTTAGATCAGTACATCTATAGAAATGTTTAGAAATGCACAATCCACATGCAATACTTCTAATTGTGAAGTATTTACACAAAATCTAATACAAAAATATTCTAAACTGAATTAGGAATTATTCAAGGAAAATAAATATCTTCATGCAAGAAGATAGACACAGTTATCTAACTAATACAAGTTATCCCTACTTTTATTGATTTTGTTTGTTTGTTGTTTGATCTTTTGTTGATTTCTCTCTTCTGTTGTTATTTATGTTTTGAATTTAGACTTGTCTTGCATCTGATACACTTTAACTTTAACTGATAATATTTAACTACCCTTTTTAAATTAACCTGGCTGATCTTCTTTACCTTTGACTATTTTTTTACTCTTTTACCTTTCACTTTCAAAGTAAATCAGTCAACCTTTCCCAATATTCTGCATCTGGTAACTTTATTTTTACCAGTCTTCTGAATATCTCATCAGCCTTTGTATACTTTGCAAAGGAATGCTTGTTTATGAATAAATTTTTTACCTCATGTTGTAGGTAAAAGAAGTTCTTAAAACTTTTATAGATTACCTTTCCTTTTGGAATTCCTTGCATGGCTAAATTGTTAGCTTGCTCCTTTGCCACTTCTTTGATTTTCTTATCATAGTCTTCTTGTTTCATAAACCTGTCATTAATAAGTAGAGGATTTGGAAGGCCTTTCTACCTAAGAAAATCAAATTTCATCATGAATATGGTTATGGCAAGCTCCATGTTCTGACATTTTTCTTCCAGCTGTACCATTAAGTTCATTTTTAGAGATTACCTTTCTAAATTCAAGAATTATTTGTGTCTTATCACTGATGCCAATTTCCTCTAATTCCTATTTGTTTTTGGAATTAAGAAAATTAATGATTTCATTAGCCTCTTCTGGATTTTTACCAAGTTCTTCCTTGATCTTTTGAATGGCTTCCCTTGCTACTTTTATTAGATCCTTTTGATCATAAATAACATAAATGGATGGCCAAATATCATTGACAGATTCAATGATATTGGCCCATAGCTGCTTCTTAGCTTGTGCAAGTGGTTCTTTCAATGTTAATGCTTCTCTAACTTCTAAAATTTCTCTGTCGATCTATTTGTCTTCTGTATTTCATTCTTTTGCATTATGTGAATTATTTTTTTCTCATCCTCTAGACTTTTTAGTTGTTCTTTAAGTCTATTTATTTCATTAGTCTGGATGGACATTTCCTGCATTGCTTTAACTAGTTTACCTGCTTCATCATTAGGTTGTGTTGTTGTTGTAGATGACTTTGTTGTTGAAGCAGTTGCTAATGAAATAGGAAGTGTTGTAGTTAATGGAAATGATGGGGCCAATGATTCTGCTAAAGTAGAAGGAACAATTGTAGTGACTGTAGGAATAATAGTGATAGGGATTGCTTCTGAGCTGGCCTTTTCCTCCTGTACTAAATTATCCATCTCATTTTCCATTTCTTTTAATTGGGAAGTTAACTGAAGAATGATGTTCATCATCTCATCTTTTTGGCTTGCATCCTGTAATACTTCTTTGGCCCGTGGATGTTCAGTAGGAGGAAATTGAGCTACTTATTCAATGTAGCAACATCTACATTATTTTTCTTTATGAGTTGTTCTACAACTTTGACATTCTTTGGATCATCTCCTACTTCAATAACCAAATAGTCTAGAGATTTAATTCTATTATCTTTAGCCTATGAGGATGCTTTTTCTAGATTTAGTTGACCTATGATGTTCTCTAAAGTATTTTGTAGCTTTTATACACTCATGGATTTGTTTTTCATGGTTGAATACAACATTTCACCAACTTGCTTGTGAAATTATATCTAGTCTATAAGATGAATATCTTTGAATTGAAATTCATATGATGTATTCTTATAATCTGCTGATGATTTAGGATGTTTCACTATGGGTTGTAAGAAAGGCATTTGCATCTTCCTGGTCTTGTAGTCAATGCTGAAAGTAACCTAATTTGGTCACTTGGTGTTTGTTTCCAGTATTGGGCATAAGTATCTTCTTTTAATGTCTCATTCTTGAGATTTATTTCATTGCACTTCTGCATAATATCATGTTATTTTCCTGTTGGTTTACTGGATGAAGACACTTCAACACTATTATGCTTCTCAATAGTTTCCACTTGTTTAGTTACAGGATTTAATTTGGGCTTCTTCTTGTACATCAGTTTGAATTTTTTTCAGTGGTAGTTTGAGTTGAGTATGATCCTTCTTCTCTTGGCCTTTTAGAGTTCCTATCTTATGGGGTTGGAGTTTGCAAGATGGAACTAGTATCACCTTGCTTCTCTACCTCTTTCAAAGTGTTCTCCAACCATTCAGACTAATTGGAGTACCTCTCTATGTATGGCTTAGACTCATGTACAAAAGGAGTTAACACAAATTTAATCCTTAATTTGCTGATTAATCCTAAAGGATCATAATTCCATTTGAAGCTTTGACTGAACTTAAATTGGTGAAGATACTTTTTTTCCTATTGTCCAGCAGTCCTATTATTGCATACGAATGGAGAATTTTGGTTTTTGATTTTAAATTTTGTTTTCTTCTTGCATGATAGAAAGTTAACTTCATCAGAGTTAAGAATCTGCCTAATATAATCAAGTGCAAATAACCACATTGGGAGGTATTTGGGAAACTTATATTGAAATAGATTAGATACATATACCATAATCCCAATGTGGTTCTGATAAAGGCACCAATCTTCCTACTGTGTTCTGATAATTGTAAGACCTTTTACATTTCGTCACTGACTCTTGGTTGAATGGTGTTGTTCAACAAGTTGATAATATGAAATGAATGAGTCAATAAATTCTTTGTATTTGAACTTTGTTGAATCTATTCTGATTAATGAAGTCCAAAAGATTACTCAGTAAGGGTTACCTTCAACATCCAGTTTCTGAAGGTTGATAACAAATCTTTCAAATTGAAAGTATAAAAACATGTGGAACAGAACAGATGAATACTTGAAGACACCTTCTTCGGGCATTTTAACAAGTTTTTCATGAATTGTATCAGATAATTACTGGGAAAAATTCAATATAGAAGCAAGGGGCTGACTAGAGGTGAAAATAGGAAGAAAACCTAAGACTGGAGCATCAACATGCTCCTTAGTGAAATAACCCAGAATAAAAGACAACATGGTAATAATATGCCTAGTTCTCTCAGAAAATATTGTAGATGGGTAAGGAGGATTAGTCTTGGGAGTTTCTACTGATGAGGGAATGAAATTTTGGAATATCTGGAACCTCTTGGGGAAGTCTAGATTCAGATATATGTAAGTAACAGTCTCAATAGACAAAGGGGTTTCATCAGGTCTAGATTGAATTTGCATCATCTGGTTTATTGATTTAGTTGTGATGGTGAATAAAATCTCTTTACCCGGGGTTACAATGGCTCTTTGATCAAGCATATAATTAGTTTGATAGAGTTTGATAACCTTGGGACACTGGAAGGTCTATGGGACAATGTACTTGGGAAAATTAGAATCCCAAAGGAAAACATCATTAACTTGGTAAATTGACTTGTCATGGCTGCAGCAATGGAGCTCAAGGAGGTTAAACTTAGTGATAGGATCATTGATTTTAAAGTCTCTATCTGCTAATGGAGTGTGTTACACATCTAAAACAGGAGGTTACAGGGGATTGATTGTTACAATACCTTGGGGAGCCATTAATTTATTTATTTTAATCAATTAATTACTCTTTTAGCTTTAAGAAATAGGCTTAGAACTTTAGGAGCACCTCTGAAATATTATTACAATTTGTAGAAGGGTTTGGGAAGAAAATGTGGCTTTTCCTCTGGTCTACAATGTTTCAGTTGATCAAATAATTACTCTTCGTGATCAAGAAATAAACTTATGACCTTAGGAATACTTGTGAATAGATGAATTGGGTGTGCAGAAAGGGTTTGGAGGCAATAATATATTTTCTACGGTCTGCAAATTTCCTAATTGGTTCAATTAACCTGCCACTTTCTTTAGCTTAAGTACAAGCCTTTGGTATTTTAGGAATACCTGTAAAATGAAGGGTTTTCTGTTTGCAGAAGGGTTCTCTGGGAGTATTAGAGGCATTGAGAGGCTTAAATAGTGTTTATAATGCTTCAAATGGATATGCACTAGATTTAGTAGAAAAGAGTGTTGAATTGTGGTGTGAAAAGGCTAAATAATAGGTCGATAGAGTAATCTTTTCCTTGAAATAGGTTGGCAGTCTTCTTCTCTGCAAACTATAACAGAAAATGGTGAAAAAAGGCTTCAAAGAGCAGTCTTATGTGTTTTTAATCAACACTGATTAAACTTTAATGCATGGGGTAAATTTCAAATGGGAGCGGTGGTTTTCCTAACGGGCAGAAAACAACCCGTCAATTTTCGCATGGTCTAAAGCTGGTAAACGATATTTTTGGAGGGATCCAATGGAATCAAATACTGCCACATAGTAGGGAGTGGGGCTGCAAAAAATACTCATTTCATAAGCTCTGCATGATGTTAAATTTGAGAATTCAGAAATGTGATAAAATATATTGGCCATTAGATCTGCTCAATTGTGATCTGACGGTTGGGCGAATAGCAAGAATCTATCAAGGATTTGGTAAGAGTGGGGCCCATGTTTTAAGTGAATGTCGGATGTATATGTAATGGATTATATTACATGGGGTTGGGACTTTATAATATCTGGGGTTATATGTCTAATCGATTGGTTTAAGGGAAAGTGGGACCCGGGTTTAGCATAAACCATAGGTTAGATTAATGTACAAGGGTTAATATAATATAAGAGTCAGGATATATATATATATATATATATATATATATATATATATATATATAGAGAGAGAGAGAGAGAGAGAGAGAGAGAGAGAGAGAGAGAAAGTCAAGATTTAATACATATGGGGTAAATGTGTATTATATGTGGGAGCTAATAATAAAGTTAAAACCAATATTAGTACATGGGCTGGATTTTAAAATACACAAGGGATAGTGTTAAAACTGATATCAGGAAGGATTTTCATAGTGGGACCCAACATATCATTTAACCTTTAGACTTAGGATAAGTGTATTTTAGGGAGTATTTTGAAAAAGGGAAATTAATAAAGATATTTTTACTTTTCCAAAGATAAATATGCTTTTTAACTAAGGAAAAGGGGTTTTTGTAAGGAAAAATGAATGTAGTAAAGGGAAAGGTTAATATAAAGGGGAAGGGGTATTTTTACAAGGGGAATGAATTTAGAGGAAAGTTATTAAATATGAAATGATCAATTTCTTCTATCCATGCCTTGTGGAAAGTACTTCTACCTACCCATCATCCACCCTAGCATTTTTTCTTCATTCATATGGATGCATTTGAGCTTGCAGACCCTTTTTAGTTTTCTTTTATAAGAAAAATATCTAATTCTAACCTTATGACTTCCAATGGCTCAGATTGAACTGTTGAGCTCATTATTATTCACTACCTAACTACTGATCTGATAAGGTTAAACAGTTTGGAAATATCTTTATTCTCTATCTATCAACATGAAATTGAAAGCATGCAAGGTCAAGATTAAGCAGTTTGACCTTCATGGATTATGGCATTTTTGAAAAGCTGCACACAATATTATTTTGCAAAGTAAAGTAAACAATAGTGGAATTTGAATTTGCATCAATTTCAAGATCTATTTTTATATCTTTTTTGTTGGGGTTCATTTTTTATATTCTTTTTTGATATTTTTCTTTCAATGCTTTGATTTTTCTTTTAGGACTTACCCACTTTACATTTTTTAATATGGGAAAATAATTTGCAAAAGGAAAGGTATGTACATATTACAAGACAAATCATAGTCAACTCAAAAATATGAATCCTATTATTATAGGACCCTAACAAACTCCATGAAATTAGTCATGCACTCCTCATTTTTCATCGATCCCATATTTAGCTCATATAAATCATTGAGCTTACTATCGTAGTACCTCTCTAACAAGTACTTCTTCTTGAAGAGTATCTTGAATTCATTCCAACTAAACTCCTTTGTCCTAATGTCTCTGACATGCTTCACATCTTCCCACTAGATGTTTGCTTTCCCTTTGAGGCTAAAGATAACTATTTTTGCCGTCATGTTCTATTTTTAATAATGCAAATCAAATAATCTCTTCATCCTAAGTAACCATGAATATGCGTATTCTGACTTCTTCAAATATCCATCAAATATATGTGGCATGGATTTATTGAACTCATCTGGAAAGTATTTCCTATCAATCCTCCTCCAAGGATGATAGCGAGGATGACCATGATACCCATCATAACCAAGACTAGAATATAACATGTGTCCATCCCCTTCCCTATTTGGTGTATCCAGAAACTTGTCATCCATGATTGTGTCATCCTTATCTGACATGTTCCCACCATGAGACCAACTTCCATATACTCCATTAGTCTTGTCCTTAAGTCCGTGACTGATCCTAAGTGGCCCCTGTATCTCCATATATGACAAACTCTCAAGAATGACTACATTAACCTCTGCTTGTTTCTCCTGTGCTTATATTATTTTTTATTTTCTTCCTTGCAACTTCTTTTTTATGCCTTAAAAATTCTCAGTGTTCCTTCTGTTGAGAAATGGAAAATTTATGAAATCACTGTGTATTTTCTCATTCTTTTACTATAGACATAATCTTTTTTACCTTAGAAAGGTGATTTATTATAAGAATTATGGTAGAATTGGAAAGGTTTATGTTTATTGTAAAAAGATGACTAAAGATTTCTTTTTGTTGATAAAACAAGAATTAGACGAAGTGAACAGTTGTACCAAAGGCGAGGATGAGATGAATGTAAATGTTGTTCCACCAGCGTTAGACCAAATCCTGCCAAGGACAAGGAAATTTGAACGCATCACTAAGAAAAGGCAGGGGACAGCTCGACTTCGATCAAAGTAAACCATATGATAACTAAAAGAAGGGAAGTGAATCCCTCAGGATCCTTCGATCCTGAAAGATCGCTATTCAAGCCTCATCTTATTCCTCGTCTTGTCCATCAGGGTATGATATATAAGGCAACGCCCTTTAGTGATTAAGGAGTCGGAAATTATTGTATTCAAAACATTTCCTTTGTAATATTGTGTTTTATTGACTCTCGGCTTTAAGAGAGCGGTCTCTATAATAATTTATGTTCAATTAATATCAAAGACGCGTTTCATTCCATCCCACAAGCTTTGAAGTAGCCTAGCAGTGTTTCACTGGTGCTAAGGGCCCGGCTCTGGTGGAATTACCCTATTGTTTGTATCTTTAATCTTTTCTTACTGTTGTGTGAAGTTGTGTTTAAGTTCATTACGATTACAGATTTGATTGATTGTTGTTGGATTGAATACAAATTCGTTGTGAACATTAACGAATTGCATTGCTATTTTATCATTTGCAAGAAATGTATTCGCTGTTTATTTACCTTGCTATCTTTATAAAAGCTTTGTTGTTCTATATTCAATTCTATTTGTTGTTCTATTGGTTTATGATTCTTTATGATTGACTGTTTCATGGTATTGGTTTTCGACAGGGTTGAAGTATTGAGATTAGTTGCTTGATTGTGTTAAGTTTATAATTTCTATTCAATTGATGCTTGTTGTTCCATTTCTGTTTATTGTTCATTTCTGATTCATAGCTTCAGAATAGCAGGTATATTGGTTACAATTGCTGTGTATGCATAGGAATTACGAGTTGATGTTCCTTTCTAGCCTTTGAAGTTCCTTTCAGTTATTTTCATCAGCAAGTAGTTTGAGTTTGATTTCATTTCGATTGCTTTAAGAACAAGACCACCAACTGTAGAGGACACTAGTTACTGCTTCCAAATTCCCACTGTGATTTCAGTTGCATCAATTTCTAAGGGAAGGAGTTACTGCTATTGTATCCCTGATCGATGTTTTGCAGATTGATGTAGTTAAGATTTCATATCATTTCCATTTATGTTGCTGTAATTAGATTTATTTACAAGCATCCGTTTACTCTTGTATTTAGAATTTTGTACTACATCTTCATAGCATTACTCTTAGTTAATTGCAGCCTCAGATAGAGTACACTCTTGAAATAAAAAGTCACTCCCGGATTGATAGTTAATGTAGGATAATTAGGTGTTTAAAAGATACCTTTTTACGCTCCAACATTTTGGCGCCGTTGCGGGGGAGAGTGTATGCCATTTCAAAGGAGTGATACACAGTTGATTTTCTTCTTCTTGCGAAGAATTGGGTATTAAAGATGGAAGGTAAGAACCTGCGCACTAGGCAAGAAACACACTTGCTCCCAACCCACTTCACAGTAGAATTAGGTAAGATTCTTTCGTTAGGTAGGAATGAAGGCTTGTTTTCTTGAATGAATAGACCAGCTAAGAAGAATAAAATTCCTCCTAAAATTTAAAAACCTAAGGGATCGGTGACCCTTGGGCTGAAAATTTTTATTGACGAAATCCTTAAAAGGACTAAATCTCAGCCATCAGTAGGACCTAGAAAAACTATTTCTAGATAGCCTACTAGTTCCCTTCAGGCCACATAGTCACCACCTGAAGCCTTTGCTGAGATACATAGTCAAACAGAGGGAATTGAGCAAGATTCCCAAGAAATTGAGAATCCTTGCATAATTTCCCCTCAAGAAGGGAACTCTAGTAATATCCATGAAGGAGAAGGGGAAATAGGAGAAATAGGAGACCCAAAATATCCTATTGAAATAGCCCAAATAGTAAGTAGCCTAGATAAGGGAAGTGCTGTTAAACTCATTCAAAACCAAGGTCCTGAATCACCTCAAACGGTAGGTAAACAAGGAATACTTATTATTCCAGACTAGGGAAGTGTTGTCAAAGCCATTCCTGCTCCTCCTAGTCAGCCTACAAATTCCCTTGAGATCCCAGAAGGATATTGGCACATATTTGACCAAATGGCCCAGAACCAAAATCAGAACCAGCAGACACCCCAGCAAACCTCTACGCTGCAATATCCTATAGTAGATACTGCAATCAACGCACCTATGAAGGGCATTCCCCTTCAACATATTCCCACATTTCATGGCTTAACATCAAAAGATCCAGATGCATTTTTGTTTGAATTTGATGTGTTATGCAGGGGATATGATTAAACCACCGATCCCCAAAAACTAAAACTATTTCCTCCTACATTAAAAGGAGCAGCCTTACGATGTTTTATGGGATTAGGTGGGGGTGTCATAACTGATTGGGATCAGATGAAAGATGCATTTTTAAAGAAGTATCAAGATTATTGTAGGTCTCGGGAACTAAAAGATGAAATATTCCAAATGACAGTGAAACCAAATGAAACCTTGGAAGAATATGTGGAACGGTTTCAATACAATCTTCAGAGATCTCCTTATGCATCTTTACCCTTACCTTATAATATTCTGAAAACTACATTAATTAGGGGAATGAAAGATCAATGGGTTGAAACATTGAATATTATGGGAAAATGTGATATATATCAGGAAAGCTATGCTAACATCATTGATTTGTGTATCAGGAGTTTGAGGGGCAACACAAGGCTAAAATCAGCAGAACGTGATATGATTAAAAGAGACAACAAGGCCTCCATTGAAGCTGTGACTCGTGCAGATATTGGAAACCTGCTGGAAGATTTTAAGACAGATATACTTGGGACTCTAACAATGCAGTTCGACATTATGCAAGCCAAACAAAAGCAAGCAGAAGCAGAGAAAAATTTGGCAATATTCTGTCCTAGATGCAGGAAGAAACATAGCCACAAAGAGTGCCCACTGGATGTAATCAATGTTTGCACCATTTGCACGAAAGATCACCCTACAGAAGGATGTCCCTCGCTTCCTATCCTAAAAGCAGTTTATAAGGAGGCAGAAGAAGAATCATAAGTGGTATGTTTGCTTAATCAATGCCGACAATGGCAGCCACGACAATCAGGTATGCCAACTGATCCATTTTCTTCTTTTCAGCCTCCTCAATACAATTCTAAGCAATATAATGGAATGTGGAAAAATCAACCACCTTTCCCAAATTGGTCACAATGTCCATTCCATACAACATCTTGGCCAAATCAAACAAATCAAACTAATTGGCCTAGTTTTCCTTTCTTCCCACCGTTTTGGCAAAACAATACTTATCCAACACAATGGTCCCCCTCTACTTCGCAGAGTCAGGTCTGGCAGTCAAACTAGAAAAGACCTACAAATCAGCCAGATGGAACAATTCCTCTCTCTCAACCTACACTGCCAGCTCCCTATACAAACCCCCAGACCAACTTAAGACCACAACTCCCAACCCAGCCCAACCCAAACCCAAACAATAGCCTAGTTTAGTTTGTCCAAATAATGGAACCCCCAGAATTAGAAACTGAACTGAGGGAGTAAAATGACCTGCAATTAAGGTCTGGGCGCATAGTAGAAATAGAGAGAAACAATAATGTTCATATTGAAGATCCGTTACCTGTAGAACAAACATCACAAAAAGAGAAGGAGGTTCGACAACAAAATCAACAAAAAGTAACAACTTCCTCTCCACCATTCCCAGAACGATTAATCATACCATGCCCATTAGAACACCCTGATTTTGATATTCTGGGAGAATTAAAAAATTTGTGTATAAAAATCCCTCTCCTTCAAGCTATCCAAGACATACCTATATATGCAAAAACCATTAAGGAATTATGCATAAATATGCCAAAGAGGAGAACAACCACCAATCCAACTGTCCAAATAGTCGGTACTTTATCTGACTTATTATCAGGAATGGAAACACCTCTAAAATATGAAGACCCAGGAAATCCCATAGTGACAATGCAAATCCATGGGAAATTGTTTCCAAATGCCTTAGTTTATTTGGGAGCAGCAATCAATATCCTAACAACCACCACCTGTCAAAAAATTGGCATTACATCGCTAGAACCAAAAACAACCTTATTGGAATTGGCTGACCGATCGGTAGTCAAACCAGAGGGTACACTACAAGATGTAATGGTATCAGTAGATTCATGGGAATACCCTGTTGACTTCCTGGTTATCAATCCAAAGAACCGACTAGATGGACACCCGTTAATATTAGATAGACCTTGGTTGGAAACTACCGATGCTTATATTGGATGCCCCTGCTGAAATTCAGATAATTTTGTTAATACCCACACCCACCACACAAACAGAGGTATGTAGCTTTCTTGGATTTTCTGACTATTATAGGATATTTATAGAACATTATTCTCGAATAGTTTCACCTTTATATGCACTAACTGGAAATGTTGATTTTATTTGGACAGATAAATGTGACAATGCCTTCAGCGATCCGAAAAATCTTGTTTCAACAGCCCCAGTGCTGAGGGGCCCAAATTGGAATTTTCCATTCCAAATTTCATCCGATGCCTCAGACACAGCAATTGGAGCAGTACTTGGGTAGGAGGAAGACAAGAAACCATATGCAATCTATTATATTAGCAAAAATCTATCCCCTGCTGAATTAAATTATACTGTGACTGAGAAGGAATTTTTAGCTGTAGTACATGCTGTAAATAAGTTTAGACAGTATATAACTGGATATCCTGTAGTACTATATATTGATCACTCTGCCATTAAATTTTTAGCAAATAAACCTGTTACAAATGGAAGAGTGACAAGAAAAGATAACCCCGTAGCTGATTTTATGTCAAGAATGCCAAAGCCAATAGACACAGAAGCAGTTGAAGACCATTTCCCAGATGAAAATTTGTTCGCTGTTACTGTCAGAACCCCATGGTATGATGATATAGCAAATTATTTGGCAATAGGTAAACTACCTAAACATCTATCCCTTAATGAACGAAAGCAGATAATACAGCGTAGTACCCGATTCTCTTGGATTGGGGGCTACCTATTTCATACAGGGGAAAATATGCAAATAAGAAGATGCATCCGAGAGGACAAGGTATTTGATATTTTGAAAGAATGCCATGATGGGTAGTGTGGCAAAACTTTTGCAGATCGGAGAACTGCCCATAAGGTTTTACGAACAGGCTATTATTGGCCTACCATCTTTAAAGATTCCAAAAAATTTGTGCAGGCCTGTGATAGCTGCCAAAGGGTAGGTTTCCCTGGGCAGTCTGATGGAATGTATTTGAACCCTCAACTAGTAATTGAACCATTTGAATGCTAGGACCTTGATTTTTTTTGCCCTATTAGCCCCCCATCAAACCAAAAAACATACATTCTAGTTGCAACTGAGTATGTCACTAAATGGGTTGAAGAAGAGGCACTTTCAAAAGCTACAAAGGACTCTATAATACAGTTTATTTTCCAAATATTTGTGTGATATGGCCTCCCAAGGGACATAATCATAGATGGAGGACCACAGTTTGTAGGTAATAAACTTGCTAAAACACCACAAAATTACCATATTCAACATAAGATTACAACCCCATACCACCCACAGGAAAATGGCCAAGTAGAGAGCACGAACAAAGTGATTGAATCTATATTAACAAAAACCATTGCCTCACATAGACGTGATTGGGCCTACAGATTTCCAGAAGCATTGTGGGAATACCGAACAATATGGAGACCCACTACGGGATATTCACCATATCAATTGATATTTGGAAAAGAGCCCATATTTCCAATAGAGTTTGAAATTCAGACATTAAGAACAGCCCAAAAGGTGGGTCTAGATTTAAATGAATCCCAGGCCAAAAGACTACATCAAATTAATGAATTAGATGAAATTAGGCTCTCTGCTCTTTAGCACACAACATTAATCCAACAACAAAGAGAAAAATGGCATGATGCCCTTATCAAAGAAAATATCTTCCACGAAGGAGACTGAGCACTCCTATATGATTCTAGGTTTCAAGATTTCCCAGGGAAACTCCAGACATGATGGCTCGGACCTTATGAAATAAAAAAAGTGCATAATAATGGCACTATTACATTAACCACCATTGATGGATCTGGACATTCCTTCAAAGTAAACGGTCATCGAGTACGATTGTATCATAAACCGCTTACCCAAGAATCCTTTTACCAACAATTACGGGAAGATTCTACCATGAAAATTTTGGTTGAAGGGGATAACTCCTCCTCGACACCCATTTATTAAATCATTTATTTTTTAAATTTTGTACATAAATATTGTTGATTTATTTGGATTGTTTGTTTTATGGAATTCGTTTTTTCAAACCTCTGTTTATTTCGTTTATTTTGAGTTTTGTTGTTTGTTTCAGGGAATTCAATTTCTTTTCAAAACTCTGTTTATTTCATTTGTTCTAAGTTTTTTTTGTTCCTTTCTAAAGAAACAAAACTTCTATTATTCCTTTCAAAAGGAACAACAGTTTCACATATTTTTGCTGTTCCTTTTGGAAGGAACAGCATTTCCGCAGATTGTTTCTGTTGTTCCTTTTAAAGGAACATCACCTTTTGAGTGGATTGTTTCTTTGTTTTAGATTAGAATTTTGAGGATTTCTAATGAATATTCTAAAGGCAAACATACTATTCATATACAATCATACAAATTAAAGCTTACTGTAATCAGCAAATCAAAAAAAGAAAATCGTCATTTTTAAGAAAATTGTTTAGTAATCATAAGAAAAAGGGAAAAGGGACATAATCAATAACATGATTTTGCTATCTCACTACCACTGAATTAATCTGATCGATTATCCTTATCATGTTGGTTCTTCCCATATGTTATAACTTTTTTTGATTTTTATTTATGGAGTAGGAATAAGGGCATATTATTTTCTATTGAGATGTTCAGACTTCTTCGACCATCCCTACTCTTAAGGAGTGCTAATCCATCCTTTATGTATAAGTAGGAAAGTGCTATATGAAAAAGAAAACTATTTACAAATTTCTCTAATAATTTTATGATTTGGCAGATGGAAGATAGGGGGTCTCATCAAGAGCCAGCCTACCATTTTCATAAGGAAGTAAGTGAAGTGGCATTTCCATCATGGCCACCAAACCGGGGATATGGTCCAATGGACAATTGAAAAAATTAAGAAGTCCTTGGAATACGAGGTCTCATCACAAGCCGACCTGTCCACTTTTCACTTCTTCCCGGTGAATGGAATTGTGATTTATTTGGTCACCAAGCCAGCACAATGGCCTCCATTATGACATTTAACAAGCACTTCCTCAGCATAAATAAAGGACAATTGTTCCAGGGGTGAGAAAGCAACTCTGTCAAGGTTATCGACACCTGTAGGCAACAGAGCTCTGTTGATGGTATTGGAGTCACATTTATACACATCAATAGTCATATTAAACCCATTTTCCTATATCTCTATTTAAATATCAAATTAAAGTATGAATCCTTAACCTTTGATTTCGAACCTATTATACATGAAAATCATCATAAATCGATCACATTAGTTTGAAGTGGGTAATAAATGCATCTGTACTTATATTTATCTTAAGTTGTCCCTTCTCCTTATCTTTGAATCATTACAAACGATTTTATATCTATCTACGATTTATCACACGCATTGATTTCAATAATTACTATAATTTGATTGATGTATCATAATTATGCCTGCTTTTCCCTATTGTACAACTCTTGTGCCTCTCTTAATTGACGGTCGAGGATGAACTATCATCCTTCAGGGGGGTTGGATATCTGCATGGAGATAAAATCCTAATATTTTTTTACCTATATGCGAACCAAATCCCTGCATTCTAGGGAATAACAAAAATTTAACGACATTATTCCAATTCAGAGTGAGCTGCAAGTGCTAGTTTTTTCTGATGCTGCACAAGATATTTTGGAAAGATTGGGATGGATTACATATTTCACGAGGATGCAACAACCCCATGAAGTAGTGGCCACCAAATTTTTATAGAACTTGCAGGAAGGATACTCCATGGTTAGGGGAAGACAGATAACTATATCCGATGAAATAATTGTAGAGGTGTCTGGCATACCAGTGCAAGGAACTATATGGAATCAGAAGAAGGTCAGGCTTCAAGAAGCCATGAAGATTTTTCAGGATGACGGACAAACATTGGTTGTCAAAGGCAAAGGAGTTCAGCCAGCATCATTGGGAGAACCATGGATGGAATTGGCCAAGATAGTGCAGGCCTATATAACATGCGACGGAAGGAAAGACGTGGTAAGACCTCACCACCTTAAGTTACTGGCTGTATTAAAACATAAATGCACTATAAATTTGCCTGCATTTTTAAATTCCTTACTACATGATATTTTCCGTAGTATAAGAAAAGCTCAGCATGCAGACATGGTGGTCAGCCACCATTGCCTAATCAAATTCATAGTGAGTCGTAGCCTCGCCCAACAACAGACCAGCTTGGAAGAGTTGATATTCTCCATTGATGGAGGGCTAGCTTAATAGCTGAGCCATCAATTTGCAGACAATCCCTCCATTTAAAACAAAGTAGGGGAATGATAGGACTTCCAGATAGTAGTAGCCATCCCTTAGAATTTCCCAACTCAAAGGATGAATAGCCTCCACAATTGGAAGGAGGAAGTCCTCGTACTGATGAAGAAGAGGAAATGGAGGGAGAAATTCGCTACTCAGATGAAGACGAAATAAGTCACCACACCAGTGGTGAGAAACAAACTAGTGCAAAAGAAGGAAATTGAAGGAGAAATTCAATATTCAGATGAGGAAGAAGGAATCTATCATACATGTGAGGAGGACGAAGATAATCATAGCAGTGACAAAGAAGGAACAGAGCCTCCCGAAAATGCTACTATAAGTCCACCATGAAGCCCTTTATAGGAAGACCAATTGGCCCAAATTCTAGCCAATATGAGTGACTATGTGCAGCCTCATAGCCCTTTGGACCTTAAAATTGATATTAATCAGTTGCAGGAGCACTCTGCAATCAACAAAGAAATAGCCGAAGAGATGTTGGATGAAACAGAAAACCCTAACGAAGTGATAGAGTCAGCTAGGGTTGCTTCCCCTGAAAAGCATGAACAAGAAAAGGAGAACACTGAAGCAATATCCCAACTTGGAAGTTCTCAGGAGATTGCAGAGTCAATTGGGGGTATAATTCCCGAAGAATTTAGCCAAGGGAATATGAATATTGAATAAGAACCCCAAGAAGAAAACCAAGAAGAGAACCCAACTGAAGGCACGACTGATGACGAACAAAACCTTGTTGAGCAAATAGGCCTAGAAAAAGGAACAACCATTCCATTAAGAAAAAGGAAGAAAATAACTGAGATTGAAAGGCTCCGGAGGGAAGGAATGAAGCTTCAGAAACTAGTGGAACAACTCAGGCAAACCATTAGGGTTCTTAGAATGAAACAAATGCCTAAGAGAGCCCCCAAGAGAAGAAGCATAGCTACCAAGTGAACTTCAAAAAAGAGAAGAGTGGCCGCTAAGATGAATCCCCAAGTTGCAGAAGCCATGCCTGAGCCTAATTATGGAGATACGAAACAACAAACAGTTGTTCCAACACAAGCTGTTCCAGAGGAACCCATTTCAAGTGAAAACATGCAAGCTAGTAGTCAGAATACTTTTAGTGACCCTACATTAGCCGGAATCCAAGAGGAGTTGGCACAAGCTCGACTGGAAAGGCAAAAGTTGGAAGAAGACACTGTCCCTAGGAAGAGGTATCAGGAATTGCAGCAGCAGATGAAGAATATCCATGAAGCAGAAGTTGAAGCCCATGAAAAGTGTCGAAAAGCAGAGGAAAAGGTTGAAAAGGTAATGCATCAATTAGAATTAGCCCACAATCGAATGGACACTCTCTGCTCATTGTACACTGATGTCTTAGCCTGTAGATACCCTGCCAAAAACTATGCTTTATTTTTATTAGAAAGATATTTACGGCTAAAGATTAAGGGTGTTAGGGCAGGAAAATCTATAGAGCTAAAAACTATAGATGACTTTGTATCATGCTGCAAACTTTATGGAGTAAAGGTACAATGCCTTTTGTGTGAGTTTTATTTGCATAATCTAATACTTGAAAATGATTGTGAGTCAAACCCTAGCCCTTTTGTGGGAGATATCCAATACTAGGCGTTTATTTCCTTTGTTGTAAATCAGTTAAAATGGCTTAAAGCCTATAATATTTTTCAAAGGTAGGAAAATGAATTAGATTTGTGGGTTAGGAGTGAACCTTAGGACCCATTTCAATTTTGGGCTAGGCGGAAGAGTTTGATGTCAAAAGAAGGTGTTATCCAAGCATTGGGGCATATCCATAAATCAATTATTTTGAATGGGGTAGATTATTTCCTATCTATTAGAAACCAGGCTTACATAGCAACTAAGGTCCGATGGAGAATTTCCAATTAGAATGTGAAAAATAGAGAACCATTTAATTACAAAAAATTTGGGCTAGCTGCAGACCGCTTGGTTTCCTATAGTAATCTCATTTTAAAAGAAGGACCATTCTGGCTAGTGTGTAGGTTTCGAAGCCCCATTGCATGGTATCCTGCTACAGACTACAAAGCCATTTATGAACTAGCCGAAGGAAAAACAGAGCATGTTTTCGAAGCATTAGCTGCACTGCATGGTTTTAGGCCTTTTGATGAAAAACCTTATCCGGCTTATTCTTAAACTGCTCTCCATGTGAACTATAGTTTTCATGAGGACATGAAAAAGATTAAGCAGGGGGGTATGTTGGGCAGTGGAAAAGGTATGAAATCACTGTGTATTTTCTCATTCTTTTACTATATACATAATCCTTTTTACCTTAGAAAGGTGATTTATTATCAGAATTATGGTAGAATTGGAAAGGTTTATGTTTATTGTAAAAAGATGAATAAAGATTGCTTTTTGTTGATAAAAAAGGAATTAGACGAAGTGAACAGTTGTACCAAAGGCGAGGCTGAGATGAATGTAATTGCTGTTCCACTAGTGTTAGACCAAATCCTTCCAAGGACAAGGAAATCCAAACACATCGCTAAGAAAAGGCAGGGGACAGCTCGGCTTCGGTCAAAGTAAACCATATGATAACTAAAAGAAGGGAATTGAATCCCTCAGGATCCTTCGATCCTGAGGGGTCGTTGTTCAAGCCTCATCTTATTCCTTGTCTTGTCCGCCAGGGTCTGATATATAAGGAAATGCCCTTTAGTGATTAAGGAGTAGGAAATTCTTGTATTCAAAACATTTCCTTTGTAATATTGTGTTTTATTGACTCTCAGCATTAAGAGATAGGTCTCTGCAATACTTTCTGTTCGATTAATATCAAATATGCATTTCATTCCATCTCACAAGTTCTGAAGTATCCTAGCAGTGTTTCACTGGTGCTAAGGGCCCGACTCTGGTGGAATTACCCTGTTTTTTGTATCTTTAATCTTTGCTTACTGTTGTGTGAAGTTGTGTTTAAGTTCATTACGATTGCAGATTTGATTGATTGCTGTTGGATTGAATACAGATTCGTTGTGAACATTAACGAATTGCACTGCTATTTTATCATTTGCAAGAAGTGTATTCATTTTTTATTTACCTTGCTATCTTTATAAAATCTTTGCTGTTCTATATTCAATTCTAGTTGTTGTTCTATTGGTTTATGATTGTTTATGATTGACTGTTTCATGGTATTGGCTGTCGAAAGGGTTGAAGTATTGAGATTAGTTGCTTGATTGTGTTAAGTTTATAATTGTTGTTCAATTCATGCTTGTTGTTCCATTTTTTTTTATTGTTCATTTCTGATTCATAGCTTCAGAATAGCAGATAGATTAGTTACAGTTGCTATGTATGCATAGGAATTACGAGTTGTTGTTCCTTTCTAGCCTTTGAAGTTCCTTTCAGTTATTTTCATCAGCAAGTAGTTTGAGTTTGATTTCATTTCGATTGCTTTAAGAACAAGACCACCAACTATAGAGGACACTGGTTACTGCTTCCAAGTTCCCAGATTGGTTATCTTGCTTCAGTGTGATTTCAGTTGCATTGATTTATAAGGGAAGGAGTTACTGCTACTGTATCGCTGATCGATGTTTTGCAGATTGATGTAGTTAAGATTTCAGAGCATTTCCATTTATGTTGCTGTAATTAGATTTCTTTACAAGCATTCATTTACTCTTGTATTTATAATTCTGTACTACATATTCATAACATTACTCTTAGTTAATTGCAGCCTCAGACAGAGTACACTCTTGAAATAAAAAGTCGCTCCCAGATTGATAATTAATGTAGGCTAAATAGGTGTTTAAAAGATACCTTTTTATGCTCCAACACCTTCTATATCAGGAAAGTACCTATCACCATGTTTTTCATCATATCTATAGGGATAATCTCATGAACTGTAGTTTACCATCTTGCTAGTCATTTTTTACCTTCTTTCTGCAAGTATACTATGTCAGCTAAACCAAAATATAAACATAACCAACAAACCTTAATATAGTTCAAGGGAGGGTGTCTCATATGAAATATCAACCATATTATAACAACAAATACATAATCATAGTCATAATCAATGTATCAATATCATCTCAATCAATATCTAGTTACCATGCATAAAAATACCAACTGCATACCATGACCTCATGCATGATAAATATAGCCACGAAAATTCATCTACACATCCACATGGACAGAAAAAGAACATAGAAAATGCATATTCAAACAACGTGCATTCACAACAAACATATTCCAACAACAATATCATCAAATTATATGTAATATCCCAAAAGGGAGAATGCAATAATACTGAAACACAATATAAGAACTGCAGCAAAGTAAACAATAAATCTAAATACACATCAGAATGCACAAAAATAGCTGAGCCATTTTATTATATGGGAGGTGAAAAATAAAGTACAACAGTGCTCAAAATATTAGAAACTCAAGCCAAAGGGATGGCCTAGAATTACCTTGCAATGATGCCACAAGAGGGACTGCGTAACTGTTGAACTGTTGGAAGGTAAACTGCACTGCCCCTGCTACAACTATTGGGACTGCAACTTCCAGAAAGATAGAAAGTAAAATATAGGCAGTATGGGAGCTCTGATAATGCTGAAATTGTAGATCCAGGATCTATGATGGATCCCCAAGATAACCCAGAAATATTTCTTAGATCTATCAATCTAAGAAAATCACCCTCCCAGGGCTTGCCTATGTAGCTGTTGGGTATGTTGTTCTGCTACATGAACTAATGATATGATGGCTGAAATGATTTACAATTAGCTCTATGCAATAACAGTTGATCCCTTCATTAGATCGTTGGGCTAAAAGCTAAAGATATAGCTCCTCCAATCTACTTCACTAAAAATATTTGCTAGATGAACAAAAACTTCAGAAAATTGTGTTGTAAGAGAGGGAGGCTCAATAGGCTACTTATAGATATGTCAATACAACTCTGAAATGATGGAAAGAATAGAAACAATGTAAGGAGAGGATCCTTCACAGGATTTTTAGCTAAAATGATGAAAACTTCCTTCCTCCAATAGATCTACAAGATGATACTACACAATCCTTGAGGGGAATGCTTCTGCATGGAGGTAAAATATAATGGCCTAAATGCTAGATATAGATATCATGCTTCTGGAAGACTGAATATGAAGAAAAAAGTGAAGGATGGATCCTCCATTGGTTGGCACCAATTGTTGATGAGGAATACAGCTCAATAGAAAACCTTCCTAGAGTAGGCACACAAGTCCCCCATAGGTAAGGGTGGGATTTCCACTCAGAAACATCTTGTGCTAAACAACATTGTAGACTTAGCTAAACAACTCAATCATGCATATAAATTTCCTAAGACAAATCCGAATCTAAATAGATTAGAGAATAATCCAAGTCTCCAAATCTGCCTTCTATTGTACCTTCAGCTTCTTTATATAGATCATGAGCCTTCCATAGCCTAGGCCCAATCCATATCTACGCTATATATGTGGACATAAGTCTCCATGGCTGCCTATGTTGTTTCTCCATGTCCTCCATCATGTTCACTTGTGATGATCAACCTCTCCATCATGTGTGCATTAAATGCACTACTTCCTCCATCATGTGCTCATTAGATGCACCCTTTCTCCACTAACTTATCATAATTGATTTATGATCTTACTTCAAATGCATTATGATTTTAGTTGAACTCTTCAAGATCCTCATGATTTTACATTTAAGATCCATCATCTTATTTGACTGTTTCATCCTCCAAGATCTATCTCATAAATGAGACATGATCTCCATTAATGGAGCTACTCCATTACTCCATGATATCAGATCTAGATCTATAATATCTACATACAAACATCAAAGTGGATTTTATTCATAAATGGGGTTTGTGGGTCCCTCCACCCTCTTATTTACATAATTAATTAAGTTTATTAATAACTCAAATATTCCAAATAAACATGTGAAAATTTTGGAATATTACAGTCCTCCCTGACAGAATGTTGCTTGTCCTCAAGAAAATGCAAAAGTAGATGCTAGAGCAATCTGTCCCCTCCAAATGGCATCCACAAAAGGAAGGTCTCCTCATTTTATGCAATGAGTTATTTATTCCCAACACCAAATTTGCCTCTCTAGAATGTCTAGAGTGACCTCTAACTGTGTAGCTAGATGTCCCTCATCAATCATGAAGCTCCAAGTGACAACCATAAGCTGTCCAAAATCCTCCATAATACATAAGATACATAAATATAGATGGTTCCTTCCAAAAAAGGAAAGCTCCAACTCACAAAGTATACTTCCATACCATGATACATGAAGTAAAGAGAGGCTTTTCATGCCTCCATCCTTAGCCCTATTGGCCTTGTTGGATCCAAGAATTATCCCAGCATTGTGCAAAAGAATAAGTAGAGATATCTGGGTAGACAAATATGTCAAACCATATTTTGCCAATAGTAACCAATGTAGCAACGCTCCTTGCTTCCATACCACACCATCAAAATACTAAGTATGGTGTCCATACCCTCCAAGTAAGAGCCATCGGAGGAATTCCTCTTGCAGCCATCCTCCAACACTATCATGAAAAGTAGGGGATTATGTAGGACCAAAGTCCCCAAATAAAAGCCAAAGAAACAAGATCACTTGATGCCTCTTCACATTATCATGTGAATCAGGAGCAACAACAACATATTTAATGACATATGGACTGTCATATCATCCCAATAAAAAAAAATTCCATCATTACACATCATGAGAGTACTATGCCATATCATAAACAATACAGAACACATATACATGGGAAATGTCATGTGATGGCCAAACTCTCTCAAACAAAGAGAACATGCTTTCCTCTGCTTCATTATGTCATTGATACACAAGGTATGAGTCAAAGAAATATGAGCTATTGGGTGGTAACCATACTCACCCAAGAGCAGCCAACACAACCATGCCTCCTTCTTCATTACATGAGTGTTTTATAAGGCATGGATCATGAAAATATGTGTTGTTGGATGGTAACCAGACTCACCCAAGAGAAACCAGCGTAACCAAGCTTCTTGATGGCCCATGTCATATATATGCAAGTGGTCATGCAACCCCTTCCTTGTCATCTTCACCCACTCATCCCAATGTGGATGATGAATGATTTTGTTCATAAAAATGGTATCCTCCATTTGTAGAATACCATCCTCCTCAAACTAATGAAGAACTTTTCACTCCATGATATGTTGAAGTGCACCTCCAATGAGATATATCCATGAGATTCTCTTTTCACCAATGGCCCTCCAAAACTAGTGAGGTTATGGATATATTGTAGGTAGAAGTTTCTCTTTGAGTTATGAGATGCTCATTGAGAAAGTGTCATAGGAGAAAATATTCCTCATCTCAAGATGTCTACCATCTATCATCTTTTCCTCCATTTCTTCATTATTGAAGCTACCTTCAGAATGCTCCAAGAATAATGGGGCCCTTTCATTATCACTGCTACTAAGTGATGTCACTATAGATCTTCTTGGTGATACATATGCTGTCTCATGGAAAGGCACGTAGCTGAACTCATAGCTAGCCATTGTACATAGGATCATGCTCATCCCATCTTCTGAAAATCTACACTTCAACTCAAAGGGTTGATTGTAGCTCAACAATGATGAACTTGGATAGCTCTTCATCTCCTCCTTGATTATATCAAGGGCCCTCTACACTGTGATATGTTGCTGCTTCAAATTAGCATGTTGTTATAACCCCTGGTTATGCATTGGCCCTAATGGAATGTTTCCATAAGTTTCAATAAGAGGTACTAAAACAATATGAGATGGAAGTGGATGTATACCTTAGATAAACTAATATGTGGGAACCTCTTGCAAGACCACAAGAGTTCCTCCAATTGGGACACTGGCCTCTCCAACTACTGGTAAGAGAGATGGCTACTCTTCTATCAATGTACCAATGGTGTTATCTACCTCCTCTCCCTCATCCATCTCCTAAATCATGCATGGGACTCTATATGTCAAGAGCTTAAGACTATATTGCAAAGATGCAAGTGTCTCTTCTTTAGATATAAGAACCTTTGCAACTAGTGGTGAATGTAGTGGGTCTTTGTCCATAGTGACAAGAATGACATCCTCCTTTGCTTCCTTGGGAAATGTCTCTTTTGGACACATCTTTGGTTTTATCACATCAAACTTATTTCTCAACTTGTGAAATAAATCTGAATATTTAGTCACCTTAGCATGCACCATGTGACCAAAGCACCAATCATTGGCTTCACCTAGAAGATGAAGTGTTGCAATCTGGACAAATTATTTTTCAGCTACAGGATGTAGCCTGAAAAATGCATCTAACTCTTTCCTCCAAGCCTTAATAGTGCTTGAGGAAGACCCGTCAAATGTAGGAAAATAGAATCTATTGTGCCTCTTTCTTATGTTGCTGATATAGGATCCTCTTTCTTATTTAATTTGGAAGAACTGTTGGAGAGTTAGATTCTCCTTGAATTCTCTAGATTGTGCTTTGTACTCTTCAAGATATAAATTGAGAGTCTCATGAGTCTCAGGTTCCATGCTTCATCTTTCTTCATTACTATACCATTCACCTTATTCAAAGAAAGTGGGCATGGTACATCTTTGAGGAGATCTATGATTCTTCGGTTTTATTTGTTGTTGATAGGAAGTGCTTGGACCTTCCTCATAAAATATTCTTCTTGGATCCTCCTTTTTCCTTTCCCTTTTCATTTGATTGACCTCCTTGGAGAGATCTTGCAAAGATCTAAAGAGAAGAGTGGAAAAACTACAATCCTCCTTCATGATAGATCTCTTCTATCTGCTACTTCTTTTGATGCAAAAGATGAAGTGTCGATAAGTTGAGCCAAAGATCATGCTCTGATACCACTTTAATATCCCAAAAGGGAGAATGTAGTAATACTGAAACACAATATAAGAACTATAGAAAACTAAATAATAAATCTAAATACACATCAGAATGCACAAAAATAGCCGAGCCATTTTATTATATGGGAGGTGAAAAAGAAAGTAAAATAGTGCTAAAAATATGAGACACTCAAGTGAAAGGGATGGCATAGAATGACCCTGCAATGATCCCATAAGAGGGACTGTGTAACTATTGAGCTGCTAGAAGGTAAATTGCATTGTCCCGTTTGCAACTATTGGGACTACAACTTCCAGAAATATAGAAAGTCAGATCTAGGCAGTATGGGAGGTCCGATAATGCTGAAATTGTAGATCCAGGCTCTATGATGGATCCCCAAGATAACCCAGAAAGGATTCCTTAGGTCTGTCAATATAAGAAAATCACCTTCTTAGGGCTTGCTCTATGTAGCTACTAGGTATGCAAATCTATTGTTATGAACTAATGATATGATGGCTGCAATGATGTATAATCAGCTCTATTCAATAAGGGTTGATCCCTTCACAAGATCCTTGGGCTAAAAGCTCAAGATCTAGCTCCTCCAATCTCCTTCACTGAAAATAGCTACTAGATGAACAACTTTAGAAAACTACGCTGTAAGAGAGGGAGGCTCAATAGCCCACATCTATATATGTCAATACAGCTCCGGAATTATGGAAAAAATAGATATAATGTGAGGAGAGGCTCCCTCGTAGGATTTCCAACTAAAATGCCGAAAACTTCCTTCCTCCAAGCACTGCGCAATCCTTGAGGGGATTGCTTCTGCATGGAGGTAAAATACAATGGATTGAATGCCAGAAATTGATCTGATGCTCCTGGAAGACTGAATATGAAGAAAAAAGTGAAGGATGGATCCTCCACCAATTTCATAGTTGAAATGCTAGAAACAACCACCTGAAAATGGCACCAATGACTGATGAGGAATACAACTCAATAGAAAACCTTCCCAAAGTAGGCACACAAGTCACCCATGGGTAAGGGTGGGATTTCCGCTCGAAAACACCTTGTGCTAAACAACATAGCAGAATTAGCTAAACAACTCAACCATGCATAGAAATTTCCTAAGACAAATCCAGATCTAAATAGATCAAACAGTAATCCAAGTATCCAAATCTACCTTCTATTGTGCCTTCACCTTATTTATATAGATCATGAGCCTTCCATAGCCTAGGCCCACTCCAAAACTGTGTTGTACATGTGGACATAGGTCTCCATGGTTGAATGCATTGTTTATCCATGTCCTCCATCATGTTCACATGGGATGATCAACCTATCCCTCATGTGTGCATTAAATGCATTGTTTCCTCCATCATGTGCTCAATAGATGCACCCTTTCTCCACTAGCTTATCATAATTTCTTTATGATCTTAATTTGAATGAATTATGATTTTATTTGACCTCTTGTTGGAGGATTAATCCATCTTGCGGACAAGATCGATCTCCCTAGCACTAAAAGTATCTAGCAACAAATATCCAAATAGACTAATCTTTCTCTAAGCATATACGATCTATGAAAAGCTCTATAAAGGTGTTAAGGACTTATCGTTTGTCCAATGCTTGTTTGAAGTCGTTGTTGTCCCTCGTGTGCTTGAAGGAGTTTTCCTCGTAAACTTGCAATCACAAACAAGCAAAACATTACATAGCACTTGTATAGAAATCATCATAAACCATGCTTATCATAGTGATAAAGGAATCTATGAAATAAACCATTGATTGAAAGCTTATTGAGAAAAATGAGTATATTTGTATTAATTTCAAAAGAAGAAAATCCTTACAACCTGAGCCTTGATGTTGCATAGGACTTTCCGGGGTTCAAAGCAAGAATCTCCTTTACTTTGATAAGCTCTGCACTCCTCCAACCAAGACAAATAGAGGTATGTAATCTTTCCTCACAAAAGTCTTAATTAACTGAGTCTGAATCTCAACAGCACTTAACTTAAAATATTCTAAAGCTTCAACTCCCTTTGAGGCTACCCAATGCCTCTTTTTATAGTAGTATAGAGGAGGTTTTATATTCCAACTATGAAGGGATAGAATCCTCCTTCAAAGGGATAAGCTCCTCACATCAAGGGGTTAGCTCCATAAGGTAAGGGATACACGCACCTCATAAGAGCGGTTCTATCACCGCAAGATATTTTCTGGAAGCTTCTAGAATTCACTTTTATTGAGCTTTTTGGAAATTACTTGCGCCTTTTTGATCTTACAGGGGTCTGCACCTATAACAAAGAGAAATTGCATTCAGGTACGCAGGATAGCTTAACATTGGGTGTGGGACCGCAGGCAAGATAGCGAGAAAGTGCGATACCAAATTTTAGGAGACTTTTAGGAACTTTTCTCTGATTTTAAAGGCTTGACATGAGGAACTGATATGTTAGACTTGCAAAGGGAGAAGTATGAGTAATAATGAGCTCATACACATAGCAGAATGTCAGAATGACAATTTTTAGTGTAACAGATTGCCCCCTAAAGTGAAAAGTCTAGAATAGATGATGCTGAAGTCTGTCATATATGAAGAGTGTAGTACTTTATCATTTCAAGGATCATCTTGTGGTCACCACAGTTGGAACCTGTAAAAGAATTCAATGCAAAATATATATATATCATCGCTGAGGTAGGCATTCCCATACTCAGATCAAAACTAACTAGAGACTAATTCAAACTATTTGATACAGGAATGATTTTGAGTACATCACAGTATAAACATGTGTAGACATAGTATGGACGTAGCCATCTGTTTGTGAATATTCTACTGTATAAATGATAACAAAATTCCTCGCAGCCTGGATAGTAGAAACTAGATCCAGGGTCTTCATTTCTGCATCTCGAACTAGTACGATTCTATCCATGTGAATAAATGTGTCGAAGTCGAACATGGTAGAAACCACTTGATTACCAATCAATGATGTAAACTGTTAACAAGTGTGAGAGTAACCACCAGTAATGTCAATGGCTCTCAAATTACCCAGTATAATCCATGAAATGTGAATGAATGATCTGAAGTCGAACATGTCATGGAATCATTCGATCGAAGGTCAATGATGCAACCTGTCGTCGAAAATGAGAAACCTGCCATTGAGGCATGCAGATTTCAAGGTACTGACGATTTCTGGATCAACTTCCTAGATAATGAGTTGTCGTCGATAGAAAGTGATCTGTCATAGGCAAGCCCACAACACGAAATCATAGATCAAGTTTTGAAAATATATCGGCAAGGACTGACTCAGGGATGGTAAAAAATGGATGACAGATATTTTGCAGATGCTTGGTTTATTTGAACTGTCCTCTTGAACACATAACGACACTGCAGATGGCTTGGTGACAGTTGACCCAAAGCTAATACCCAGAAACTAGATGAATACTTCCAAATAAGGTTCGATTAACTGTTAGGCAAAGGATTTCCCAACCCAGGTGATTGAAAGTGTCGTGTTCAAGGGTGGTTAACTAGATTTTCGAAAAATAAAAATACAACAAACAAGTCCATTTTTCTCTCTTTTCCCCCACCATTTCTGGCAAGTACCTCTTTATTTTTTACAAGCTTGAGGAGGATAACATTTGCTTGTTTATAAGCTCGTCCTTCGGATGAGTCCAACTTAGTTTAAGATTCGAACCCTAAGAAGGAGTGGTTCGTTCCTGTTGAAAATTAAATAGGTCCTTTACTGTTAAATTTTAATGAGTCCAGTATAGGAGAAACTCAGTGTTTTTCAATTTTCGGGAGTCAGAAGAAAAAACTTAAGAAAAATCCATGGGTGTATTTTTCGTAAATTTAGTCTCTCGAGCTCAAAAAAGGATAAAATAATGCAGGAGAGAACTCTATTGACCGTAATTAGTCAACGTATACCTTTTTCGTAAATAGTCCATTTCAGTCCGTAAAAGGGGTAAACTTATACTGAAGGGACGATCATTCATTTACTTTAACGAGTTCGAAAAATCAAGCACTCGGCAATATTTTCATGTTTAGAGAGTCTGAAAAGGGCTTAAAAGAGAACTCCAATGTTTCGCTTTTTCGTAAAATTTTGAAAGAGTCTGAAAAAGTGATAAAAGTATGCTCTTTGTTGAAAAATGGTTAATTCTCCTGATAAATCCAATTTCTGCACAAAAAATTGAAACATTACAAATACCTGTTTAAAATAAATAAAAATTCTTTCAAAATTCCCTTTTTAAAGTGAAAAATAAATAAATTAAAAATTCATCTATTCGAAAAAACTTATAAAAAGGACTTTTTCAACTTCATTTTTACCATTCAAGTTCAGAGTGAAAAGTAGAAGCTTTTGGGTAAAAAGTTCCTGTGAAGATTCCGGAAGATCCGTCCGACGAAATCGAGAACCGTCAGTCCTAGGTAATCCATGACCTCTTAATCTTTCTTTTCATCCATTTACAATTCTTTTTAGGCTTTATTTTTCATTTTTTAAGGGAAAAATATGTTTAAGAAATTACCCGCGGGGGTCCGCAGGTACAACACACATGACCTGCGGACCCCGACCTTTTTCTATGTAGAAAAAGGTCGTGGGTCCACACTTTTAATATATAACACGTACATTCCTATGCACTGTGTATGAAGGAAAAGTTCGGTCCCCGCGCAATTGAATTTCAAAATCAAATTTTCCATTTTCCGCCCAAAAATTTTCAAATTAGATTGTTCTAACTTATCTTTTTATGCATTGTAGGATTAGCAATATGTTGATTTGGAGATAACGTGAGCATGAGGGTGTGGATGACACAGCGATACTCCATTTCCCCACAATGCAGGCTTTAAGAGCATGCAGTTTGTATTTTTTTGGGGCCATTTAGGGCATGAGGGCACAGGTAGACCTCCTGACATGGCTAGTAAACAGATGGAATGTGCAGGACCAATGTTTCATTATTGGCAGCCACTAGCTCGAAATTGAATTGGAGGATATTTATTTTCTGACTGGTTTGTCCAAGAGGGGCGAACAACTTTCCTTGTTTGGGACTAGGCTAGGTGGCCAAACTGTCGCTAGTCTTCGACAAGAGTTCTGTAATGATGAAGCATACCCCAGGGACAAACGGATTGATATAAAAACTATCATCCATCCCGAGCTGAAAGTGATTGCATTTACTGTTACTAGACTGTGTGGGAGTTTTGCACTGCATGTGGCTACCGGTTCCCAGATGCGTATTGCTGTAGACTGTTTCCGAGGCACCATTTTCAACTGGTGCAAAGCTGTGTTGACCAATGTAAAAGGCCAACTGAATAGAGCGAAAAATGGCAAACTAAATAACTTTGGATATGGATCCATCATGGTCACTTTTTCTCTAGAGCGGGTACCCATGCTAGCTCCAAAAAATATTCCTGTTGATGCTGGTCGACCCCGAGAACCTAGGATGGTTCGTTGGGTTGCATTGATGGCCCGTCATGGTATTGAGGGCACTGAGATTGTTCGATTTCCTCCTTCGTATTTTCGTTGGCTGGACCGCTAAATTTTTGTCATCGAGGACTTTCCGTATGCCGGGATAGACTTTCACGGTGACTGGGAGATGACTCTCCCAGTCGGGGAACAGTGGGATGAATTAGGTAAAAATATTTTCAACGAATTCTAAATTCTAATTTTTTATTTTTTAATCGTCTTATCAATTAATAACCAAAAAGTTTTATATGAATGCAGATGTGGGTCCATGGCAACCAGTCCATCTCTAGCCTTATGACAGAAGACAACCAGTTGCAGCTGCACCAGCCCCAGTAGGCCAATCAGCAGAAATTTTGTCTGATTTAGAGCATCATCTAGAGTGTCTAACTCTAGATATTCTAGAGACGAACATAGATGAGATCCCACTCAGATTGCAGAGATACGTGATTGGTGTTCCAAGAGCTTTTAGAAGGTTCCTGTGTAGGGTGGCTTGGGCAGTGGTTTCTTATCGTGATCACCATCAGTGATGGGATGATCGTGTTGTAGACTCATATTTTTGACTTTTTGTGTTACCATTTTGCCGATCATAAGGTGTTTCCAACCTATGATCGAAGACGATGCATATTTTTTGAAAACATTCTATGCTATGATATATCACTATTTACCAGCTATTTGTATACATATTATGGATTTTATTTGTTTTACTGCTTTGATCATTGCAAATGTTGATTTATCATACTAGAAGAAACTGCGTCTGCTAATGTATTTAAATGTCTTGGAATATGTTGATATTCAATGTAATAAAATTCACGTTCCAAGAGACGAACTCTTAAAAATAACTGTAATAACACTGGATTTCTAATGGCATAAACTCGGTTTAATTGTAATACAACAAGTTCAGAAGCCAACCTAACAATCAAACTCCGAATTCCAAATGATATGGATTCGGATAATAACTCAATCACTGCACTATACTCGGCAATGTTATTTGTTGTTTGACCAAGGCTTACCCCATGCATGGATACTAACTCATCAGAGGGTGAATAAATAACCCAAGCTGCGGAAGAAATGTTCTTTGTACTACGACAAGCACCATCAGCAAAACCAATGTAGGTTTGAAGAGACGTCGACATCTGCAATATCAGGAGTAAAACTCAGATAAGCAGGAATAGTGATAAAAACACACTTCTAAACTAAGCACGATTTTCTAATCTAAAACACACCAGCAGTAAAGAAATCTAATCTAATAAAAAATATCTCCATACCAAGTTAAGCATAGTATCGCTTTAGATAAAGTCCATTTCTGGGTTTATCCAAAGGGACACCATCGAAATCTATCAGCTCATAGGCCCCTTTAGCTAGCTTTCGCTTGACAATAAAAGTGCCATGCCACATGGGCACGAATTTCCCAACTCCTAGCTTATCATTGGCTTGATCATAAACTAACACTAGGTCTCCTTCTGAAAAATTCCGAGTAACATTTCTATCATACTGAGCTTTTATTCGTTTAACATGAGCCTCGTTTGCTATTACGGTATTTCGTCGATTCTCATCCAGCTGAGCTAAGTACATGAAACATTTCTCCTCCTCAGACGTAGCTGGGAGTAATTCTATGGCTAATTTCAGTGACGGAATTTCGCATTCAATCAGAAACACAGCTTCCAAACCGTAAATGAGTTGAGAGGGAGTGAAACCAGTTGATGTTTTTATTGAGGTTCGATATGCCCAAAGTGCTGAAAATAACATGGAATGCCAATTCATTTTGTGAATACCAATAATTTGTCTAATCATGGTGACTAAAACTTTATTTATGGCTTCGACCAGACCATTGGCTTGTGGATAATACAGAGTGGAACTATCGTGACATAGGCCAAGTTGATCTGTCAGTTCAATCATCATGACATTGCGAAAATGACTTCCATGATCTGTAATAATGGCTTGAGGAACACTGAACCTAGCAATTATGTGATTAAATACGAAATTTGCAGCAGTCTTGCCGTCAGCCGAAAATGTAGGCATCGCCTCGATCCACTTAGTAAAATAATCTACGGCTAAGATAATATATGCATGCCCCCCCGCCGAGTGAGGGTTACATGTAATAAAATCGATACCCCATTTCATGAAAGGACCAACAACAATTATGGGATGAAGAGGAGCGGGTGGCGCGCGCATCTTACGATCAAAAAGTTGACAATTGTGGCATTTCTGGACTGCATAAATACAATCTTTGAATAACAACGGCCAGAAATAACCAGTGCGTAATATCTTTTGGGCTGTGGAATACCCAGAAATATGACTGCCACATGCTCCATAATGGCAATCATTTAACACCTTTTCAGCTTCTTCATGAACAAGACAGTGTCTGAAAACAGAATCCGCTCCACGACGATAGAGTTTTTCACCAATAATATTATACTGTTGGGATTGGAAGCGTATTTTCTGTCGCTGAGATTGTGAGATTTCAGGCTGAAAATATTGGGTTTGGAGATAACAAATAATATCTCCATACCATGGATCTAGCGTATTGATAAGAAACAGAGATTCGTCCATAATGGGCTCTTTTGCCATAGTTTCAGTATCAGTAGAGGGAAAATCACACATCAGTTCCGCAAATACCAAATATTTCTTTACCTTGGATTTCTCAAAATCCAAGTCAAATTCCTGTAGGATAAATATCCATTTGGAATACTTGCCCCCTAGAAATTGTTTGGTTAAAATATACATCATAGGGTTGCAATCAGAAATTACTATGGTTTTACGTAACAAGATGTAGTGTCTAAATCTTTGGACAGCTTGAACAATTGCCAATGCCAATTTCTCCACATGTGTGTATTTGATCTCGGTCGGATGCAGATTCCGACTAAGATAGTAAATCACATGTTCAGTGTGAGGTTCATCTTCCTGAACTAACACCATCCCAATGGTGGAATGAGAAGAAGCGAGATACAAAATGTAATCCTTGTTGTATTTGGGAGGATGCAATAACAGTGCATGGGTCAACGCGTGTTTAAGTTCATCGAAAGATCGATCAGCGATCTCGTCCCAAAAGAATGAAATGTTCTGTTTCAACAACCGGGTAAAACCCTTTGTAAGCTCGGCATAATTAGGAATGAACCGACGTAAAAAGTTTCCTTTCCCCTGCAAACTTTGGAGTTGGCATAAAGTCGAAGGAGGAGGTAATTTAACAATAGCTTCAACCTTCGACGGATCGACGCGAATGCCTAATTTTGAGACAACAAAGCCCAGTAAACGACCCGACTCTACACAAAAAACACATTTGTGTGGATTCAGCTTAATTGTATAATGCCAACATCTCATAAAGATAGCTCATAAGTGTGTGAGATGGTCGGCCCTGCGTGATGAATGAGCAGGTAAATCATCAAGATACGGCTGCACAATGTGCTTAGTGTCATGAAATGCATAAGACATTGCCCTTTGAAAATTTTCTCCAGCGTTCTTCAATCCAAAGGGTAGTTTGCGATAAGAAAATGTCCCCCATGGACAAATAAAAGTTGTTTTTGGCTGATCAGCAGGGAGTATGTTTATTTGATTATACCCAGAAAAGCCATCCATAAAGGAAAACATTTCACTACCGGCACAATCATCGATTATCTGATCGATATAGGGAGTTGGATAATTATCTTTGGGACAAGCTCGATTAATATCCCTATAATCGATACATACTCATTTCGTTCCTTGTTTTTTAGTCACAGGAACAATATTTGATACCTAATCCGTCAAGGGAATTGGATAAATAAAACCTGCACGAAGTAATTTTTCAACTTCTGCTTTGATAGCAGCAGCTTTTCTAGGATTTATTTGACATAAACGTTGACGAATAGGTTTGGCATCCAGGTAAGTCTTGATTTCATGTATGACAATTGATGGATCAATTCTTGGCATTTCTTCATAAGACCAGGCAAACACATAACGAAATTCTTGAAATAGGGCTTTATAAGCTTTAATTTCATCTTCAGTACAGCGAGCACCTATATGAATGTTTTCAATTATTCCTGGTTTTACTGAAATGTCAATTGGAACCGTTCGAGAAATATTTTCCAAATTTAATTCAGAATCAGGATTTTGCAATGGATTTTGGGGTTCTTTGACATATTCAGCAGTAAAAATTGAAGCGAAATCATATTCAAAATGATCTGGTTCAGGTAAAAACAAAGATCGATGATGCAAATCTTCCCATGGTAAATCATCAACAGACAAAAATTCACGAATCTGCTCATCAGTATGAACAACATCCGGGAATGTCATTGTGGCTGAACTAGATATAGAAAGTGATTCCTCAGTGATCCCATTCATTGGATCAATTCCAGTTGAAGAGGTGTCGAAAAGTGACTGTACAGCCTGGTATGAAAGTTCAAATGGACTCAAAGGCATCATGCCATCAATTGAATCTAACTCCGAATCAGAAGGTATGATCCAAGGATCATCAAACATAAAATTATTTAACGAAATCATGTGAATAGTTGCAACAGCATGCGATACATTAGGAGGAGGAAAGGCAAAAGTTCCTAGTAAACCAGAATCTTTAACTAATCCTACTCCAACATCCTTATAAGGGATAGTCACTTTACCAATGTGCTGGATTATTTCTGTAGAGGCTGGGTCGGAAGAGAAATAAGTTAACTGATCTATTGTGATGATCTTTCCTTGATATGGAAATTTTATGAGTCGAAAGACCGAAGAAACAACAACAGTCATCGCATAAGACCAAATGTGACCCAGAAGAAGGTTGTGATCTAGAGGGGCATCAACCACTTCCACATCTAGATTTACGGTTTTACCTTCGACCCCTATGGATAAATTCTGCAAAATACCAAAAGGGTGGAAACCTCGACCATCAAAAGCCTTAAGAATCGTCGGAGATTGGTTAAGTTTAGGAGAACCAAGCGATTTCCAACACTGAATCGACATAATACACGTTGAATCCCCCTCATCAATCACAGTCCAATAGATTGGTTTGTTTTTGACTAACACTGGTATCTGGAAAGCCATTTGATGAGGTAGATAAGGTGTACTATTTTCTAAATCAAAGATTATAAGATTAGAATCCTGAACATCTACATCTCCTATAGCAGAAAAAAGTAATTTACACTGTGCTGGGCATGATTACAGCACTTCCAAAGCTGACATTGCTGAAAGGGAAATAGCTAAGTCTTCAACAATGTTGTAATTCTAAGCAGCTCTCGCATGTGGATTGAAAGTTGATTTATGAAGAACACATTTAGCAGGTGGTTTGATTATTAAGTCTAGATTTTGTTTCTCGATCTGTAGCGGACCAGAAACAGGAGGAGGTGTAGTTGATGCATTTTCATTAGAATATTCTGCTTCTTTCCCATCAACAGGATTCTTAGTACCATAATCTTGCGATCGTGTCGCAATCCTTACATGAGACATCATCAAAATAGGTTCTTCTGAAGCAGACAAAGTGAAACCAACCATCTTGCTATCTTGAGTCGGAAAAGGATCCTTCAAGACAGCAGGTTGTTGTGAAACTTTAACGAATTTTGCAACCTCTGCACGATGTGGACATTCCTTAGTGAAGTGATCCTCGTCACAAATGTAACAAGGGTAATGAGGTTTGCGCTTTTCGTCATTAGATTCATTTTTATCAGTTTTCTCTTTCGAATTTTTCTTGTTTTTACTCTTCCCTTTCTTTTTACCGCCGGATTTAGATTTAGCCGTAGATGTCTCTACGACATGAATGTTGGCAGAAATTTCGGGGGAAGATTCTCCTTTCGGGAAATCTGGTAAAGTTATAATAGGAGAAGAATTCTTTGAATATTTCTTCTTACTTTTCATATTGACTGTACCAATCATGCCATCAGCAGCATGAGACCCTGAAGGAGAAGTAGCTATCTGACCTTGTTTTGGAAGCTCAGGGATTTGTTCATGTAAATTACCTGACCGTGTGTAAACGAGGTCAAGGTACTGAGCTTGAGCAATCAATTTCTCTTCAGTAACAACACCAGCCTTGGCTACATCTTCAGTGATCTTGGGCAACAATGATTTAACAAACCATTCTGCCAAAATTTGATCCAGAATATAAACTTTCACCAAACGCCTTCTACGTCACCATTCATGAATATGATCAGAAATATACTTAGACGTAGATTTCTTAAGTGAATTTAATAATTTTGTGCCATTGTCATATCTGACAGGCAACTGAAAATGAGTCAAGAAGGCCTTTGCTAACTGACTGAAATTATGAAACGAGCCTCGTGGTAATTCAATGTACCATTTGGCTGCAAGACCAATAAGAGTTCTTTGGAAAAGATGTAATTGAATCGAATCATCAATAATTGAATTAGACGCACACCAGAGGTGATAAGTCATGACATGATTTGATTGATCCTCTCCTGACTTACCTTCAAATTTGGGTATATCACTGGGCAACTTATGTGGCATTGACGGCCAATACGGATAATAGAAAATAGGATCATTCGTAAGGCATGTCAAATCAGGTAAATCCAAAGTTGCAATAAATGGTAACTGACGGTTAGGGTCACGAAAACCTTGGGTAGCCAAAGCAGTTCCAGGAGGTGGATACCCAGGATAACCAGGAATTGGATTTGTGTTAGGAATTGTGTAACCTCCTGGAAAACTAGGATTAACTGGACCAAACTAGGGTTATTGAGGCTGCTGATAAGTGTAGCCAGGGTAGAGTTGATATTGATAATTTGGATTTTGTGAACTGGGACCGAATTGAGGATATCCCTGGTACAGTTGATACGTTAATTGCGGTTGACTTGTGACAATTGTACCCGTACCAGCTTGTCCTCCAGGCATCTGAACCGAAGTCTGAACGAAAGGCCCTGACTGGGGTACAGAGACTTGAGGGATTTGCACGGATGTAGGGATAGATGAAATCGGGGTTACAGATACTCCAGAAATAGGTTTTACAGGTTGGATAGGCACAACAGTAGTTGCAGTAGTTTGAGGTGGAGTTTGAGGTGTACCAGGCACAGACTGCTGAACAGAACTAGGTGCAGGAGTTTGAATAGTAGGCTGGACAGGTTGTTGGGTTGGACCAGAAACTAAAGGCTGTCCAGGTTGAAAAGGTAACTGCACATTAGGCTGCATAGGCTGTTGATATTGGGATAGATCCCACACCATATTCATTCCGAGACATTGTCCCGTAGAAGGTTGAACATAAGGACCATAACCTGGTTGAACGTAGGGGTGATAAGTAAGTGGTAAATTTCTGGCTCCTTGAAAAGATGACTGACCAGAAGGCTGTTGGTAACCTTGAATTGGTTACTGAACTTGAGGTTGATAACCCTGAGGCACGTACTGAAGTTGGGGTTGATAAGGACCCTGAGGAGCATATTGAGCTTGGGGTTGACTCTGGGGTGTGTACTGTCCTGAAGGTTGGTAACCCTGAGGTATGTACTGCCCTTGGGGTTGTCCACCAAAATAATATGATTCCATAGTTTGTCCTGGGAAAAAGCTACCTTGAGGTTGACCCCTAGGTGGTAACTGACTTCCTGAAGGTTTCCCCCCAGGCAGTAACTGACTACCTTGAGGTTTCCCCCTAGGCAGTAACTGATTTCCCTGAGATTTCCCTCCAGGCGGTACCTAACTTCCTTGAGGTTGCGGATTTGGAATATTACCAGACATCATAAAAATTTGCCTTTCGTTTGATGTTCTAGTTTTAATTCCACTTAAACCAGATGATAACACGTTTTCAATTGGTTGAGGAGCTGCCCCCGAGAAAGTACCCGACAGAGCCTGATATCCCGAAGGAACAGAAGGACCACCATGTAAAAATGATTCCGGTGTTTGGGAAAACATGGATGATTCTCCTGCCATAATGGATGACGGATAATAACCTCTGGGTGTTCGATGAAATGGAACTCGAGGTGGAGAAAAATCAAGGCCCAGATTCTCTAAAAAAATCATTAAGGATAAGTACCAAGTAGTAGTTCGAATAGGGCTGTAGAAAATTGATTCACGCTCCCTAAGATTTAACGACTGAGGGGTATTGGGAAGAGATAACTCTTGATCTGGATTAGTGAGTTCTTCAATAGAAATTAGTCCAGATGGAATATCGCTAGTGACAATATTTCTTACCCTAGGTGAACCAAGGTCACTGGAAGTTGGTGAAATAAATCCCGAAGATGTTTCCAAAACAGAAGGTTCAGTTTTAGGTTCAGATATTTCAGTTTCGTCAGCCCATTCACTGGCAGGAGAAATACTACCAGTAACTTCAGAAACTAAAATCGGCTCTTGAATGTGTTCTGTTATGGGTGTTTGATAATCAGGATGAACTACTATGGATGAAGTTCCAACTTCTGTTGATTTAATCCTACTGCTACTAGACGATATCAGAGCACGAAGCCCTTCAAGCTGACTTGGTGAATATTCAGGGGGTTTCCCTTGTAGTCTCCAGGATTTTCTCGGCAATTCCACCATGATTAAATATTTTACTAATCACACGCAAACAAAGAAAATTTCAATGAAAACACCTAAAGTCTCTAAAAAAAAAACAGCTGAATGACACGCTTAAAAATCTAGGAGTTCAAGCCACACACAAACAGTAACTTCCCATACTAAAAACACTAGTTAGTGATGAAATCCAAATTAGTAGAAATTTAATACAGAAAGGGCGGTTAGAACAGTTACCTCGACAACCTGCTTAATGAAACAGACTGGCACAAGTTTCCTCACAAAACCATCTCGTGTGAAGATAACCCCCCAGAGAGTCCAAGTGAGTCTAGTCGATGTCTGCTCCAGGTACAGTGAGATATTTCATTCAATTTCACCTTAGGAAATAATCTTAAGTTTGTAGACACTAAGGTTACCAATAGTAACAAATGTAACTGGGGGAACAATCTACGATCCAATCTCATGTGCAAGGGCAGAGTAACAAAGCTCAATCCCCTTGAAGGCTCCTCGACATGGTTAATCCAAGGTTTACCGACAAGTGACCCCAGGCTCCTTGACAATGGTTAATCTGAGGTTTACTGTTTTTAATACGCGCAAAATCTTTTATCTTCCCCAATGAAACAGAATTTATTGTCTCAAAGGTTCGGACATGATCTTGTGATTGACTTCTTTAAGAGAAGCTTCCCAGATTATACAAATTACGATTGGGTTTATTTCCTACCGCAAGATTTGTCTACTTGTTTGTTTTACTACCTTGGAGAGTTAATTACTCCCTACTCTAGGATACTAGCCTAAGCTATGTTGGTGATAAGAGCCCTAGAAAATAAAAATATTGCTAGATGAATTTTAATTAAGCATTACTTTTAAGAGCTGTTTCTTAATTCAATGGGTGCGGAAGTGAAACTCTGATGGTGTGAAAACTCGACTTCCAAGAAAAACACTAAAAATGCACCTAAAAATGATAATCAGATCGTTTCCTTTCAATGAAATCCTAATTAAGGAAAATTTGGAGAATGCAATTCTTTTAATGAACAATTCCTTCTTTAAACATTAAGAGAAATTGAAAGAAATTTTTTTTTTCCTTACAGCAATAACTCAAAAATGAAACAAACTATCAAAGCTCATAAGAAAATCCTTTCACTTTCAAAAACTTGAAGCTACAAAACAAGTTTTCTTCAAAATAGATCTACAAAATTCTGTAAAAAACACTCAAAACTATCAAACTAATTCTGAGACCTACAAATTTTAATAATCTAATTGAATTAAAGCTTTAAAAAAAAAAAATTGAAGAAGGTTTTACTTAGCTATTCTTCAAAATAAGAATCTATTTGTTCAGAATAACAAATAGATCAAAAACACTCAATTATGTTTTTATAAAAAATGAAATTCAAAAACCAATAACAAAGTTTCTTTTTGAAGGTTTGCAAAGAAACATGTAACTCTATTTCTTAATAAAGGATGATTTCACAATCAGGCCAGATTCAGTGAAAGACAAAAGACCAATGTAATCTTAGGTACTTGCAATAGTCAATGCTTCAAATCACTATAAAGACCAAGAGAAAGACAATCCAAAACGCAAAAATTCTAGAAAATCATCAAAACACCAATACTGCTAAGACTCATTCACAGAAAGCTTTTGACAAAAGCAATCATCAATCTGGGAAGAAACCAAAAAAACTCTAAATTACAATAAAGATAAACTAAAGAAAGAAATCCAAAGTTTTTCAAAATTTTAACAGGGTCCACAAGCTTGCAGAAGTAACAAGTGAGGTACCGCACTGTTTACTAAAGCAAAAATGTGAAACTTCCCACACTATGCAAAGAAGGCAAAGTGCGGTCCCAGGAAATTTTAGAGAAAAACATAAAAGATCTCAAAATTTTCAAAAACAGAGAAAACCTAAGCTACCCAGGCAGATGTCTATCAATCAAAAACTAGGAAAACGTTTCCTCAAATCAAAATAAAAGAGAACCAAAAACAACAAGTTCTTTCCCCAGTGGAGTCGCCAATTTGTTGGAGGATTAATCCTTCTTGTGGACAAGACCGATCTCCCTAGTACTAGAAGTATCTAGCAACAAACAGCCAAATATACTAATCTTTCTCTAAGCATATACGATCTATGAAAAGCTCTATAAAGGTGTTAAGGACTTACCATTTGTCCAATGCTTGTTTGAAGTCGTTGTTGTCCCTCGCGCGCTTGAAGGAGTTTTCCTCGTAACCCTGCAGTCACAAACAAGAAAAACATTACATAGCACCTGTATAGAAATCATCATAAACCATGCTTACCATAGTGATCAAGGAATCTATGAAATAAACCATTGATTGAAAGCTTATTGAGAAAAATGAGTATATTTGTATTAATTTCAAAAGAAGAAAATCCTTACAACCTGAGCCTTGATGCTGCACAGGATTTTCCGGGGTCAAAAGTAGGAATCTCCTTTACTTTGATAAGCTCTGCACTCCTCCAACCAAGGCGAATAGAGGTATGTAATATTTCCTCACAAAAGTCTTAATTAACTGAGTCTGAATCTCAACAGCACTTAACTTCAAATATTCTAAAGCTTCAACTCCATTTGAGGCTACCCCATGCCTCTTTTTATAGTAGAATAGAGGAGGTTTTCTATTCCAACTATGAAGGGATAGAATCCTCCTTTAAAGGGATAAGCTCCTCACATCAAGGGGTTAGCTCCATAAGGTAAGGGATACATGCACCTCATAAGAGCGGTTCTATCACCGCAAGATATTTTCTGGAAGCTTCGAGAATCCACTTTTATTGAGCTTTTTGGAAATTACTTGCGCCTTTTTGATCTTACAGGGGTCCGCACCTATAACAAAGAGAAATTGCGTTCAGGTACGCAGGATAGCTTAACATTGGGTGCGGGACCGCAGGCAAGATAGCGAGAAAGTGCGATACCAAAGTTTAGGAGACTTTTAGGAACTTTTCTCTAATTTTCAAGGCTTGACATGAGGAACTGATATGTTAGACTTGCAAAGGGAGCAATATGAGTAATAATGAGCTCATACACATAGCAGAATGTCAGAATGACAATTTTCAGTGTAACACCTCTTCAAGATCCTCATGATTTTACATTTAAGATCCATGATCTTTTTTGACTGTTTCATCCTCCATGATCTATCTCATAAATGAGACATGATCTCCATTAATAGAGCTACTCCACTACTCCATTATTTTAGATATAGATCTATAATATCCACATATACACATCAAAAGTGGAATTTATTCATCAATCAGGTTTATGGGTCCCTCCACTCTATTATTTACTTAATTAGTTAAGTTTATTAATAACTATAATATCCTAAATAAACATGTGAAAATTTTGGAATATTACATTATATGTGATAAGAAAATGGTAACAATCACCACCACCATGCATACATAACAAGAATATAAACCACAAGTATAATGAACAAATATGCAACCAAAATGTGTGCATGACAACCACATTCCACCCATCTAGTCCAAGGGGTGAACCATGCTTTGATACCACTTTGTAACACCCCCCTCCCACACTTACCCAAGCTAGTCGGTCCACTGGGGTAAACATGCGACGAATAGTTTCTATGATATGATTAAACTTCCCAGGTACAGTTAAAATACATATTTCATTAAATTTGGAATTAAATAGTGGATATGTAATTTCAAAATGGCCAAAAAACTCAATTTTAGTGATGTACTTGTAATAAAAAAAATCTTGTTTTAATGAACTATGTGTTTTAGGGAAGTGGAATAAAAAAACCAAAACCAAAATGACCTTCCTCAAAAGCTATAGGATCCTTAGGGGCTATCCAAGCACTCTAGGTGCTAAACCCCCAAGTTAAATTATTTTTGACTAAACTAGAACCCCAGTCGCACCCATGAAAATCCCTCTATGTGCCATCTAGTCGCATTCATAGTAAGGGAATCCATGCGACTGCAAACTTTTCTAGGTAGTTTTATGCTAACGAACCCAGATTTTGAGCCACTTTTCAGGACTAGTAGTCAATCCTCTTCCTAGAACTTGATGAAACTATGAAAATTGATAAATAACAAGATGAAAAGGCCTATAATGCAGAATTTGAATATAGACCTCACCTGACAAAGCCTATCCATGACAAACATTTTTTCAAACACATCGCGGACATGTAATCTACATGTCATATAAACACATCTAAACATAGGATATTTATACTTATTTGAGAATTGTTGAGAAGGTGTGATGGTGTCTCACAATAGTTTCAATATCATTTATTAGGTCATGCATTCATTAATATTTCATTTACTAAACAAAACATGATGAGAGCCATAACTAAAATATGTCATAAACCATTCTTATAATCAGTGTATAGAAAAAGAAAAAAAAATTTATAGAACAAACATTATAACCACATAATAACCAAAACATTTACACATAACACAAAAGAGGAAAATAGTTTAATTAACATATGAAAAAATCAATGAGGTTAGGGACTTCCATATACCACCTGATAATAGATTAGGTTGAACCAAATATTTCTTTCATCCAATCACCCCCATTCCATATTCCAAGCACGAATGTGGGATTCATAACAAAACGAACCAGGTATTCCTCAGTCTTTACCATGCATCCAACTAATACTAGTCAAGGGATTCTTAGGCCCACAACCCTCAACTATACAATGAGGCAAAATTTTAAGGATGGAGATTTATCTTAAAGCTTAGAAACCTGTGCGAATATCATAGCCCATGATATGAAATCTATAAAAATTTTGGCAATATTTTTGTAAAAATATTCAAATTTCTAATAGTTTTATATAGTCTCTATATAATTTTTTGGTGATTTTTAAAGTGAAATAATTTTATATTATAAAATTTGGTCGAATCATTAAAAAAAATGGAAATTAGCTATTTTTTTTTCTCAGAAAAAGCATGGAAAATTAGCCCACCTATGAATATTAGCCCCTAAAATTTTCCCTATTAATATAACCAAGATTTATAATGTATCCAACCATATACTAGTCAAGGGATCACTAGGCCCTAACAAGTGTTGATGTCTCTAGATTTCTCTACCTAAATCATGAGGAATGTTTTTGTCTCCACCCTCTATAATTTACCATGTATCCCTCCATTACCGATCAAGGGATTCCTATTCCTAACTAGGGTTTCCAAAACCAGGATTAATCGTGTATCCTTACATTACTAGTCAAGGGATTCCTATGTCTTAATACCACCCCAATGAGTTTCGAAACCATCCGGAAATCCAACTCAACCAAGTGGGAGAACTGCATTAAACCATGGTTATCCCAAATGACAAGGTAACGCTAAAAATCAGTATCACACTTGGAAAAACCCATGTAAATGACCACAATAATACCAAATAAACACATTCATGTACCATGCATGCCAATACTAGCAAGGAAATCATACATGCGACTCCATACATACCAGTAATCCTATTATAGCAGCTTGATCCAAATCTTCATTTCTTGATCTTTGCTTCCATTTGCCTTATAATTCCTTCCTTTTCTTCCCTTGATAAAATGCTAGAGTGCTCCAGGAAAAATCTAAGTGTGAAAGAGTATGAGAGAGTAGATAGAATAGAGAGAGAGTGCTCCAAAATTGAACTGAAAAAAGGTTGCAAACTGATCCTCATAAGCCTTTTTATCAATGAGGCCTATAATTTCTTCAATTTTCCATTATTTTCCTTCATTTTCTTCCTCACATGCAACCTGTGACCTTTCACCTTCCTTTTCTCCTATTTTCCTTTATTTTCATCAATAAATTCCAAATAATGTTTCTTTTCCTTTTCAAATACTTTACCATTGCCTTGCCCAATTTCCTTTAGCCATAATAAACCAAATTAACACCCACACTAGGAATTTTTTCCCAACATTCAACTTTGAATACGTGTCCCATGACCTTGGTCTTATTTTACCTTTATTAACTTTATTACATGAACTTTTAACTCGGGGTTGTTATAGTGGTAGATCTCAATTAGAGTATTGATTCACATATGTGTACTATAATCATTCTAGAGGACCCAAAAAATCCCATTAAACAATTGAATAAGGCCCTGATAGAGTTACAATTGTTCAAGAATAAGCTGAATAAATTGCAAAGTGATATGCAGAGTACTCATTGTGCTTTCAAAGAAAAAGAAAAATACTTGGAGATAACCAGATGCAAGAGTGAAAAAGTCAACAACAATTTGAAGGCTACGAATGAAAGGATCATGGACTTAAAGGACAAATTAAAAGGGAATATGACCCTGATTGAGGAAAAGTAGTTAATCTGGGATGAGATCATCTCTAAAATGAAGAAAATTTGTGAGCACTTCACCTTAGTAGCAGAGCAGAAGATCACCATCAAAGATAATGAATATTTCATCAAGTGAACCAAAGAGGAGGTTGGAAAAACAAAAAGACAACAAAGAAAATTATCAAGTACCTAGATGATAAACCATCTAGTGAGCTGAGGACCATGGATATTGCTAACAATATTGGGGTGAACATGGAAATATTCAAAATCGTATAGAAAGAAGAAACTAGGGCCAAATATAGGGAATGTTTAGGTGATTTATTAAAATATGTGGTTGCCTTTGATTTTAATTTTTATAGAAGGACGAGAGTTGTGTTTCCTAGTTGTTAGGATGCCTTAGGGAACTTAGCCCCATGGGAGAAATATAAAAAATCATTGGTAGAGACAAAGAGAAAAACTGACTTTGCTCACAATAATTTCCACCCTCAAAGGGAAAACTATGGGTAATTTTTTGAAGAGGTATTTCTTTCTAATTTGGATGGTGAATTTTCTTTTCATTAACAATCGAAATTACACTGAGCTAAGTAGCTTGAAGGTAGAATATCAGTACTAATTTCGCTCTCCTTTTCCAAACCCAACCTTGTGATAGAAGTGTGATCTACTGATTAATACACCTCAAGTTTGGATCATTGATCATGGGTTCCTCTGACTGGAACCATCAAGCTAACAATAAATATATTTTTTTGTGTTAATCATGACACCTAATGTTGTCTGATGTCCTGTAAATGTTTTATTTCAAGAAGGCAACCAAAGTTGTTATCGAAAATTAGGATAGTTGTGCTAGTAGCATTCTCGAACAATTCAGTTGGTAGGAAGTTATGAGAAGTTCAAGAAGGAATATTTTTTAAGGGGTACTCGTCTATGAGACACTATAAATATTCTTAAGAGATGCATTAAAGAGGTTCTGAATTTGTGTTCCATAGGCAACTTCGACTGTGAATATTACAAGTGTTTGAAGAGCTACAATTGTATGCTCTTTTTTAGGATTAATAAAGAAGTTATGGGGATTCCAAATTCATAAAATGTGTAGTATGTGAACTCTCATTCGTTTGTTTCCATATGTGTTTCTTCCATCTTCGATGGTACATGATTTTAGAAAATTGATTTAAGATCAGAGTGATGAATTCATCTATGTCAAAATTTTGATTACGGAAGCTTGTGTTGTATGAGGTCTAACGCCCTTAATATGCACTCTATGCCTTCTAAATTTCATTTACATAATCTATTTCATATTTTTTCTACTAAAGTTGATGCACATGGCTTTGAAACTAGCCCTCTACATTAATATTCTCTCCTTTGGTTCTTCTTTCACCTATACTACAACAACTGATTTAAGTATATGTTTTTATAGATTGGCAACCATATCTGAATGCTAATTCCTTCAAGAGAGAATTAAATGTATGCTTATATTTGAATCCTCCTCTGGAAGAGATATCTAAACCCAAATTTAAATTCATAATCCATTTCAAAATTTCAATGCTAATGATAAATCCTTCAAACACTCTAAGATGTTCTAGGAACTGGTCTCTCTCAACCCGAAGGTTGTTTCTAGGAGCTACAACATGATGTTTATTTGTTTTTTTTAAGATGGATATAAATTTCCTTTTAGACTGTCAATGGACTGGGTGAAGTGGTCACCTAGGCCCCCCTTGATATAGGTGGATATTCGTGGCCACCCACCTATTTCATTTGGACCCCCACCATCGGTTCTTTCAGTTTTTCACTTTCAGCACAACTTACTATTATTAGTAGGTTTTTGGGTCCTGAACTTCCGGAGCCGTTTTGGGGCGCTAATGATCTAGGTGGATACTGGTGGCCACCCACCTATTCCATTTGAAATGCCACCATCAGTTATTCACGTTCCTCAAACAAAAAGTTTTACTCCTCAGATATATCTGTCTAATGAGGTATGGTGCATGTCAAATGAAGAGTGTATGCCAAAGTTACGTCCTCAAGAAGTTGAAACATCAATTTACCCAAACGGGGCCCATAGTTTTAGCGCTTTATCTCCTAGGGTTAGGTTTTTGGTTGTTTAGAGTTTTCCATTGTTTCTCAATAATAAATAGGCCCTCGAGGCTCATTTGAACCTAGTTCAGAGGCATGTAGCCGCCACATCTCTTCTCTGAGATAATCTACCAGTGTCCTAGCTAGTTTATTTCCATTATGTCTGTAAGCATATTTATATTATTTGATATTAATGAAATGAATTATTATTTTTGCTACACCTCTATGTTTATGTCTATTTCTGTATTTTATTGCGTTCCTACATAAAACTTGATCAGTGGTATAAGAGAGATATGCTCTTTCTCTATTTTCTTTGCATGTCCCCAATGCAGTCGGGGTATAAGGAGTTAGGGCTCAATCTGGTTGAACCCTTGCAAGATCAGCCTCTCAAACCCCGTCAACCTCCCATGGCAGAAGAAAAGAAAGACGAGGGAGAAGGAGATCCTATCAAAATATTGCTCGAGGGGTGATCGAGAAACAAAGTAATGTAATAAAATACAAAAATAGACATAACACAAAGATGCAATGGAAATAATACTTCATTTCATTAATATCAAATAACAGAAATATGCTTACAGACATAATGGAAATAGACTAGCTAGGGCATTGGTAGCTTATCTCTTAGAAGAGATGTGGTGGCTACATGCCTCTGAAGTTTGTTACAATGAGGCTTGAGGGCCTATTTAATACTGAGAAATAATGAAAAACTATAAACATCCAAAAACCTAACTCTAGGAGATGAAGTGCCAAAACTATGGCCTCCGTTTGGGTAAATTGTTGTTTCAACTTCTCGGGGACGTAACTTTGGCATACGAACTCCGTTTGATGCGCACCATACCTCGTTAGAAAGATCTATCGAAGGATTAAAACTTTTGGTCTGAAAAACATTGATCCATGGACCCATGTTCCTCTCGATTTTCCCAAAAAACATCATTTAGCGCCTCAAAATGGCTCCAAAAGTTTAGGACCCGAAAAAATGCTAAAAATAGTAAGTTGTGTTGAAACTGAAAAACTGAAAAAACTAATGCTAGCATTTCAAATGGAATCGGTGGGTGGCCACCAATATCCACCTAGGGTGGCCACATCTTTTCTCAGAGATAAACTACCAGTACCCTAGCTAGTTTATTTCCATTATGTCTATAAGCATATTTATGTTATTTGATATTAATAAAATGAAGTATTAAAGATTCAAAGAGACATTTGGTGCTCAAGTACCGCAACTGTCTACATAGATACATTCAAGAGGAAATGGAGTTCCTTGACATTACATTGCTTGGCATGGCATATCGCTATGCCGCCAAGATCAAGCATAAATTTAAGCAGGCATTAGGGAAATTTTTAGGTCTAAAATGGACCTCCTAAGAAAATTATAAAATAATAGTGGAAATAATAAAGTAATATTTGATTACATCATCAAATTTTAGAGGGAAAAAATAAAAAACTACTTTTTCAGCTTGTATTTTCAACTTATCTCCCTATGGGTTTACTCAAATTTTGAGCAAGAACACTCATTAGATGCAAAATTTGATTCCTCATCCAAGGAGTACCCATGTTGAGTAACTTTTATGGACCCTGTTAGAGTCGGTATGGTTATACCTCCGTCAGAGATCAAAATCTCTTTTGTTGCATTTCATTTTTAGGTGTCTTATTCAGTTCGGTCATTTGCATTCCATTAGGATCATCGATCTTCTGATGGAAGGGTCTTCTCACTCATGTCCCTCGTGTTTTATACCTGCTGGTTTGTGTCTGATCATCAAAGTTGATCAAAGTCAATGTTACAGTCCTGTTTTGGTCTTTTGGTCAGCAAAATTTTTTTTAGGGTTTTTTCAGTCATTAGGTCTAGGGTTCAGTCTTCAAAATGTTTTAAAATGCTAGCAGGCCAGAGGGAGGATCAGAACAAGTTTTCATTTCAAATTGTTCATTATCATTAATGCTTAAAAATGATTCTTCTTCAAAAATATGTTTTGAGGAAGAAATCGTCAAATTTATTGTTCGTAATAAATATGTAATTTTAAAGGTTTTTCAAGTTCTGAAAATCTTCAGATGCAGCCCTGGTCATCCTTTGCCGAAATCCAATGCCACCATCCCTGCAAAAAAAAATCAACCAAGAAGCCATCATTTCAAGCCAAAAAACCAAAGAGGAAACTTGAAAAGTAGAGTTTGTATTAAAATGTGAAAAAGTGTCGATGCCAAACATTACAAAATGGGTTTGTGAGAAACAAAAATTAAATCCATCACTAGAAGATATTTTCATTGTTTTGAAACATCCATTTGCATCCAAGAGATCAATTGAAGTCAACTTAAGTAGGTGAGAGGGCGAAACAGGGTTTGAAAGCCAAGACTGTGTGGGTAATTGTCTGCGCGGCGCATTAGGTAAGTACACGGCACACATAGGCTGTGCGACACACTGGGCCTCCTACCACAGTGCATTTTTCAACTGGCGCAACGCATCCACGAGGCACGGCGCACAGGGCCGGAACACTAATTTTTGTCATTTCTTCGCAAAAACTCAAATTAACTCATCCTCCTATGCACCATGTAAGTTTTTGCGACTTTGTAATTGTTCATGGCTGGTGTTTGGTGTGGTTTCAAAGATTGGTTGGAAATTTTTAACATCAAAAGTTAAACCCTAGTCTCTTGTTAGAAATGGCTCTTGTAGGGTTTGAAAGTTGAGTTTTAAAGTTTGATCTTGGTGCCAATCCCCCACATTGTTCATTCCTTTCCCATCACTGTCACATTGTCATTCATAGTCCCTCTCCTATTCCCTTATAATCCCATTGTCCCTACCCCTCAATCCTTTCATTCCCTATCCTTATCCCTTTTCCCTATATCATTTGCAAAAAGTTCCTAAATCCCAAAGTTCCCATACATAATAAAGTGAGTGTCTTTGCAATTTAAATCTCACTTGATTACATTCCATTGTTTCCACTGCCTTATTTCCCACACTCCCTTCCTACTTAGCATATTTTGGCATTGAGACCAAGACACCAAACTCTTCGTATTCACCTCAGGCAACATAGATGAAGAAGGCATCGAGGAGGTGTGAAATGACATAATCTTGGTCAAAGATTCTTTGGCTGAGCATGGCACATGATGGGGGACCTTCACTCCAAGTTTTAGCAAATTAGGAGTAAATTTTGTCATTTTTGAAATTTTGGTCGCAAAACATATTTTTCCGCCTGCCGCGTCGCGCCACTTGGCGTGCGCTTACGTTTGAGAGATATTATGGAGGAAAACTTAATATTTTTGGGTTTTTCATGATAAATTATGCATGCTCAGGAATGGCTGAGAGATTTCATCAAGATATGGATGGTTTAAAGGGTCAAAACACCTTGAAAATGGCCTTTCTGCCACCTTTTGCACACACAGGAACCAGTTTTGGGAGATTGAAGTTTTGGAGGGGAAAATGAACTCCAAATTTAAAAATTCCACTTGGGTTGGATAGTAGACAAACAGGGATTTCCAATGAGCTATCATGAGCTCAATTTGGACTTCTAGAAGTGTGTCAAACATAGGCTCAACATGGCGCGATGCATTGAGTTTTTCGGTGCAACGCATAGAGAAATTTGGCCTCATTTTGACTCTTCAGCTCAGAAATTCGCCCAGTTTTGACTAGTTTTACTTTTTGATGTAACTATTGATCTATCTTGATGTAATTTGATGATTATGATGTAATTTTGGCTCATATTTACTTGTTCTAGAGGATTCATTCACTAAAAGGTGAAAATTAAATGAATGAATCAGTTTCCTACCATATAGAGGCAAGTTGTTTGATTGCCTAGATTTCAGTTCCTTGTTTAGAATTGGTTGAAACAGCTCCTAGAAGGATGAGCTCGACCCCTAGAGGCATGGGAAGGGGTTATACTTGTGTATATATTGTATTTTCTGAGATATTTTCAGGGTTGGACTCTTGGGAATAGTTTGGCACCTCATTGTATATTCATTTCAGTATTTTTGGCAAAGGAAAGACCAGGGTTTTGTAGCACTTGTTGGGATCCTTGTGGCTCTGAGTTTTGATGATGTTTTTATCCATGTATCTGTAAGTTTCATTAATGTTTTATGTATGCCATTTCCCTTCTATTTTCTTCTGAATTAAACAAATGAGTAACTAAGGTAGAATTCATTAGTTTGTTGGTGCTCTGCCTTAAACTTTTGTTTAGTTTTATATGTTTTCCTCCGTTTGAAGAGGATCCTTGCATTTTCCTTCCCTCTTCAGCTCCTCAGCAGTATTTTCTATCCATTCATTGAAATCTAAGACATCAAAGCCATTGCCTTCCCTGCCCCAAATTGAACTCATCCCCAAGCCCAAAAAATTGCCTTTCCATTTTTCCAACAAAAAACCCTTAAAAATCATTCCAAACTCCTTGATTAATATACCTAGCCTAAAATTAGCACTCATTTCAGTCATCTCAAGGCCTATTGATACATTTTTCCTGAGATTGACCCAGAGAGAGCCCTCTCCTGTTCTGGTAGGGCTAGCTACCAGACTGAGCGTGGTTTGGTGTTACCCTGAATCCCGCCTTCTTTCAGCCTGAGGTGGATTTGGGCACTAACATAGTGGTGACCATACTGTGGAGAAAATGGTTTGCTTGTTGGTGTTATTTGTTTTATAAACTACATATGGAGCCTGAAGTTATGCCAGGTAGCCTTCTAACTGCTCTTGCTCTGCGAGTGTATAGTAGATAAATGCTGCTTCAGTCAATCTCCGATCTAGTTTGTAAATGTAACATCTAACTTGTGAATTGCCCCAGTACATGTATCAAGTTCAGATCTGATTGTTGATGATGGACAATGATCAGACATAAGAAGGCTGAAATAATTCACCTGGTGACTCATGTACAGACTCCACTGGAGGACTAACTCTTTCTCTGAGAAAATGGAAGGATATTACACTAAGTTCAGGTATCCAAAGTGGAATGGTATTCAGGATCTAATCTGATTTCTTGCAAATTACTTCTTTGTTGTTCTTGAAGCTATCCTGAAAGTTTTTCAGAATTTGTTGTATGATAAAGGTGATCAAAATCTTCGCTCGACCTATTCAAAAAGTGTAAGTAATGAGTTTACCTTTGATCCTGGCCTCCTTACTTTTCCCACATCTTATGATGACTCTCTTCAAAGTGATGAGCCTAAAGAAAACAAGACTGATCCCGTAGCTCTTGTATATACTCCTTCACCTTATATAGTCCCCGATAGGTATAAACCTCTTGTTTTACCTTTTTTTCTTCATGCTTTCCCTAAAAATTATGACCTATATCTACCAAGATTTGACGGTGAATGTAACAATGTCAACGTTGAGCAACATGTGCAGAATGTTGAGACTTTTCTAGACCTTTTCGAAGCTGATGAAGAAGATGTTAGTATTAGGCTATTAGCTCTTTCTTTGCAAGGCCAAGTGAAGAGTTGATTCAAAGCCTTGCCTTATGCGAGCATCTCAGATTTCCAGCATTTCGTCAAAGTCTTCCTTGATAGGTGGGTGATCAGATAGAACCCTTTCCTTATTTTAGATGAGTATGCCCAGCTGAAAAGACTGCCAAGGGAGACAGTACAACAATTTTCTGCCAGATTTAACCAAGTATATTTTTCGATGCCAGCTGATATAAGACCTTCTCCTAGATCTGCTCTCTTGCACTACCCAGGTGCCTTTGATCCGGAAATGGAGTTTCAGCTGAGAGAAAAGAATATTGCAACATTTCACGAGATGCAGAATAGTGTAGTGAATGTAGAGGCTCATTTGCTGATCCGAAGGGCAAGGTTGAAGGAAGAAGAGATGAAAAACGTAGATCCGGAGAAATCGATATCTCTAGAGGTAAAGCTTGACATGTTGGTAAGTGCAATAGAAGAGATTATTCAAAAGAAAACCACAAGGAATGAGTATAATGTTCAAACCCATGACTTGCTGATTGAAGAAGAACAAGTTGCTGATCCAAAACATTTTGTTTCTCATCCCAGTTGTCATAGTGATTGTTTTATAGATCATCTTGAAGAAGAGAGAGTTGTTGATTTGACATGTATGCTTGATGATGTGTTATATACTGATGATTTGCCTCAGTTTGATCGGTATGATGATGATTATGTTCTCCAAACAGAAAATTTTTTTGCAGATGAATCAACATCTAGTTTATGGAAGGAGGAATTTCACTTTCAGCAGCTTGAGTACAGTGATCAACCGATGCATATCAGCTATGACAATGACGAGGAAAGTGCAACAAATTTTGAAGTAAGTGAAGGATCTTTGCCTTTTTGTTTTGACTCGTTTCAGTTCATCAGAGACAATTTCCATGCAATCAGAAATCAACTGCCAACAAGCCTTGATCTGTACCATCTTGAGCACAATGAAAACTTTGTTCAAGATTTCTCATATTCAGATTTGCAATCCCCGAAAGCCATTGATTGTCAAGTTGCAGATGAGGACATGGGAGCTGGCACACATGATCAAATGCTACAAGGTGACTCCGTACCATTTTTTTTTGAATAATTCTAGTTTTTGAAGGGTAAATTTCATAGTAAATCTTCAAATGAGCAGCCTGTAAGAAATCAACAATCTCTCAGTGTTAATGTTGAGGATGAGAAAGATAGCGGAATTCTTGAGCAAGTTTTTAATGAGAAATCTTCCCCTGAAATGACTAATGAAATCATTTTGGATACAAAACCCTCCCTAGCATCAGATTTGCAGCCATCAAATGAAATTGAAGGTCAGATTGGGGATGAAGTCGTGGAAGATGAAATACATGATTTAATGATGCAAGAGAATTATGTACCCTTTTGTTTCGAAGCATTTCAGTTTATAAAGCAGAATCTTCGTAATATCTCTCAAGAAAAAGATGAACAACCAGTAGGATGTCATACAGTTTCAAAGGATACATCGCAGCAGTCTTCTCAAATGTTTGATGATCCTATTGCTCGTGTGTTGGATGATGTTTGCTGTAAAAGTTTTCCTCCATTAGCTAACCATGTGCCGGAAAATAATGTAGATGATAATCTTATTTAAATGTCGCCTTCATTGTCTTGTTTAACAAATTTTTCATTACAAATCCCATATCAAGATTCGTAGTAATATGAGGAGGCTAATGAAGGAGACTTTTGTTCTATTTGGAATCGGCAACAGAGTTTGGTTATGTACGAAATTTAGGATCCTTTTGACAGCTTGCTGCAATCACCCAAGAAAGATAGCACAAATGTGAGGAAAATCTTAATTTCCAGCTATGAAGATTACCTCGACTAGAACAATGATGTGTTAATGGAAATCCGTATCTATGTTTATGAAGATCCTTTCGCAGGGTTCTTGAAGTCATCCAGTCAATTCATGCTTTGCAAGTTTATCAGCAATCAACTTGATTCCAAGTTTCCATGGGAGTTACCTTTCGATTCTTCTCTTTTCCTGCGTATCAGAAAGCATTTGGGAAGAAAAAAAATAGCAGCAAGGATGCATACATGGTTGAATTGGCTATTTCATTTCACTTGATCGAGTGGTGAAAAGAACAATTAGAGTAGGTTCAATGAATAAGCTCAATTAGGAGCATCTTTTTAGTTGGTTAGTTAGGTTTTAGTCATGTTTGGTTTCATTATGGTTTTCAGTTTTAACCTTGAGTCAAAGTCAGTTTGCATAATGTCAGTTCTCATGTTTTGATTCCATAGCCCAATGGATGAAGGCACTGTCTGCTCTTCCAACGATCTGTAGTTCTTGGCACCTCCAAGGAGCCACCATCCCCATTGGAGCCAATGTTAGAGTCGTTCTGGTTATACCTTCGTCAGAGATCAAAATATCTTTTGTTGCATTTCATTTTTAGGTGTCTTATTCGGTTCGGTCATTTGCATTCCATTAGGATCATCGGTCTTCTGACGGAAGGGTCTTCTCGCTCATGTCCCTCGTGTTTTATACCTGCTGGTTTGTGTCTGATCATCAAAGTTCATCAAAGTCAATGTTACAGTCCTATTTTGGTCTTTTAGTCAGCAAAGAGTTTTTAGGGTTTTTTCAGTCATTAGGTCTAGGGTTCAGTCTTCAAAATGTTTAAAAATGCCAACAAGCCAGAGGGAGGATCAGAACAAGTTTTCATTTCAAATTGTTCATTATCATTAATTCTTAAAAATGATTCTTCTTCAAAACTTTGTTTTGAGGAAGAAATCGTCAAATTTATTGTTCGTAATAAATATGTAATTTTTAAGGTTTTTCAAGTTCTGCAAATCTTCAGATGCAGCCCTGGTTATCCTTTGCCAAAATCCAATGCCACCATCCCTGCAAAAAAAAATCAACCAAGAAGCCATCATTTCAAACCAAAAAATCAAAGAGGAAACTTGAAAAGCAGAGTTTGTATTAAAATGTGAAAAAGTGTGGATGCCAAACATTACAAAATGGGTTTGTGAGAAAAAAAAATTAAATCCATCACTATAAGATATTTTCATTGTTTTGAAACATCCATTTGCATCCAAGAGATCAATTGAAGTCGACTTAAGCAGGTGAGAGGGCGAAACAGGGTTTGAAAGCCAAGACTGTGTGGGTAATTGTCTGTGCGGCGCATTGGGTAAGTGCACGGCGCACATAGGCTATGCGACGCACTGGGCCTCCTACCACAGTGCATTTTTCAACTGGCGTGGCGCATCCACGAGGCGCAGTGCACAGGGCCGGAACACTAATTTTTGTCATTTCTTCACAAAAACTCAAATTAACTCATCCTCCTATGCACCATGTAAGTTTTTGCAACTTTGTAATTTCTCATGGCTAGTGTTTGGTGTGGTTTCAAATATTGGTTGGAGAATTTTTAACATCAAAAGTTAAACCCTAGTCTCTTGTTAGAAATGGCTCTTGTAGGGTTTGAAAGTTGAGTTTTAAAGTTTTATCTTGGTGCTAATCCCCCACATTGTTCATTCCTTTCCCATCACTGTCACATTTTCATTCATAGTTCCTCTCCTATTCCCTTATAATCCCATTGTCCCTACCCCTCAATCCTTTCATTCCCTATCCTTATCCCTTTTCCCTATATCATTTGCAAAAAGTTCCTAAATCCCAAACTTCCCAAACATAATCAAGTGAGTGTATTTGCAATTTAAATATCACTTGATTACAGTCCATTGTTCCCACTACCTTATTTCCCACACTCCCTTCCTACTTAGCATATTTTGGCATTGAGACCAAGACACCAAACTCTTCATATTCACCTCAGGCAGCATAGATGAAGAAGGCATCGAGGAGGCGTGAAAAGACATAATCTTGGCCGAAGCTTCTTTGGCTGAGCATGGCACATGATGGGGGACCTTCACTCTAAGTTTTAGCAAATTTGGAGTAAATTTTGTCATTTTTGAAATTTTGGTCGCAAAACAGATTTTTCTACCCGACGCGTCGCGCCACTTGGCGCGCGCTTACGTTTGAGAGATCTTCTGGAGGAAAACTTGATATTTTTGGGTTTTTTATGATAAATTATCCATTCTCAGGAATGGCTGAGAGATTTCATCAAGTTCTGGGTGGTTTAAAGGGTCAAAAACACCTTGAAAATGGCCTTTTTGCCACCTTTTGCACACACAGGAACCAATTTTGGGAGATTGAAGTTTTGGAGGGGAAAATAAACTCCAAATTGAAACATTCCACTTGGGTTGGATAGTAGACAGACAGGGATTTCCAACGAGCTATCATGAGAGGAATTTGGACTTCAGGAAGTGCCTCAAACACAGGCTCAAAGTGGCACGATGCATTGAGGTTTTGGGCGCGGCGCATAGAGAAATTTGGCCTCATTTTGACTCTTCAGCTCAGAAATTCGCCTAGTTTTGACTAGTTTTACTTTTTGATGTAACTATTGATCTATCTTGATGTAATTTGATGATTATGATGTAATTTTGGCTCATATTTACTTGTTCTATAGGATTCATTCACTAAAAGGTGAAAATTAAATGAATGAATCAGTTTCCTACCATATATAGGCAAGTTGTTTCATTGCCTAGATTTCAGTTCCTTGTTTAGAATTGGTTGAAACAGCTCCTAGAAGGATAATATTGACCTTTAGAGGCATGGGAAGGGGTTAGACTTGTCTATATATTGTATTTTCTGAGACATTTTCAGGGTTGGACTCTTGGGAATAGTTTGGCACCTCACTGTATATTCATTTCAGTATTTTTGGCAAAGAAAAGACCAGGGTTTTGCAGCACTTGTTGGGATCCTTGTGGCTCTGAGTTTTGATGATGTTTTTCTCCATGTATTTGTAAGTTTCATTAATGTTTTATGTATTCCATTTCCCTTCTCTTTGCTTCTGAATTAAACAAATGAGTAACTAAGGTATAATTCATTAGTTTGTTGGTGCTCTGCCTTAAACTTTTGTTTAGTTTTATATGTTTTCCTCCATTTGAAGAGGATCCTTGCATTTTCCTGCCCTCTTCAACTCCTCAGCAGTCTTTTCTATCCATTCATTTAAATCTAAGACATCAAAGCCATTGCCTTCCCTGCCCCAACTTGAACTTTGCAAGAAATTGTCCTCATCCCCAAGCCCAAAAATTGCCTTTCCCTTTTTCCAAAAAAAAACCCTTAAAAATCATTCCAAACTCCTTGATTAATATACCTAGCATAAAATTAGCACTCATTTCAGTCATCTCAAGGCCTATTGATACATTTTTCCTGAGATTGACCAAGAGAGAGCCCTCTCCTATTCTGGTAGGGCTAGCTACCAGACTGAGCGTGGTTTGGTGTTACCCTGAATCCCGCCTTCTTTCAGCCTGAGGTGGATTTGGGCAATAACAGACCCTTCTACATGAAAAATGAAAAAGACATACCCTGCTCAGTGAAAAATGAGAAATACATGAAAAACATGATTTTAATCATGTTTTTTCATGTATTTCTCATTTTTCATGGAGCAGCGTCCATCAAAAATATGCAACATGGGCACTCCTTAGATGAGAAATTAAATTTTGTATCCAACGAGTACTCCTGCTTGAAATTAGAGTAAAACCTTAGGGAGATAAGTTGAAAATACAAGTTGAAAAAGATGTTTTTATTATTTTATTGTTTTTTAATATTTTTACTTTTTACCCCAAAAATGGTGAATCATCCCCCATGGTTGACATCATCACCTTAAATCTTATTGGTTCTTATAAAGTTTATTTTGGTTATACATTTTGATTAGGAGGCCCATTTTAGACCTCAAAATTTCTCTAAAGAGAAGTGAGACTTTGGATCTGTGAATCCGAAGCGAGGGAAAGGAACCCCCGAACCGCAGAACAAGGGGCAAGGCTAAAGCGGGGTGACTCAGAAAAACACCACAAATCCCAAGAAGGACACGGGGAAGTTGCGTGAATTTCATAACAACCCCATTCATAGCACAAACAAGTGTCGGTCCAAACAATCGTTGGTAGCTGAACTAAAGGTACTCGAATCAGATGCATGTTCTGATCCTGAGTCAGAACCAGATAAAGGCAATGACGAAGGGAAGTATATCATTAATGCAGATATGAGTTCCATTGTTGCCACCAACAAGCTCTAGAGATAGGATCTAGAGGATCCAGAGGAGGGGGAGCGCCTCTTCCATTCGCAGATGTGGGTGAAGGGTTCTCCACTACAATTCCTTGTCGATAGTGGAAGACAAAAGAACCTCATTTTAATAGAGGTCTTGAAGCGACTTGACATACCGACCATAGAACACTCGCAACCGTATACCATTGGGTGGCTTCACGAAGGAAGAGATCTCTGCATCCGCCAGTAATGCCGCCTTCCATACAACATCAAACCATTCATGGATGAGGTATTGTATGATGTTGCTCCTCTTGATGTTTCTGATGTATTATTGGGCCTGTTGGGGTCCTGTGATTTGGAAGATTGGCATACCAAATGACAAGGCAACATCATAACCAATTTCGAATCCTAGGATCTAGCCCTCATGGATTCAGAGAGGGATATCTCTGTATGTGTGTTAGAATGATATGCTTTAAGGCTTATTATATGATATTAGGCCAGTTATGAAGTACAAGGGGTTTGTTTGTTTGTTTGTTTTTGGTTGGGAATCATTAACTGAGAAGGTCATGTGAAGTGAAGGAGGGAGAAATAGAATGATTTTTCAGCATGGGAAGATAGGTTAAGAAATAGTGATAAACCATTGGGCTATGGAATCATAAAATGGTTTACTTGCACAACAACTATTCGAGGTTTTTCATAGGGCAATTCATCTATATTAGAAGATATTTTAAGTTGAGTGTGTGGTATGGCACATTAAGAAGTGTGGTGAAATAATCAAACATATAAGAGAACAAAGGGCAACTTAAGATCAGTTAAGGAATTTTAACCTATCCTGCTTTCGACATACTCTTAAGGAAAAAACATTTAATATAAACATAAAAAGTAACCTAAGATCAAGTAAGGGCTTTTAACCTATCTTGCTTTCGGCATAATCTTACGAGAAATCTTCAAAACATTTGTTTAAGACTAAACAAGGGACAGGGCTAACCATAAACTTCCTTGATTAGGACTCTACTTAGCATGCGGTGAAAAGATCATTCAAGAACAACATCTCAAGTTCTACTCAGCAAGACATGGGCTCACCAACATTCTTAACTAGTTATACTCTATTGATTCATCCTCAAACACACATTTAGAAGAAAACATAAAGATAAAGCTTATCAGTCAGAATTAGGGTACTTTAGAAGTAAATCCTAATCTATATTTTACTCCTCTTTATCAGAGAATATGAACAAAGTGGAAACATAAGGAGGATAACAATAACAGTGAGAAAAACATCAGCAATGATTTAGATCAGGATCCGATGAATCTGCTTGTCTATTTGATGTCCAAAAACAGTTACATAATTTGAGTTCAATAGCTTTTACAGTCCAATACTTCTCTTCACGGCCTACTATATTACAACTACTCAGTAACTCTTACTCAATAACAGTTCAATAATTAACAATTTTCCAACCCTTCACAATGGGTTTTCTGTGAATACATATAGGTGAGAGAGGAAGAGTGTTGAAGGAAAGATCATAAATTTCAGTTAAGACAGACGGGAAGAGGTATTCGAATGCCCATTCTGCTTAATGACCATTGCATTAACTGATTGTACCAATTTAGTAGTTTTTTTTGTCTTTGAGTCATATCTTGTAGGCTGGTAATAACTCCGAAGTGTGTTCTTTGAAGATAACTGTGGCCGAAGTACTCTGTTTGACTTCTAAAACAAGTAACTATCATATTTCGTTTCTGAGGCCTCCCATGACTATGCAATAACTGCTCTGGCAGTTTTAAAGAGGCTCTATCATCAAGATGCCTGTCACTGTGTCTTTGAAAGATGAAGTATACTTCAGGTGTCCTTAGGGGTTTCTGAGAAGGAAATAACCTCGCTGATGTGTCCTTTGGAGGCTTTCTTTGGCTGATTTGTCTCTCTTAAACTCTTTAATCACTGATTTAGGCTTTGATTTGTGCTTTAGGCTTCATCAGGCCTTCTTGGATCATCTTTGGTCTTCGTTTGACTGCTGTGTACAGGTGGTTGCGCTGGAGGGTTTGCTGTGTAACCAATGCCCATGATGCATTGATTTAAAAATTTGGAAATTCGACCCTTTATGTCCCCCCCCCTTTTTTTTTTGGCCGTTGAGGATCGTCACCCTCGGCCCTGCAACTGGATTTCTGCTGTGGGATGGCTTTATAACTTAACCGCCATGAAAACCTACAACAAACATTAAATATATTATATAAAACCTGCGTGGGGGCTTAACTGCTTCAGAGGGCTTTGGTGGAGGCGAAGGAGCTTTGCAGAGAGGTGGAATGCAGGCGAAGGAGGTTTCCATGCTGAAAACCACAAAGACCAGGGTTCAAAACCGAGTTTGGCGTGAAGAACATGATTGGTAGTTTCAGGAATACTAGAGACAGTATTCGCACGGGGTTAAGGAGGTAAGTGGTATTATATGAAATGGACATGATACGGTTGAGAGGTTAACGTGTGCCATGGGAAAAACTACCTATTTCACATTGAAACTGGGTTTTAGAACTTGTTGGAGGAACGAACGTGAAGATGCCTGTGGGCCATTAGATCTAGGGTGGGGGGCAGATCAACGGTGGAGAGTTGAAGAAAACATGATGAAAAGGCCTAGCGCGGTCGGGTGAAACCAGCAGGATTATATGGGATATTGGAAGAAATACACATAGCAGGGGCACTTGAGGGTACAGATAGGTTTACGGGCCAGGTGCCTCCGCAGTATATCTCAGCCGTTGGATGAAGATCTTCTGTGGTCAAAAGAGTCAACTGCGGGGGAACTCATAGAGTTAATCCATGTGTTGAAAGTGCCCACAGGTGGAAGAAGAGGGGAATCAATGTGAGTCGTTGGATTGGGGAGATGGATAGCTGAGATTGAATCAGGAGATCGGAAATCGAGGGAGAGGAGGGTCCTGGAAGGAGGAATTAGGAGGAGCGATGTGCCAATGGCCGATGGAGGAGAGCTTAGACCGTTCGATCTGGGGAGAATGAACGGTCTAGATGCGATCGGGGTTTTGCATATCGACGATGAAAAGGGTCAGGGGATGAGGAAACTGGGATCCCCGAGGAGAAATGCGCCGATGCAATGGAGGGATGCGATGGCCATAGGACCGTTGGATCGGGGAAAAAATCAATGGCTAGGATGCGATCGTGGGGGATGATCATCGGCAAAGAAAGGAAGGCGGAAGGGAAAAGGGCAAAGCCTGATGCAATGAGTCAATGCGATGGCAAAGTGCAAGGACCATTATATCGGAGGCAAGATTGACGATGGAGATTCAAAGCGGGAAAGCGAGTCAGAACTTTGCAAATCGGCCGAAAAAGGAATGGGAATGAAGAATTTGGAATCACCGATGGCCAATAGCCGATGGTCTTAGCGCTTTGGTCGCAGGGCATGGTCATAATATGGAAAGGGACAAAGGCTTAAGCTGAAGGTGCTTAAAACCCAAAGTCAAAAAATAGGCTGAAAAGGGGCTTTTTGAAGGTTTTTTAGGGGTTCCGATAGGGTTAAAAAGGTGATTTTAGACCAAATAAAGGGGGATTTATAAGGTCTAAAAGGGATTTTTGAGGTGTTAGCCCCCCATAAATTTCTTGACAAGCAAGCAGGGGGCTAAGTTGTTTACTGACCCTTCAAGGAATGTATTTCCCCATGAAAACACATCATCCTTAAAACCTCTTCATGCTCCATGCCCATTGATTATTCTCCTCTGATGTTCTCAGGTCAATAAGCCTCATTGATGATGACAAATTATGCTCCTGAAGGTTTTATTTTTCCCCTTGTACCCCTGCATGATTTTCCATTTTATCCCTTTCCTGAAGTTTTCTAGGTCTCCTTTCCACCTCTAAATTACCTCCATTAATCCTTCTAAACCTTCCCAGAATCCCTTTCAAACCATACCCACACCCTTGTTTGGTCTCAAAAACCCCTCCTTCTCTTTACCGTTACCCTTTCTGGCCTCAAATTACACTGATAAAGGTTAAAAAACCCACATGTTGACATATATGGGTCTTAGCCCCCTTCAGGCCAGCCCCTTTAACGTTTCCCTCCACATGACCCAGTGCCGAGACCAGGTGCCAAGGCGAAAAGGCGCTTATTGCAAAATGTATATCGAGAGCGGTTAAAACCATCGATATGTACAGATCGAATGGTCATAGCGGTCCCACAGCGTCCACCATTCTACTCGTTCGCCACCTTGATCATAGATCCGCCGTCCATTTAAACGTTGATCCGACGGCTCATAGTTTGCCCGTCCCGGTGGTCCCCGCCCGTGCACTATTTAGAAACCACCGATTTCCATCGCACTGCCTTTGGAGGGTTGGCAGTATTTCTTATTTCGCAGTGATTCCACTCATCAAAGGACACGTGGCAGTGGCACTGTTTGAAAACCACCCGCCCATCGCGCGTTATTGTTCGGTAGAAGACACAGAGCGATATGCATATCAGCCATCCGATCTGAGGCTCCCCATCCAACGGTGATCGCTCCATCAAATTGCACGGAGGTTAAACCAAGCCATCCGTACCCCTGGCCCACTGTCCATCGCCCTTTGACATGTTTTCCACTATCGATCTCCGTCGAAAATCGGATGGCCCGGATTAAATGCACACCTGCCCATTAACCCCGTACTGCCACGTCATTTTTCCACGTGTGTTCCTCATTTCTCGTCCATCCCCTATATAATTTCATTCCAAGGTCAAAGTTTTAATTTTTTCCATTAGAATTTCTATTTTAGCGTTGCCTAGTGCATTTCTCACTACCACATGTTTTTCCTCCATAGTATCCTTTGCATGCATCGTCGTCCACCGTGTCACGTTGCCGTTTCCGCAGTCATCCACACCACCCCCCCCCCCCATGCACGGTTTTCTTAATTTTTTTTCATGTTTTGTAGGGTTACAGGATGGCGAAAAACTACCATGATTCATATGCGCTATTGTAAAGGCACAGTGCACAGAAGGAGCTGAATTTAGAGCCTGATTTTACAGAAAAATATCCAGAAAGGTGTCTGCATCGTAAATTTCATCAAAGGATAGAGTCTAAACTCTGCAAAACCTCTTTGGCGCCATTAAAGCACAGATTTCACCAATAGAGATAGGAAATGGAGCTGCAGAGAGTTTAAGACATGAAAATGAAGATCTTTGAGCCTTAACTTAGTGGTTTAGAGGAAAATTACCAGATTGAAGACATCATGGATCATACAGAGGGTACAGAGCGCATAAATCAATTTATATCAGGTTTTCTACATCAACAAAATGTTTTTCTCAATGAAAAGACATGGTACACATTATTGTTTCAGTCTACATTGTGTCCAAGTAAATATTTCCACCCTGACGGAACCATCCTATGCTACCAGAGCATTTGATTCACGGCATGGTAGATCCTAGCATCATTTATTTACCTTTTTGTTTAGTCACCAAAAGTACTACAGAATGCTGCAGCAGAGTACATCAGAGACATACCCGGAGTAAATGGAAGCCTGGAGAAGACCACTCTTTCACCCAAAGAGTGCCATGGATAAATGCATAGAATTTAAATAGAATGGGCTTTGGCCCTCTTTCTTTTCTAAGTTTATTGCTTCATTTAGTGTTTCACCTACCTTCTCTGCTCCACTTCAGCTATAAATTCATGAAGAAACTCATTGTAAAGGTTTTTGATCAGTTATCATATAATTTCAAGTTGTTTCTTTTGAGACATAGTCTCTGTGTAAAGTAGTAAGATAGGTTGATGAAGATGTTTTCTGACTGAGTATCCAGCTATTGGCAATGTTGGACTTGACTGGTGTTGCTTTTTAATATGACAAGCACATTTCTTTGGATCCTGATCTAAAGCAGCGATGATGTTTTTCTATCTTTTTATTTGTGTTTAACTTGCATTCCATTTCATTTCATTTCTACTGGCTTGCATCAGAAATCAGTCATAGGATTTACCCTTGTTAGGTACCCTATGTTTCTGCTCTCCTTGCCTTTGATGTTTTCTACTAAATGTGTTATCTAAGAATTGATTTCAGTTGATTTAACCAGTGTAGTGGATGTTATTGACTGCTAGCTGATGTATGAATTAAATGAATCTGTTCTTAGATGTTCTTGTTAGGATTTAGCTGGAAGAATTGGGAACACCGGGGATTAGAGTTAGCCTTTTCCACTAGGATCCTTGTATGACCAGCTGGCCTTTCTAAGATCCCTCAAGCTAGAGGCCGAAGCATTGAGAGTTCAAAGTCTCTCTCTGATCTCAAGTTTTTAAATTTTTGTTTAAATCTTTATTTTTCCTCCTCCCTTACCATTCCATACCACACTATCATCTTTAAGATCCAATGTTTTCGATGACTAGCCCAATTGAAATCCTGCGCATTGAATAGCAAGTAAACCCTTCCTGACTCCATTGCCTAATGATTTTGAATGCCACCTGGAATACTTCACCTCTGCGTAAATCCTCTTTGCTCATCCTTGTCTTACATTGAACCCTTCTTTCCTGATGACTAGCAACCAAACAAACAATCAAATAAACAAACCATGTGCCTATAACTAGCCTAATATCTTAACCTTTGACCTTCAAAGAGATTACCTTTAACAATCATAGAGAGATCCCTCTCTGGACCCAGGAGGGCTAGATCCTGCGGTCTGAAAGTGGTTTTATGTTATCTCATCTTTTGGTATTGCCAACCTTGCCAAAACATGGGAACCTCAACATAATGGCGACTCTGTTGGGGAAGTTCTGAATACTTTCACCTTACTACATCCTAAGAACCTCAAAAACCTATAATCTCTGGTTTGGTTGGTAGTTAAATACTCCTATTCACATATCAACCTCTATACCATTTTTTCTATTCTCGCACACTCTTAGACAGAGTCTGGAAAGGGCCAGGTAGCCTCCAGATATCACACTCTTTCAGAGGTGACATATCTGGTAAAAGCCCTCCCATTCAAGCTCTGGTTAGACTTTGCTATGTTGTGAATATATCCTTGAAAAGGGACATCTCATAAGCACTGTGGTGGATAGTGTACCCTCCAGAAACATCCTAAAATTTCCACCTAGTGACTCCATAATTCCTAAATGATTAAAAGACTCCATTGGTGATCAGTAGGCCTGCTGATTATCTTGGTTCACACAAGAATCCACTAGGAGACCAGAGCCCAATACAACATCAGCCATTATATAAGTAACAAGTAGGGTTAAGCTGCTTGGTCAGAAAACAACATTCTGGCTTCAAGGACCATTCACACAAGAGCTTATCCCAACCCAAAACCCCCTGAAATAGTTGAAAACCCTGAGAGCAACCTCAAGAGATCTCCTACCCCTAAAATACCAACTATTTCCAGCCATATCCATAGAGCTAGCTCTACACCAGAAGACTTTATAGCTCTATCAAACCCATTTTTTGACCTAAGCACTCAAAACAGTTTACCAAGAACTAGGTCATTCAGTGTCCTAGACCAGCCAGACCTTGAACTTCCTGGTTCACCACCTCAAAGTGGTAAACACCCTGGGAATAGATAGATCCCTCCATCTACACCTCCTGATCTTCACTTCATTCAAAACTTTGGGCTCTACCACCCTAAATCTGCCCAGCAAGCCTCTGCTGGCCCTAGTGTCCCTGTCATCCATATACCAGCTGCTCGAGTCAACCCTTTACCTCATCAAAACATCATCATGGAAGCTTGGTATGCACCTCTAGTTTTACCCCAGCCTCTAGTACCCTTACCAAACGATTATCAATCAAAGATCCCACACTTCACTGAAAAGGATTCTACCACAGCCCAACACCATGTAGATAGGATGGAAGATTTTTTTGACTACATGGAAATAGATGATGAAACAGTCAAAATGAAAATCTTTTCCCAGAGCTTAGGAGGTCATGTGAAGAAATGGTTCAAAGGCCTACCTCCTAATAGTATCCAATACCTCCCCGCTTTATATCAGACCTTCTTAAAAAAATGGGAAGTTAAGGAAAATCCTCTCCAAATCCTAGCAGAATACAAGAACCTAAAAATAAACGTAGGAGAGAGTGTCTAGGACTACTCTACAAGGTTTAACAACGTTTATAATGCTCTTCCACCACACATGAAACCTCCCCTAGGTATGGTTTTAGTAAAGTACCCTGAAGGCCTTGATGCTGACATGGCCTACCAGCGTAGGGAGAGGGATTACAAGACATTGGAAGACATGCAAAAAGGAGCAGTGAGTGTAGAGGCAAATCTGATTGAGAAAAAAGCAAGATTGAGAGCTGAGAAAAGGGTAACATATAGAGATGACAATGTAGCTTCCACATCTGACCCCAATAATGATCGCATATCCAAGAACGTAGAGAAGCTACAAAAAATGATGGAAAAAATGGTTGTCACATTCAGTAACCTAAGAAGAAATCAAAACCAAAACCAGAACCAAAAATTTAGAAGAAACAATGCCACTCCCAACAGACAAAGAGAATCAGATCAGCAAGTTATTCCCCCATTCCAAGAAAAAATTTTAGATTAAGATGAGGGAATCATAGAAGAGTCTGAGGGAAACACAATAAACATGTTTGAAATAGAAAATTAAATCCACAACTGTTACACAGAAGAAGATCAGCCCTCACCCTCGTATTGGAATGAGGAATGGTTAGAATCTAAAGATTATAGGTTAGGATTTGAAAATGCCATGATGCAGGTCAGAGAACAATATGAAATTAGAAGCAAAAAGAGCCTAGACACTACCAAACCAAAGGATTCTGAGGTTACCATCAAGAAAAGGCCTGAGAAAATGTCTAAAGTGACTGCTGAAAGCAATAAATCAACAGCTGAGAGTTCTAGAAAGAACAAAGAAAAAGACAACCAAAACATTGATAAACAAGGTCAACCAACTAGTAGCACTAGCACTGCAGCTAGTGCTCTTGATAAAACAATTTCTAACACTGTACATAGTGAAAATAATCACCCTGATTCAGCCACTAAGGTGGTGACTAATAAAATAGAGTTGAACATTCCAAAGAGTCAGTCCACTTTCAATTTGGAGAGTGAGATTGCAAAAATTAAAATCTCTATCCCACTCTCTGAGCTGGCCACTCAGGATGTATATAAAGGTCAAATTTTGAAAGAATTAAATTTAGGAGAGAACAGTGACACTGTAAATCTAAGTGATGATCAACCTGCCCTTCTGTTTGGTCCAAAGATAGAAGGAAATTTCCAAGAAGGGGTAGTGCCACCTTTCTATATCAGTCTCAACATCCGTAATAGGATTCTCCACAATGCAATGCATGATTCTGGGGAATCACACAACCTGATGCCTAAAGTAGTGATGGAAAGATTAGGCCTAGAGATAACTGGCCCCTATAAAGACCTATATTCATTTGATTCTAGCAGGGTAAAGTGTCTTGGCCTGATCAAAGATTTATGTGTGAGCCTTACCCAGATTCCAGCAAAATGTATGGTCATGGATGTTGTTGTGGCAGATGTGCCACCCAAGTATGGCATGTTATTATCAAGATCATGGGGAGCCAAGCTGCAAGGGACATTGTAGATGGATGGGGCTTATGCCACAATCCCAATCGTTGGCTAACTTAGAAGACTGTACAGAGAGGCACAAATGAAATTCCTGGTTAGTAGCCCCCAAAAGCCTAAAAATTCACCTTTATACTCTTTGCATACAAACCTTGACTCCTTTATCCTTTTTAATGATGAATCCACAGAAGGGTTAGAGTCCAAAAACAGAGATACAAACAAGGAAATAGAGCCCATGGACTTTAACATAATGGCTACTCTAGACTCGGAGGAGAAAGACGTAGAGAATTTTGAACAATGCACTGAAACAAAAACTCAAAGTGAACCAGAAACAGAATGTCGTCAGCCGATTAGTCACCCTTCACAAACACATACACCACACCAAGAACTAAACAATGATAAACCCGATAATGAAACCTTATGGGAAATGAATTTCGATGGGTCATGCACCAAGAGAACTGCTAGGGCAGGAGCGTGGATACATAACACAGAGAGTGGTTACGCAGAAATCCATGCATGTAACCTGCACTTCAAATGTACAAACAATATTGCAGAGTAAGAGGCTCTTATCCTAGGTTTAAACCTGTTGAGAAAATTAGGAGCCCATAGGATAACTGTGCATGGGGACTCTGAGCTGATCATTAAACAGGTGAATGGTGAATATACAGCAAAACATCCTAGACTGAGGGCATACAGGAATGACGTTATGGATCTATTGAAGACCTTTGTAGAATATGAACTAGTGTTTGTCCCTAGAGGTCAGAACACAATTGAAAATGGACTATCCTGCATGGCTAGTTCGTATCATAACCCTCCTAGTGACCAATAGATCATCATTCAGAACAAATTCAGACGTTCAGTGCCGGTCAACGAAAAATATTGGCAGGTCTTTGAGGGCGATAAACAAATTGAAGATTTCCTGGCAGGCAAAAATGAGTTTGAATTTTCTGATTCAGACTCAAAATCTAATAGTAGTTGCCTAAGTGAAGAATCCTCAGATGAGGAAGGACCACCCTGTAACATAGAAATAAACACTTTAAACGAACAGATTGGAAATCCAAACGAAAAATGTGAAAATGCAGATAGTGAAGAAGTAGAGGTGCTGCAGGCCAAAGATAAGAACATACCTCGAGGTCTGGCACCTTTAGAAGACCTTTTTGACTTTGATGATGTAGCAAAAAAGCACACCATTGAACATGCTGATTCTGATGTCGAGGAATGCAACATAGTCACTGGGGATAAGCCCAAAATGGTTAAATTGGCTAAGTCCCTTCCTGCAAACATGAAAAAGAAATACATTGACCTATTCAAAGAATTCATGGATGTGTTTGCTTGGAGTTATGAGGACTTGAGGGCCTATGAAACAAACATCATACATCACAAAATACCCTTGAAGGAAAATCAAAAACCCTTGAGACAAAACTTCACAGAATAAACCCAAAAAAATTTCCTGCAATGGAAAAAGAGATTAATAAAATGTATGAGGCAGGTATAATTGTGCCTGTGAGGTTCTCTGATTGGGTATCAAACCTAGTGGATATGAGAAAGAAAACAAGTGAGATCAAATTATGCATAGATTTCAGGAATCTTAATAGAGCCTCACTCAAAGACAATTACCCTTTGCCTAAAATGGAACATATTCTTCAGAGGGTAGTAGGCTCTAAAAGGATCTCCCTGCTAGATGGTTTTTTAGGTTACAAACAAGTCTTAATAATCCCATAAGACCAACTCAAGACAACCTTTACCACTCCATGGGGCACTTTTATGTATGTAAAGATGCCCTTTGGACTAATAAACGCTGGTGCAACCTTCCAAAGAGCGATGGACATAGCTTTTTCAGATGAGATAGGACACTTCATTTTCATCTATCTAGATGACATAACAGTCTATTCCAAGACTGAGGAAGAACACCTAGAACACCTGAGAAGAGTGTTTGAAAAATGTAGAAGGTTCGGTTTGTCATTGAATCCTAAAAGGACTGTATTTGGGCTGCAAGAAGGTAAGCTTCTTGGCCACATCATATCTGAGAAAGGGATTAGGATAGATCTACAAAGAGTTGAAGGAATACTACAAATCACACATCCGAGAAACATCAAGGAGTTATAGTCCTTTATTGGGAAAATCAACTTCCTCAGGAGATTTATTCCCAACTTAGCTGAAAACCTTAGAAATATGACTAACATGCTAAAGAAAGGTGTAGCAGTTAAGTGGACTGTTGAAGCTAAGAAATATTTTGAATCAGTTAAAATTGCACTCACCCAGGCTCTTGTCCTGATCAACCCAGATTTCTCAAAATATTTCCTGATTTTTTAATTTGCCTCCAAGCATACAATAGCTACAGTTCTACTGTAGAAAAATCCAGAGGGAATGGAACAGCCCATTTCTTTCTTCGGCAAATCACTCAGGGATGCACCCTTGAAGTACAACATAATGGAAAAATAGGCCTATGCTCTGATTAAGGCCTTGAAAGACTTTAGGGTGTACATACTTCATTCCAACATCATAGCCTATGTGCCAAATATAGTGGTTAAAGACATATTTTCCCAAGACCTAGATGGGAAGAGGGGCAAATGGATTGTTGTGATCTTAGAATACGACCTTGAGATAAAGCCCACCAAATTGGTCAAAGGTCAAGGTCTAGCTCAACTAATGGCTAAATCAAATCTACAAGCCCTTGAAATTAACATGGTAGATGCCTTGGACGAGCAACAGGGAGTACCTGATCCCACTGTTGAGGAGAAGTTTCAGAGCTCTCCTTGGTATTCTGACATTTTGTATGTGCTTTCACACCTCAATGCCCCTCCTAAACTATCAAAGACCAAGGCAAGATTCTTAAAGCTAAAGGCCAGAAGCTATTATATTCTGAATGGATGTTTATAGTGGAAAAATCTAAATGGCCTATTGCTTAAATGTTTGCCTGAATCTGAAGCAGAAAATATTAAACAAGAATTCCATGCAGGAGAGTGTGGAGGTCACCTGAACTGGAAGGCCACTGCAAAAATAATACTCAGAGCTAGATAATATTGGCATACACTCTTCATTGATATCCATCAGATAATAATTTCCTGTCACAAATGCCAGATTTTTGAAGGGAAAAGAAAACTCCTTCCCTTACCTCTACAACCCATCATTATTGAAGGTACCTTTATGCAATGGGGCCTAGATTTCATAGGAGAAATTCATCCTACTTCCTCTGCTAAAAAAAAATGGATCTTAATAGCCACAGACTACTTCACTAAGTGAATAGAGGCCATACCTACTAGGAATGCCATAGATTCAGTCATCATTAGGTTCCTAGAAGGTCATATCCTCTCTTGGTTTGGCTACCCAAGGAAAATAATCACTGATAATGCTGTTGCGTTTGGATCCAAGAAAATGGTTGATTTTTTTCACAGGTATCAAATAGCACTCGATCATTCAACTGCCTATTACCCTCAAGGTAATGGATTAGTTGAATCATCAAACAAGAGCCTGGTGATCATCATCAAAAAGCTACTGGAAGAGAACAAAAATTCCTGGCATAACAAGTTAGTGCATGCCCTATGGGCTGACAGGCTTAAAAAAAATAAATCCATTGGCATGTCACCATATCAGATTGTCTATGGAACAGAAGTAGTGTTTCCAACCAGCCTTGGAATACTAGTGATTAAAATTGTTCAAGAGATACAAACAGAAGAAGACAGTATGGTGAGGAGAATAAACCAGACAATTCATCTCCAACAAACAAAGGAGGAGGTCTATAATAGAGCTATCAAGGTTCAGGAAAATATAAAGAAGTTATTTGACAAAAGAACTAAGGTCTCTGATTTCAAAATTGGAGATAACGTTTTGAAGTGGGACTCAAGGAGAGAGGACAAAGGAAAGCACGGCAAGTTTGACAGTTTGTGGCAAGGTCCCTACATCATCCAGGCCACTGTGGGTCCAAATGCCTTCTTTCTACAAGAATTAGATTGTACAGAGTTGTTTGGGGGTCCTGTCAATGGCAGGATGCTCAAACACTACTTCTGCTGATTTCCAATTTCCAGTTTCCATTTCCATTGTACATACCATTATAGTGTTTGTTTTCAAGAAAAAGAGAAAATGTTCCAAAAAAAAAAAATAGAGAAAAAGAGAGGTTCAGACATGCTCAAAACATGGACCTCTGAAGTCCAAATATTGGCTCTAATATGATCAAAACCTGAGCCAAAGAAAGTGAAGATATCTGGTTCAAACATGCCCAAAACTTGGACCAGCAAAGAAGAAAAGAGTCAGCTCTAACAAGCCCAAAACCAGAGCTGAAATAAAAAAAGAAGGGGAAAGTAACTCTAACAAGCTCAAAACTTGAGTCACAAAAGAAGGAAGGATGCTACAAATTTCAGACTTCAAACCTTCAAAGTTTTGTTTTTAGTTCTCTACAGGTTCCTGTCCATGTGCAACTATCTTTATGCCTTGGATCCACAACAAACTAGACTGTCTAATCCTAGTTTGACTGTCTTTGAATTTATGTTGTAGAATGTAGAGAAGAAATCTGCTGGATAGTCTAATCCTAGCAGATGTTGGGTTAGGTAGAGAAGCATATGAGGCCAACAGTTTAATCTGGTCTCATGGAGCAATAAGTGTAGAAATATAATAGGTTTATTGTCTTGTTTGTAAAAAATAAAAATATGTAAAGGGTCTGCTAGTTCAAATGCACCCTAGAAGAAAAAATGCTAGGATTGTAGGATGGGTAGGTAGATTATTGGGGTAGTGTTTCTACTAAATTGATGTCTTCATAATTGTGGCAACTGAAAATCAAAGAAGAAAGGTGGCTCAAGCAGTAGGCATCTGGCCTACACCAAAGATCATTTTCTGAATTCTTGACTCCTTCAAGAAGAAGCCATCCCCATGTGGAGCCACTGTTAACCCCCCATAAATTTCTTGACAAGAAAGTAGGGGGCTAAGCTGTTTACTGAGCCTTCAAGGAATGTATTTCACCATGAAAAAACATCATCCTTGAAACCTCTTCATGCTCCATGCCTATTGATTATTCTCCTCTGATGTTCTCAGGTCAATAAGCCTCATTGATGATGACAAATTATGCTCCTGAAAGTTTTCTTTTGCAGCTTGTACCCCTGCAGGATTTTCCATTTTATCTGTTTCCTCAAGTTTTATAGGTCTCCTTTCCACCCCAAAATTACCTCCATTAATCCTTCTAAACCATCCCAGAATCCCTTTCAAACCATACCCACACCCTTGTTTGGTATCAAAAACCCTTCATTCCCTTTACCGTTACCCTTTTGTGGCCTCAAATTGCACTAATAAAGGTTAAATAACCCACATGTTGACATATATGGGTCTTAGCCCCCTTCAGGCCAGCCCCCTTAACATTTCCCTCCACGTAACCTAGTGCCAAGACCAGGCGCCAAGGCGAAAAGGCGCTTATTGAAAAATGTATATCGTGAGCGGTTAAAACCATCGATCTGTATAGATTGGATGGTCGTAGCGGTCCCACAGCATCCAATATTCTACTCGTTCACCGCCTCGATCACAGATCCGCCATCCATTTAAACGTTGATCCGACAGCTCACAGTTCACCTGTCCTGGTGGTCCCCGCACACGCACTATTTAGAAACCACCGGTTTCCATCGCACCACCTTTGGAGGGCTGGAGGTATTTCTTATTTCGCAGCGATTCCACTCATCAAACGACACGTGGCAGTGGCATTGTTTGAAAACCGCCCTCCCATCGCGCGTTATTGTTCGACAGAAGACAAGGAGCGACATGCATATCAGCCGTCCGATCTGGGGCTCCCCATCCAACGATGATTGCTCCATGAAGTTGTGCAGAAGTTAACTCAAGCCATCTGTATCCCTGGCCCACTGTCCATCGCCCTCTGACATGTTTTCCACCATCGATCTCCGCCAGAAATCAGACGGCCCAGATTAAATGCACACCCGCCCATTAACCTCGTACCGCCACATCATTTTTCCACGTGTGTTCGTCGTTTCTCGTCCGTCCCCTATATAATTTCATTCCAAGGTCAAAGTTTTAATGTTTTCCATTAGAATTTCTATTTTGATGTCGCCCAGTGCATTTCTCACTGCCACACGTTTTTCCTCCATAGTATCCTCTGCATGCATCATCGTCCACCGTGTCACGTCGCCATTTCCGCAGTCATCCACACCCCCCCCCCCCCCCCCCCATGCACGGTTTTCTTAATTTTTTTTCGTGTTTTGCAGGGTTACAGGTAGGCGGAAAACCGCCATGATTCATATGTGCTATTGTAAAGGCACAGTGCATAGAAGGAGCTGAATTTAGAGCCTGATTTTACAGAAAAATGTCCGGAAATGTGTCTGCATCATAAATTTCATCAAAGGACAGAGTCTAAACTCTTCGAAACCTCTCTGGCGCCATTAAAGCGTATATTTCACTGACAGAGACAGGAAATGGAGCAGCAGAGAGTTTAAGACATGAAAATGAAGATATTTGAGCCTTAACTCAGTGGTTTAGAGGCAAAGTACCAGATTGAAGACATCATGGATCATACAGAGGGTACAGAGCGCATAAATCAATGTATATCAGGTTTTCTACATCAGCAGAATGTTTTTCTTAATGAAAAGACACGGTACACATTATTGTTTCAGTCTACATTATGTCCAAGTAAATATTTCCACCCTGACGGAACCGTCCTATGCTACCAGAGCATTTGATTCATAGCATGGTAGACCCTAGCATCATTTATTTACCTTTTTTTTTATTCACCAGAAGTACTACAGAATGCTATAGCAGAGTACATCAGAGACATGCCTGGAGTAAATGGAAGCCTAGAGAAGACCATTCTTTCACCCAAAGAGTGCCATGGATAAATGCATAGAATTTAAACAGAATGGGCTTCGACCCTCTTTATTTTATGATTTTAATGCTTCATTTAGTGTTTCACCTACCTTCTCTGCTCCACTTCAGCTATAAATTCATGAAGAAACTCATTGTAAAGGTTGTTGATCAGTTATCAGAGAATTGCAAGCTATTTCTTTTGAGACATAGTCTCTGTGTAAAGTAGTAAGATAGGCTGAGGAAGATGTTTTCTGACTGAGTATCCATTTATTGGCAATGTTGTACTTGACTGGTGTTGCTTTTTAATATGACAAGCACATTTCTTTGGATCCTGATCTAAAGCAGTGATGATGTTTTTCTATCTTTGTATTTGTGTTCAACTTACATTCCGTTTCATTTCATTTCTACTGGCTTACATCAGAAATATGGCATAGGATTTACCCTTGTTAGGTACCCTATGTTTCTGCTCTCCTTGCCTTTGATGTTTTCTACTAAATGTGCTATCTAAGAATTTATTTCAGTTGATTTAACCAGTGTAGTGGATGTTATTTCCTGCTACCTGATGTATGAATTAAATGAATCTGTTCTTAGATGTTCTTGTTAGGATTTAGCTGGAAGATTTGGGAACATTGGGGATTAGAGTTAGCCCTGTCCACTAGGATCCTTGTACGACCAGCTGGCCTTTCTAAGATCCCTCAAGCTGGAGGCTGAAGCATTGAGAGTTCAAAGTCTCTTTCTAATATTAGGTCTTTAACTTTGTGTTTAAATATTTATTGTTCCTCCTCCCTTACCATTCCATACCACACTATCATCTTTAAGATCCAATGTTTTAGATGACTAGCCCAATTGAAAGCCTGCACATTGAATAACAAGTAAACCCTTTCCTGACTCCATTGCAAAATGGTTTTGAATGACCCCTGGAATACTTCACCTCTGCCTAAATCCTCTTTGCTCATCCTTGTCTTACATTGAACCCTTCTTTCTTAATGACCAACAACCAAACAAACAATCAAATAAACAAACCATGTGCCTATAACTAGCCTAATATCTTAACCTTTGACCTTCAAAGACATTAAATTTAACAATCATAAAGAGATCCCTCTCTAGACCCAGGAGGGCTAGATCCTGCGGTCTGAAAGTGGTTTTATGTTGTCTCATATTTTGGTATTTCCAACCTTGGCAAAACATGGGAACCCCAACATGAGGAATTGGAGGGATTTTTAATAGGAAGATGGGAATGAAAGAGGGTTTCAGACCAATTTTCTTCAAGACAATAGCATGGCTTTGCAAAGATGGATCCCTTGGACAAATGGACATAGCAAGGCTTCAAGAAGTCACAAAGTTTCTTGAAATTTGTTTCTTGAAGACTAATAGACCTGTTTTAGCCATCATAGTATGTGAAAAATTTATAGATGGCTAACAGGGCCAACCATACTTGTGGAGGTGACATGTTGTGTATGAGTCTAGGCCTCGTGTTGTTATTCTTCCTTTGGGAGATAACTTGTACAAGATACCGGAGGTAGTACCGCGTCCTGTCATCTCTTTGCCTATTGCAAAAGAACACAATAAGATTGTTTCCCAAACCAAGAAATTTATTTTCCTTACAACTCACTCATAGGGAAAGAATACTATTGTGGCCACAAGCTTGAAATAGGGCTCTCCTGCATGGTTGTAGTAGATGGACAAACTCATGGACGAATACGAGGACATTTTCTCTTTATTCACAAGGTTCCTCTATACTGTCAAGATAAGCACTCCATTGATCTGACCACCGACACATCGCCGCCTGATATTTACATAACTCATGTGGCCACACAGAAAAAATCCATACAAGTACTATACAAGGTTGATAAAGAAACCAAATTTATTGAACGCATCCAACATGTCTACTAATAGATCCATGACATATTCGACAAATCTAATACCTAGTGCAATAGAATTTTCCTCATATCATGGAGGATCTCAACGAAATGGGGACCATTTCTTCCTAAGGGGGCAGTAATGATCTAAGAAAATATTGGTGGCCACCCACCTATTCCATTTTGACCCCCACCATCAGTTCTTTCAGTTTTTCACTTTCAGCACAATGTACTATTTTTAGCAGGTTTTTGGGTCTTGAACTTCTGGTGCCGTTTTTTGGGCCCTAATGATCTAGTTGGATACTGGAGGCCACCCACCTATTCTATTTGAAACACCACCATTAGTTCTTTTAGTTTTTCATTTTTGGGACAACTTACTATTTTTAACATTTTTTCGGGTCCTAAACTTCCGGAGCCGTTTTGAAGCCCTAAACGACGTTTTTTTGGAAAACCGAGAACAACATGGGATCATTAATTGATGTTTCTCACACCAAAAGTTTTAATCCTTGGATATATATTTATAATGATGTATGAGCATTTCAAGTGAAGATCGTGTTAGATTCAGTCTTTACATCCCTCCGTCAGAGATCATTTCTCTTATTGCATTTAATTTTAGGTGTCTCATTCCGCTCATTCATCTGCATTCCGTTAGGGGCATGCCATTATCTGATGGAAGGGCTTTGTCTCTCATTTTCCCTCATGTCATGTATCTGCTAGCTTGTGTCTGATCATTAAAGTTCATCAAGGTCAATTTTACAGTCATTTATAGTCATGGATGGTCTTTTGGTGAGCAAGAGTCTTATTAGGGTTTTAGGTCTCTTTAAGTTTAGGGTTTTGCAAATCTTGTCTTCAAAGGGTCCAATAATGCCAGCAGGCCAGAGGGAGGCTCAAAATCAGTTTTCATTTGCAAATTTTCATCGTCAATATGCTTGATCATGACTTTTATTCAAAACTCTATTTTGAAGAAAAATCATCATTTCATCTTTTGTAATGAATGCCATGTATATTCTTAAAGTTTTTCAGTTGTCAGATTCTTCAAGGCGCAGCACTGGTCGCCTTTGCTGAAACATGCCACCATCCCTGCAAAGAACAGAAAAGAGTTTCATCATCTATCCAAAAATAAAAATTGAAACCAAAAAAAAGCAGAGTTTGTATTAAAAGGTCAAAGTGCCAAAGTTCAACAATTTTACAAAGTAGGTTATTTCAAAACTAAGATCAAAATCCATGGTTCTATGAGATATTTTCCACTTTTAAATTTCATTTGCATGCTAAAGACATCAGAGAAATCGAAGTTCAATTATGGAGAGGAGAAATCATTTGTTAAAGCCGGATTGTGTGCTGAAGATCAGTGCGCGGCGCGTTAGAGGTGGGTGCGGCGCACTGGAAGAGCGCGACGCATTGGGCGCCTCTGCACCGTGTAAATTTACACAGGCGCGGTGCACACAGCCTACGCAGCGCGTTGGGCTGGTGCGCGGCGCACACAGCCAGAACCAAATTTTTACCACTGTTTTATGAAATTACAAATCGACTTAACTTCCTATGACTCAAATAAGTTTGAGAGCCCTTACAATTTCTTGTAAATAGTGTCGGTGTGGTTCGAAAGGAGGAATATAAGAGTTTGTATGATGAAAATCATAAACCCTCTTGTTTGGTCAGAAAATGCTTTTTAGGGTTTTATAATTGGTGTTTGAAATTGATTTTGGGTGCCAAGTGCTCTAAATTTTTCCCCACCTCCGGTCCCTTTCCCATCAGTATTATATGATCATTATAATTCATTTTCCATTTCCCTATCTCAAGTCATCTCCCATCATTACTGTCCCTCCACTTTTCCTTGATGTCCCAAAACCACTAATATCACTTTATTCCCATCCCACTATTCCAAATAATTTCCTTTCCTATCCTTGTCCCTTTTTCCACATCACTTATAAGTTCCCAAAATCCCTAATTCCCAATTTCTAAGTGATTGTTATTGCATTAAATTCACTTGGCTAATCCCCACTTTTCCCACTTTTCATATTTCCTCATAGTCCCTCATTTCCTATTTAGCACATTTGGCACTTGGAGATGAAGATGCCAAGTCCTAATTTCTCATTTTCAACCATTCAAGCATAAATTTTTCATACAAATTTCAAACACCATGGAGACAGACACCGACACATCATCTGAACAAGACAATGACTTTACAACTGAAACTGCATGCACCAGGAGGACACTGAACGTCGGAAAAGGGAGGATAGACTCTGAATCTTGGCCAGAGCTTCTTTGGATGAGCATGGGACATGATGGGAGACATTCACTCCAAATTTCAGCAAATTTGGAGTAAATTTTGTCATTTTTGAAATTTTGGTTGCAAAACAGGTTTTTCTGCCCGACGCATCGTGCCACTCGACGCGCGCTTACGTTTGAGAGATATTCTGGAAGAAAAATTTACATTTTTCGATTTTGTATGATAAATTATGCATGCTCAGGAATGGCTGAGAGATTTCATCAAGTTCTGGGTGGGTAAAAGGGTCAAAAACACCTTGAAAATGGCCTTTCTGCCACCTTTTACACACACAGGAACCAATCTTGGGAGATTGAATTTTTGGAGGGGTAAATGAACTCCAAATTCAAAAATTCCACTTGGGTTGGATAGTAAACAGACAGGTATTTCCAACAAGCTATCATGAGCACAATTTGGACTTTAGGAAGTCCCCAAAAAATAGGCTCAAAGTGGCGCGGCGCATTGAGTTCTCTGGCGCAGCGCATAAAGGATTTTGGTCCAATTTTTACTTTTCAGCTCAGAAATTCGGCCAGTTTGACTAGTTTCACTTTGTGATGTAATTATTGATATATATTGATGTAATTTTATGGCTATGATGTAATTTTTGCTCATATTTACTTGTTCTAGAGGATTCATTCACTAAAAAGTGAAAATTTAATGAATGGATCAGTTTCCTAGCATATAGAGGCAAGTTGTTTGATTGCCTAGATTTCAGTTCCTTGTTTAGAATTGGTTGAAATAGCTCCTAGAAGGATGAGCTTGACCTCTAGAGGCATGGGAAGGGGTTAGAATTGTCTATATATTGTATTTTCTTAGACATTTTTAGGGTTGAACTTTTGGGAATAGTTTGGCACCTCATTGTATATTCATTTCAGATTTTTGGCAAAGGAAAGACCAGAGTTTTGTAGCACTTCTTGGGATCCTTGTGGCTCTGAGTTTTGATGATGTTTTTCTCCATGTATCTGTAAGTTTCATTAATTTTTGTGTATTCCATTTCCCTTCTCTTTTCTTCTGAATTAAACAAATGAGTAACTAAGGTAGAATTCATTAGTTTGCTGGTGCTCTGCCTTAAAATTTTGTTTAGTTTTATATGTTTTCGTCAGTTGAAGAGGATCCTTGCACCCTCTTGCCCTCTTCAGCTCCTCAGCAGTATTTTCCATTCATTCATTGAATCTAAGACATCAAATCCATTGCCTTCCCTACCCCAACTTGAACTCTGCAAGAATTTGGCCTCATCCCCAAGCCCAAAATTGCTTTTCCCTTTTTCCAACAAAAACCCCTAAAAATCATTTCAAACTCCTTGATTAATATACCTAGCCTAAAATTAGCACTCATTTCAGTCATATCAAGGCCTATTGATACATTTTTACTGAGATTGATCCAGAGAGAGCCCTCTCCTGTTCTGGTAGGGCTAGCTACCAGACTGAGCGTGGTATGATGTTACCCTGAACTCTGCCTTCCTTCAGCCTGAGGTAGATTTAGGCAATAAAATAGTGGCGACCATACTGGGGAGAAAATGGTTTGATTGTTGGTGTTATTTGTTTTGTAAGCTACAGACAGAGCCTGAAGTTATGCCAGATAGCCTTCGAAACGCTCTTGCTTTGCATTAGTGAAAGTAGATAAACTCTGCTTCAGTCAATCTCCGGTCTAGCTTGTGAACGTGACACTTGACTTGTAAATTGCCCCAGTACATGTATCAAGTTTAGATCTAATGGTTGATGGTGGACAACGATCAGACATAAGAAGGCTCAAATCATTCACCTGGTGACTCCAACTCAATGTAGAGACTCCACTGGAGGACTGACTCTTTCTCTGCGAAAATGGAAGGATCTTACACAAAGTTCAGGTATCCAAAGTGGAATGGTATTCAAGATCTAGTTTAATTTATAGTAAATTATTTCTTTGCCATTCTTGAAGCTATCCTGAAATTTTTTCAGAATTTTTTGTATGATAAAGGTGATCAAAATCTTCACTCGACCTATTCAAAAAATGTAAATACTAAGTTTCCCTTTGATCCTGACCTCCTTAATTTTCCCACATCTCATGATGACTCTCTTCAGAGTGATGAGCCTAAAGAAAACAAAACTGATCCCGTAGCTCTTGTATATATTCCTACACCTTTTATAGTCTCAGATAGGTATAAACCTCTTGTTTTACCTTCTTTTCTTCATGCTTTTGTTACAGGTCAAAATACCTCCTCATCGGCTCAGAGGGGAATACAAATATGGAAGAAGTGCAAAGACCTAAATTAAACCTATTTCTGCCAGAGTAACGCCTATCTATAACAACACAAGAGCATTATAACGCAACTAATCAGTGAATGGGCCGCATTAGTGGTTAGGGCAATGCTCTGTTTACACTGGAGGGAAGCGTTACCCGTGTTTTAAGTTTGAATCGAGAAAAGCCTGCGGAGAATGATTTGAATCTCCAGCTTTCCCTCACAAGAGAGTCAGTTCACAAAATAAACTGCAGAGCATCAGTTCATTATTGGTCATTGCTATAACAAGACTAAACTCCAAAGGAGGCAAAAGCATAGAGATTAAAGAAACATCTAAGTTTTTTCCATTCCAAACTAGTGGAAAGAGAAGGGCAACAATGGCTTTCTCCCTCTCCTATAAGAAGGAGTTGAAGGCTCTTAATTGAAGGTCAAAGGATTGCTAAAGGTTTTGGCATACTTGTGGAATAGAGAATAGTGTTGTGTTGTGAAGGCCAAGAGTCAAAGAGGTTCCTAGAGAGCTTGTTGACTTGGACTTCTTCACTTAAGAGATAAGAGAGATTGGGAGACTGAGGAGGGCTTGGTACAACTGACGGTTGTAATCCTCCTTCTTTCAAAATCAATAGAACTATGTTCGTTTTGTCCATTCAATGCTTAATATTGTCATTATTGCTTGAACATTTACATAGTATGATATGAATGGCTCAGATGTGTAGAAATTAGTAGTTCATTATATATTGATTTGATTGATAGGATATATGCTATGTTAGCAATTACGTGGGTGCTTTGACTGATTGCAGGACTAAGATTTGGAGCCGGTGAAGAAGGACTCTTGCTTCACTGCGTAGCGCTCTCCAAGGGACTCCAAGATTGTCAAAGAGGTAATTCTATATCGCATTCCATTCAGTTATCTTAAGTTAATATGAAAATGCTTATGCCATCTTTGTGAACAGCACAGCTAATCTTATTGTCTGCCTCAGGCACCGGAAAGCCCTGAGAGGGATATTCGAAAACCAACAACCCAAGAATTTTACCCTATCCAACCTATCCCGTTGAACGTTGGTTTCATCTATCCCATTCCTTTAACGAAATGGGTTTCCAATCTGGTTCTCGTTGATAAAAAACAAGGCACCATTAGAGTTTGCATTGACTATCGCGATTTGAACGCTGCTTGTCCGAAAGACAATTATCCTACATCGTTCATTGACCAGATTCTTGACGATTGTGCTGGTTGCGAATATTTCTCATTCATGGATGGATTCTTAGGCTATAACTAGATTGCAATAAAAAAGACAACCAGCATAAAACTGCTTTCATTTGTCCTTGGGGAATTTTTGCATATCGAAAACTCCCATTCCGTCTGAAGAATGCTGGAGCAACTTTTCAGCGGGCTATGGACTATGATTTTCATGACATTCGACATATTGTATAGGCTTACTTGGATGACCTTATGGCCCATTCCAAGAAGCGACAGGATCACCTAGCTCATTTAAGAGAAATTTTTGCTAGGTGCAGATTCTACAATATACGCTTGAATCCTCATAAATGCGTATTTATGGTCGATTCCAGACGTCTATTAGGTTTTATTGTCTCCAAGCACGGGATTAGGGTTGATCCTGATAAGGTTAAGGAAATTTTTGATTTTCCAGCACCACAATCCATCCTCCATCTCCAAAGTTTGCAAGGGAAGGAAAACTTTTTGCGTCGTTTCATCATTAACTATGCCAAGATGATGAAAGGATTCATGCGATTATTGAAGAAAGGAACACTATACTTGTGGGATGACCAAGCTCAACGGTCATTTGATGCTTTAAAACATGCACTTGTTTCAGCCCCACTCCTTAGTGCCCCTGATTACTCACGCGACTTTCTCCTCTATTTGGCAGCATCACCATCCTCACTTGGAATGGTTTTGGTTCAAGTACATGATGACGATGATGAACATCGAGCATTATTTTTATGGTATTTTTCTTGCTCGTTAATCCAAAAAACCTCGAGTTCCCTTCTTCGGACTCGTTAAAATTATATGAAGTTGGCATCGAGCATTCTTTTTGTATGGTCTTTTTCTTGCTCATTAATCCGAAAAACCTAGATTTTTCTTCTTCAGACTCGTTAAAATCATGAAGAAGCACTGAGATTTATTTTTAGGAATCTTTTTCTCGCTCATAAAACTGAAAAATCCCCGAGTTTCCTTTGCCAGGCTCGTTAAACTACCACGACAAAAAAAAATGATGGAGCCATTCTTTTCTCTTTTTTCAAAGCTCTTTAAATTGAAAAAGTAATCGAGTTTTCTCCACGTGACTCATTAAAATTTCACGGAGGTAATCGAGTTTTTTCCGCGTGACTCGTTAAAATTTCATGGAGGTAATCAAGTTTTCTCCACGCAACTCGTTAAAATTTCACGGAGGGCACCGAGTTTTCTTTGTTGGACTCGTTAAAATTTCACAAAGAATACTGAGTTCACTCCGTCTCCTCGTGCTCATAACAAAATGTGGTAAAGGTCTATCGAACATAGATTTCTCACTTTTTCAGTTTTGATGGACTAACTTACGAAAAATTAACTGTTTCAAGCTTACTATTATCCCTTTTCCGTGCCCGGTTATCAAGACATGACAAAGGTACCCCAATGGAGTTGTCTTTTATGATATTTTTAAAACTCTCTAAACATGAAAAATTCACCGAGTTTACTCATCTGGACTCGTTAAACCTAATCAGATGGGGCGCAGAGTTGTCTTTCCTGACATTTTTCAGACTCTCTAAACATGAAAAATTCACCGATTTTACTCATCTAGACTCGCTAAACTTAATCAGATGGGGAAAAATTTGGACAAAGTGGATACTACCTCTGTTACATTTTCAAAAGGGTCAATTTGGCAGCAAAATTCTTGAACATGGCACTTCCTAGAAAACTCTTTCGCAGTTAGCTGAACCCTACCATCTATGAGTATTAGCCTTCATTTCCCAGTGTCCCTGCACCGGTAAAATCCTAACACAATCTTTGGTGTTCATCAAGCTTCAGCTGCTTAGTACCCTGCTAGAGTGCCTTCTATTGTTCAAGCAGATCTCTCTATCTACTGCTCCTGTTATCAACCAAACCGCTCATTATGCCAGAAATTATTTGTCTTCTGACGTTCCCATTTCCTCTTCACTATCTCAATCATAAACAAAATCAGTTGGTTTCCGTTTCGTGTTGAATAATGTAGGATGCCTCAGTGCCTACCTTTCGACTTCAACATCTTATCTAGGAAGTTGATCCAGAAACCCATCAGTACTCGGATACTTGCAGACACCAGTGGCAGGTAGTCCTGTGTTTGATCAGGGGTCTCCATCATTGGCTCCTGGTCAAATGATTCTATGAGTGTTCAAATTCAACTCATTTTATTCACACTCGCTAGATTGTAGAGTGCATCTTAGGGACCATCATCATTATCGGTGGCCACCTTCACATCTGTTAACAGTTTTCCTTATTGACTGGTAATCAGACGATTTCTCACATGTTCGATGACAACTCCTTCATTCACATGTTGAGAAATATGCAGTTTAAGTGGATCGGCGGTCAAGACCTTGGGGCCAAGGTTACATCATTAAAGTTGTGTGTCCTTCCCCAAGTTGCGATATTGTTTATGGAGACAGCTTCTTCAGCCTGATCATGTTATGACAGACACTTCCACATTGTGCCTATCGGTGGACAGATTCTTCATATCTCTATTCTAGAGAAATCATGTTGTTTAAGCTACTGAGCATGGGATATGCCCGACTCAAGGAAAATACTATATTTTCTGACATATGTTGTTGTTTCGGGTTTTCCTCAATCTTTCAATCTCTTTATCTCTACACAAATTATAAATTATTTCGGCCATCGTCTTCGTCTCTGACCTCACACTTTAGGGGGCATCTGTTACAGGTCAAAATACCTCCTCATCAACTCAGAGGGGAAGACAAATATGGAAGAAGTGAAAAGACCTAAATTAAACCTATTTCTGCCAGGGTAACTCCTGTCTATAACAACACAAGAGCGTTATAACGCAACTAATCAGTGAATGGGCCACGTTAGTGGCTAGGGCAACACTTTGTGTACATTGGAGGGAAGCATTACCCGTGTTTTAAGTTTGAATAAGGAAAAGCCTACGGAGAATGATTTGAATCTCCGGCTTTCCCTCACAAGAGAGTCAGTTCACAAAAGAAACTACAGAGCATCAGTTCATTATTGGTCATTGCTATAACAAGACTGAACTCCAAAGGAGGCAAAAGCATAGATATTAAAGAAACATCTAAGTTTTTTCCATTCCAAACTAGTGGAAAGAGAAGGGCAACAATGGCTTTCTCCCTCTCCTATAAGAAGGAGTTGAAGGCTCTTAATTGAAGGTCGAAGGATTTCTAAAGGTTTTGCAATACTTGCGGAATAGAGAATAGTGTTGTGTTGTGAAGGCCAAAAGTCAAAGAGGTTCCTAGAGAGCTTGTTGACTTGGACTTCTTCACTTAAGAGATAAGAGATATTGGGAGACTGAGGAGGGCTTGGTACAACCGAACTGTGTTCGTTTTGTCCATTCAATGCTTAATATTGCCATTATTGCTTGAACATTTACATAGTATGATATGAATGGCTCAGATGTGTAGAAATTAGTAGTTCATTATATATTGACTTGATTGATAGGATATATGTTATGTTAGCAATTACGTGGGTGCTTTGACTGATTGCAGGACTAATATTTGGAGCCGGTGAAGAAGGACTCTTTCTTCGCTGCCTAGCGCTCTCCAACGGACTCCAAGATTGTTAAAGAGGTAATTCTATATCGCATTCCATTCAATTATCTTAAGTTAATATGAACATGCTTATGCCATCTTTGTGAACAGCACAGCTAATCTTACTGTCTGCCTCGGGCACCGGAAAGCCCTGAGATGGATATTCGAAAACCAACAACCCAAGCAGTTTACCCTATAGCAGCTTTCCCTAAAAATTATGACCTATATCTACCAAGATTTGACGGTGATTGTAACAATGTCAACGCTGAGAAACATGTGAAAAATGTTGAGACTTTTCTAGATCTTTTTGAAGTTGATGATTAAGATGTTAGTATTAGGCTATTAGCTCTTTCTTTTCAAGGCCAAGTGAAGAGTTGGTTCAAAGCTCTGCCTGATGTGAGCATCTCAAATTTCCAGCAGTTCGTCGAAGTTTTCCTCGACAGGTGGGTGATCGGACAGAATCTTTTCCTTATTATAGAAGAGTATAACCAGCTGAAAAGACTGCCAGGGGAGACAGTACAACAATTTTCTGCCAGATTTAACCAAGTATATTTTTCGATGCCATCTGATATAAGACCTTCTCCTAGATCTTCTCTCTTGCATTACCCAGGTGCTTTTGATCCGGAAATAGAGTTTTACTTTAGAGAAAGGAATATTGCAACACTTCAAGAGATGCAGAACAACGCAGTAAATGTAGAGTCTCATTTACTGATCCGAAGGGCAAGGTTGAAGGAAGAAGAGATGAAAAACATGGATCTGGAGAAATTGATATCTCTAGAGGTAAAGCTTGACATGTTGGTAAGTGCAGTAGAAGAGATGATGCAAAAGATCACCACTAGGAATGAGTATAGTGTTCAAACCCATGACTTGCTGATTGAAGAAGAACAGGTTGCTGATCCAAAACATTTTGTTTCTTATCCCAGTTGTCATAGTAATTGTTTTATAGATCATTTTGAAGAGGAGAGAGCTATTGATATGGCATGTATGCTTGATGATGTGTTGTATACTGATGATTTGCCTCAGTTTGATCAGTATGATGATGATTATGTTCTCCAAACAGAAGCTAATCTTGCGGAAAAATCAGTAGCTAGTTTGTGGAAGGAGGAAGTTCACTTTCAGCAGCTCGAGTACAGTGATCAACCGATGCATATCAGCTATGACAATGATGAGGAAAGTGCAGCAAATTTTGAAGTAAGTGAAGGATCTTTGCCTCTTTTTTTTGACTCGTTTCAGTTCATCAGAGATAATTTCCATGCAATCAGAAATAAACTGCCAACAAGCCTTAATCCGGACCATCTTGAGCGCAATGAAAAATTTGTTCAAGACTTCCCATTTTCAGATTTGAAGTCCCCGAAAGCCATTGATGGTCAAGTTGCAGATGAAGCCATGGAAGCCGGCACATATGATCAAATGCTACAAGGTGACTCCATACCATTTTTTTTTTAATCATTCTATTTGCTGAAGGATAAATTGCATATTAGATCTTCAAATGAGAAGCCTATAGGAAATCAACAATCTCTCAGTGTTAATGTGGAGGATGAGATAGATAGCGAAATTCTTGAGAAATTTTTTGATGAGAAATCTTCCCCTGAAACAACTGATGAAATCATTTTGGATACAAAACTCTCCCTAGCACCAGATTTGCAGCCACCAAATGCAATGGAAGGTCAGATTACAGATGAAGGCGTGGAAGATGAAATACATGATTTAATGATGCAAGAGGATTCTATACCCTTTTGTTTCGAAGCATTTCATTTTATAAAGCAGAATCTTTGTAATATCTCTCAAGAAAAAGATGAACAACCAGTAGGATGTCAGATAGTTTCAATGGATACATTGCAACATTCTTCTCAAGTTTTTGATGATCCTATTGCTCGTGTGTTGGATGATGTTTGCTGTAATAGTTCTTCTCCATTAGCTAACCATGTGCCAGAAAATGATGTTGATAATAATCTTATTCAAAAGTCGCCTTCATTGTCTTGTTTAACAGATTTTTCATTACAAATCCTATATCAAGATTTGCACTCATATGAGGAGATTGATAAAGGAGAATTTTGTTCTATTTGGAATTAGCTACAGAGTTTGGTTATTCATGAATTTCAGGTTCCTTTTGATAGCTTACTACAATCACCAAAGAAAGACAACACAAATGTGAGAGAAATATTAATATCCGTCTATGAATATTACTTGGACCAGAGCAGTAATGTGGTAATGAGGATCAATAGCTATGTTTATGAAGATCCTTTTGCAGTATTCTTGAAGTCATCCAGTCAATTCATGCTTTGCAAGTTTATCAGCATTCAACTTGATTCCAAGTTTCCATGGGAGTTTCCTTTCGATTCTTCCCTTTTCCTGTGTATCAGAAAGCATTTGGGAAGAAATCAAAAAGCAGCCAGGATGCTTACATGGTTGCATTGGCTGTTCCATTTCACTTGATTTGGTGGTGAAAAGAACAATTAGAATAGGTTTTAGTCATGTTTGGTTTTATTTATGGTTATCCGTTTTAACCTTGAGTCAGTCTGCATAATGTCGGTTTTCGTGTTTTGACTCCATTGTCCAATGGATGAAGGCACTGTCTGCTCTTCCAAAGATCTGTTGTCCTTGGCACCTCCAAGGAGCCACCATCCCCATTGGAGCCAATGTTATAGTCGGTCTTTACTTCCCTCCGTCAGAGATCATTTCTCTTATTGCATTTCATTTTAGGTGTCTCATTCCTCTCATTCATCTGCATTCCGTTAGGGGCATGCCATTATCTGACGGAAGGGCTTTGTCTCTCATTTTCCCTCATGTCATGTATCTGTTGGCTTGTGTCTAATCATTAAAGTTCATCAAAATTCATCAAGGTCAATTTTACAGTCATTTATAGTCATGGATGGTCTTTTGGTGAGCAAGAGTCTTATTAGGGTTTTAGGTCTCTTTAAGTTTAGGGTTTTGCAAATCTTGTCTTCGAAGTGTCCAATAATGCCAGCAGGCTGAAGGGAGGCTCAAAATCAATTTTCATTTGCAAACTTTCATCGTCAATATGCTTGATCATGACTTTTCTTCAAAACTCTATTTTGAAGAAAAATCATCATTTCATCTTTTGTAATGAATGCCATGTATATTCTTAAAGTTTTTCAGTTGTCAGATTCTTCAAGGCGCAGCCCTGGTCGCCTTTGTTGAAACATGCCACCATCCCTGCAAAGAACAGAAAAGATTTTCATCATCAATCCAAAAATCTAAATGGAAACAAAAAAAAAACAGAGTTTGTATTAAAAGGTCAAAGTGCCAAAGTTCTACAATTTTACAAAGTCGGTTATTTCAAAACGAAGATCAAAATCCATGGTTCTATGAGATATTTTCGACTTTCAAATTTCATTTTCTCGCTAAAGCCATCAGAGAAATCGAAGTTCAATTGTGGAGAGGCGAAATCATTTGCTAAAGCCGGACTGTGTACTGAAGATCAGTGCGCGGCGCGTTGGAGGTGGGCGCGGCGTACTGGAGGAGTGCGGCGCATCGGGTGCCTCTGCACCGTGTAAATTTACACAGGCGTGGTGCGCACAACCTGCGCGGCGCGTTGGGCTGGTGCGCGGCGCACACAGCCAGAACCAAATTTTTACCACCGTTTTATGAAATTACAAATCGACTTAACTTCCTATGATTCAAATAAGTTTGAGAGCCCTTACAATTGCTTGTAAATAGTGTCGGTGTGGTTCGGAAGGAGGAATATAAGAGTTTGGATGATGAAAATCATAAACCCTCTTGTTTGGTCAGAAAATGCTTTTTAGGGTTTTATAATTGGTGTTTGAAATTAATTTTGGGTGCCAAGTGCTCTAAATTTTTCCCCACCTCCGGTCCCTTTCCCATCAGTATTATATGATCATTATAATTCATTTTCCATTTCCCTATCCCAAGTCATATCCCATCATTACTGTCCCTCCACTTTTCCTTGATGTCCCAAAACCACTCATATGAGTTTATTTCCATCCCACTATTCCAAATAATTTCCTTTCCTATCCTTGTCCCTTTTTCCACATCACTTATAAATTCCCAAAATCCCTAATTCCCAATTTCTAAGTGACTGTTATTGCATTAAATTCACTTGGCTAATCCCCACTTTTCCCACTGTTCATATTTCCTCATAGTCCCTCATTTCCTATTTAGCACATTTGGCACTTGGAGATGAAGACACCAAGTCCTAATTTCTCATTTTCAACCATTCAAATATAAATTTGTCATACACATTGCAAACACCATGGAGACAGACACCGACACATCATCTGAACAAGACAGTGACTTTACAACTGAAACTGCATGCACCAGGAGGACACTGAACGTCGGAAAAGGGAGGATAGACTCTGAATCCTGGCCGGAGCTTCTTTGGTTGAGCATGGGACATGATGGGAGACATTCACTCCAAATTTCAGAAAAATTGGAGTAAATTTTTCCATTTTTGAAATTTTGGTTGCAAAACAGGTTTTTCTGCCCGACGTGTCGCGCCACTCGATGCACGCTTACGTTTGAGAGATCTTCTGGAGGAAAACTTTACATTTTTGGATTTTTTATGATAAATTATGCATGCTCAGGAATGGCTGAGAGATTTCATCAAGTTCTGGGTGGTTAAAAGGGTCAAAAACACCTTGAAAATGGCCTTTCTGCCACATTTTACACACACAAGAACCAGTCTTGGGAGATTGAAGTTTTGGAGGGGAAAATGAACTCCAAATTGAAAAATACTACTTGGGTTGGATATTAGATAGATAGGGATTTCCAACGAGCTATCATGAGCTCAATTTGGACTTCAGGAAGTGCCCCAAAAATAGGCTCAAAGTGGCACAGCGCATTGAGTTTTCTGGCGCGGCGCATAGAGGATTTTGATCCAATTTTTACTTTTCAGCTCAGAAATTCGGCCAGTTTGACTAGTTTCACTTTGTGATCTAATTATTGATCTATATTGATGTAATTTTATGGATATGATGTAATTTTGGCTCATATTTACTTGTTCTAGAGGATTCATTCACTAAAAAGTGAAAATTTAATGAATGGATCAATTTCCTAGCATATAGAGGCAAGTTGTTTGATTGCCTATATTTCAGTTCCTTGTTTAGAATTGGTTGAAACAGCTCCTAGAAGGATGAGATTGACCCCTAGAGGAATGGGAAGGGGTTATAATTGTCTATATATTGTATTTTCTGAGACATTTTCAGGGTTGGACTTTTGGGAATAGTTTGGCACCTCATTGTATATTCATTTCAGATTTTTGGCAAAGGAAAGACCAGAGTTTTGCAGCACTTGTTGGGATCCTTGTGGCTCTAAGTTTTGATGATGTTTTTCTCGATGTATCTGTAAGTTTCATTAATGTTTATGTATTCCATTTCCCTTCTCTTTGCTTCTGAATTAAACAAATGAGTAACTAAGGTAGAATTCATTAGTTTGCTGGTGCTCTGCCTTAAAATTTTGTTTAGTTTTATATGTTTTCGTCAGTTTGAAGAGGATCCTTGCACCCTCTTTCCCTCTTCAGCTCCTCAGCAGTATTTTCCATTCATTCATTGAATCTAAGACATCAAAGCCATTTCCTTCCCTGCCCTAACTTGAACTCTGCAAGAATTTGGCCTCATCCCCAAGCCCAAAATTGCTTTTCCCTTTTTCCAACAAAAACCCCTAAAAATCATTTCAAACTCCTTGATTAATATACCTAGCCTAAAATTAGCACTAATTTCAGTCATCTCAAGGCCTATTGATACATTTTTAGTGAGATTGACCCGGAGAGAGCCCTCTCCTGTTCTGGTAGGGCTAGCTACCAGACTGAGCATGGTATGATGTTACCCTGAACTCTGCCTTCTTTCAGCCTGAGGTAGATTTAGGAAATAACAGATCGTATGTGAAAGTTATGTCCCCGGGAAGTTGAAACACCAATTTACCCAAATGGGGCCCATAGTTTTGATGCTTCATCTCCTAGGGTTAGGTTTTTGGATGTTTAGAGTTTTCCATTGTTTGTCAATAATAAATATGCCCTCGAGCCTCATTGTAACATAATTTTTAGGCATTTAGCCACCACATATGTTCTGAGAGATAAGCTACCAGCTCCCTAGCTATTTTATTTCCATTATGTCTGTAAGCATATTTCTGTTATTTGATATTAATGAAATGAATTATTATTTCCACTCCGTATTTTTGTTTATGTCTATTCAGTATTTTTTTGCATTCCTTCATAAATTAAGATCACCCCTCGACCTTTAATTCACCTCCATATCCCAAAGGATAAACTTTTCACAATCAAATGTGCATTCCATAATGGATATATATAGAAATATCATACCTTAATTGGTAGGAAGGGTCGTTTTTAAAGGGGAATACCAAGTGATACTGAATATAATATTTATATGTGACATGCATGTGGGAAGAGAGATGAAGGATTACATCCCTATTGTAGGTATCTCAACCAGGAGTTGGGACTCATTTGATATGCATATAATGAACCTATACTTACACATGAAATCCTTGATGGAAAAGGTTCTTAGTGACAAATTTTCTGATAATTTGTATTGCTAAAATAGTGGAGAAAGTAGACAAGCTAGACAAGAAAATCACAAGATTGGAACGGGCTTTGTGAAATTATTGTTGCAATGAAATTTACATGCAAGGAGCTATTGATCCATGATCTTTTTCCTAAATAAGATCACCATATAGCAAGAGAAAAATGGCTAGTGTTAGTATGAATCTTAATTGCAAGCGTATGAAAAAATACCACTTTAGCTGCACATAAAAAACAACCCTAACAGCAAAGATGGCTGATGATATCCTCAGATCTGCAGTTAGGTGATCAAGATAAATGCTGCAAAAATCTAGATCCGTGCATTAGAAGACATTAAGCAGTAGAAAAAAAAGATTTACTCCATGCATCCAATAGACAAGACAAGCATATGTTGAATGAATTTTGTATTAATGGAACCTGGGAGGAAAACACAGAAGGGTGTTACAAGTTCTCCTCAATGGGATGGGTTCTTGTAAGTCCTCAACACTTAAGATCCAAAATTCCTCTCTCTTGATGGTGTACAAAACCCATACAAAAATGGTAGAAAAATATGACTATGATGGTGGATCAAAGTCAGACCAAAAGTATAGATCCAGAGTGATCTTTAGGCAACAAAAGATGATGAATGAATGGAAAAACCCTTCTATTTATAACAAAATATTTAGTTAGTCTAGATATTGGTGCATAATTAAAATATTATTAACCAAATCAAGATCCAACTTTTATGGAATATTTTATTATATTTGTTGGAGGGAAAAGGAATTTGACTTGGGTCAAATCCCTTTATTTGTAAATAATAAATAAATAAATGATTTATTTATCATTTTAAGGATGTAGTTGAGTAATAATCAAATAAATAATGATTTATTTAATTATTTATGGGTGATTTAGTCATATTTAACAAAGAATATTATTTAAATAAGGTTTAAATAATTATTCTTTAGAAAATAATAAGATAAATAATGATTTATCTAATTAATTTCCTTGTTTTGGGTTAAATATAACCAGGAATATTAATTAAATTGTTGTTAAACTAATTATTCCTTGAGGAAGATCAAACAAATATAGATTTATTTAATATTTCCTCATGGGGTTTCCTGTTTAGGCCATAAACAACTTAATAAAGGTGGTTTACTAAGTTATTTTCATAGCGAAAGCAATTTTACTTAGGGTAAATTTGGTCTTATATAGTGTACTTGGGTCCATCTAATAATAATCGGTTAGATGACCAAAAAATGGTGTAACATATGGCCCCCCTAGTGTGCGAGCATTAGGAGCTATTCGTATGACCAAAGTACGTTGTAAGAACTCAATCACTAGACACCGAAGGGGAAGTCAGAGAGAGAGAAATATAAGGTAGACCAAAGTGCTGAGAGGACTAGACCCTGAGGAGGCGAGACTTACAAGTGCGACAAGTCTCTTTTATGAGTGAGTACCTGTGCTATAGGTGGAGGGGGAGGCATACCTATGCCCACTGAGACAGAGTACAAAGAATAATGCGTCCTGTAAACAAGGTACTGAACAATATAGTACATGTTGGCATAAACATGAGCCAGATAAATGACATGATAATGGATCCCACATACATACTGTGCCTAGGATAATAGCCAGGACTTGTACAGCAATATCTAAGTACATGAGATATAAATACAACACAAATGCCCTTGCAGATAGGAAAGGGCTTTGAAAATCTGACTGATACATGCAATCAAAAAAGGAGTTGCAAGCGGTTGAGGCCGACATCATCAAATCTATGGAGCTGAATCAAAGGCTAAGATGAAGAGGTCATCCGGGCATGTGGGGGGCTACCTGTAGGGGCACCCCCTCATGGCTATTGAGACATCTCTCACACACCTGGGAATCACTAGTCCAATTTGCTGTATCACTGAACCATTGAGTATAAAGATATTGATCATGCTGAAAGAAGCCTGAGCTGAGAAACAACCAAGTCAAAAGGCTATAAAGAGCCCCTTTTCATGATCCAAGGCATTTAACAAGAGTGGAAGCTGGAACCAAGGTACACTGCCCTCTAGACTTGTCTTCTAGAATAAATGATCTGATGTCGACAGAAGGAGGTCTATCATAGGTGAGGTAATAAGAGGTCCTCATCTAAGGCACGAGAGAAAATAGTAGAGCGACTGACAAACAGACACCAGGGGTGATGATGAAATGGGGGGTACTGAGTAGCGAACGGACGACTTCCCTTGTTAGAGCATAAAGGGCATGGATGACCTGGCATTGATTGACACAATATCATGAGGGATAGGGGACAGTGAGACTGAAGGCCATAATTTGCGACACGAGAGAGGAACCAAGCAATGAAGGATGGAGGAGTATAGTGAGATACAAGGGGACTCGAGATAGACTCCATGAATACAATTATGACTCAACTCAAATGCTCTAGAAAAGGGTGACTAGATGGTGCTGCCATACAGTAAAGGTCCAATGGGGGACCAAGTAACATGAGTACAAGATGGTAACTCACAACGAAAATCGACATGGGCGTGGAAAAGTATGGAGGCAAAGTGGTGCCCCCAGTACGAGTGTTGCAAGTGAAAAAATTCAATTTTGATAAGGGGTGAAGTGACACTTCCTGGATAAAAAGTGTCCTGGTGAAGTATCAAATCACTAAAAACTAACAGATACCCATTTGAGGGCTCGGTGAGAGTTTTCCAATAGTACAGACAGTTCGTCAAACTGAGCTATGGTTTGGCCGTAGTAAGTGAAAGAAAAGTTAGGGGTTTTCTTTTAATAAGTCATTTTCCCTCCAAATTCACTCATTTTCATGTGGAGCTGTGGTGAATGTAGAGAGGAGAGAAGGCCCTAAATCTTGTGGCTAGCATAGAAGACAAACCGATTGTTGGAATCGAGATTCGACAGTTGCAAGTAAGAGGCCTAACCCTACTCTTTCCTTTTATTGGAATGAAAGTTCAGTTTAGGTCCCCAGAGCTCATGAACAGGCCAAGTCACACTTTTAGGGGTCTATTCTGTGACCTGGGTAGCAGGTACTGAGCAGAAAACTGTGACCTATCCCAGGAAATGACCTAAAAAGTGCGACTTGTTAGAGAAAGGGGGTTTCAGTGTTGGTTTTTTGGCTAAGATCTAGGAATTTTATGGTTGAGGGGTATAGGTTCCCCCAAGAATGTTGTGTTCATGCCAAAATGTATTAAGAAAAAAGGAGAATCTAGACACATTTTAATGATGTGGTGCACCATTTATTTCCATTATGGTTATGCAGTTTGAGAAAGGGAATGGAGGATTACCATTCTCTTTTGGTACTGCATATATGAATCAAATGGACTTTAAGTTTCCAAGTTGGCATACATGGTGCCACTATCCCAAAGAGAGGATTTGGAGATAATGAACTGATGCTCTCCTAGAAAACCCATAGGTTGGTCAATAACAATGTCGAAGGGACTAGGTTGTTGATGTAAGATGAAGGAATGATGAGGGGTATCATCCCTAGAGTGATCTGAAGTGATATGGGACTCTATAGGTTCTTCTAAATGTGGAATAATAATGGTACTAGAGTTGACACGACCCGATATACTAGGGGAGTTGTGGAGAATTGCTTGTCCTAGTGTCTCAAATATGGGTTCCCCCTTACCCAAACATTGGGTGTCAATGTAATGGCCACAAGGTGTATGTGGTTCGAATGCATGGGTTCGATGTAAGGGGGGATAGATAAAGTCAGGGGTGGTGACTACTTCCATAGTTTCATCATCATAATAGAAGATGGGGTTTCTGGTGGAAGAAATACCACCTGATGCGACGAAGCTACCTGGCCCATCATCATGAGAAGATAGGTTCACATGTGCATCATCACGGGGGGTGATGGAAGAACAAGCAGATAAGGGAGCCATTGATGTTGAGCCCAGGGTGATCATTGAAGGGAGGTCGAGCGAAATAGAAGGGGAAGTCTCAGAGGGAGCTTCCAACATGGATCTCATGAATGATGACAAGTAGTGGACAGTGGCCGAAGACTCTGTCATTTCGACATCTAGAGGGGGAATGTCTATGGGATTCAATGTGTCCTCTAGTTCTGTTGAAGAAAAATGCATAAATAAGGGAGTGGTGGACTCGTTGCACTTGGCCTCGAATTGGAAAACTGTCGCTAGAGAGGTGCAGAAGTCCTCGAGGTGGGGAAAAAGGTGGGTATAATGGCCATGGAGATCACATAAAGCACAAGGGTGGTTGGTGTGAATAGTCTTGGGGTTCCTGGGAATGTACACTCAGGGAACGTCAGATTAACCATGGGCTTGAGATGAGGCAACTCTGGACAAGTATGGGTGACATGACCGAAAACATCACACAAAACACACTGGATGGTATGCTTTGGAGGCCGAGGAGGGGTAGGGTTTGTTGGGCTAGCCTTGTCTTTTGATGCCTTCTTGCGAGCTTTTCCTTTCTTACCGAAAGTGGTCGCAACAGGAGGTGGTTCCTATTGAGGTGGCTGAGGCAATGTTGCAACGGGAGAAGTCGTGGGGACTGGTTGAACCAGGGTCAAAGCAAGATAAGGTTTGGGTTGACTAGATGAGGTAGTGGCTGGAGGATCAAGGTACCAGACGGGAATCCCAAGGGTCAAGTTAGGAAGAGAGAGGGTGGCCATGACAATCACCATGTACACTCTTGAGGGGGGAGCTAGGAAGGGTAACTGACCGGAGGGGCAATGGCAAGGCGAGACGGCTCCTAAACAGTTAAGGCTTGGGGGAACCATTCTAGGAGGGTAAAGAGGCTCATGGATACCAGTTGAAGGGCCAAGAGGAGGAGGTCCATAAGGCTGAATCGAAGGGCTAGGAGTAGGCTGTGGAGGGCGAGGAGGCCGCTGACTAGCCGAGACAGGTTGCTTTAGGGCAGCTCGAAATGATTGCATCATGCAAACATTCGATGAGCTGGGATCAAAGACAGGAGGAGGAATACTAGGGAATGTACCAATAAATGAGGAATCTTTGTAGACTACGGGTGAAACACTGGTCAAAGGATCGATGGTTTTCTTGTTGGCCACTGAAGAGATAATGGACTTAGGGGAGGTCTAAGACTTCGATTCGTAATATGTCAACTGGTCAATTTTGACTATCTTTCCATTATGAGGGAAGTAAATCTTACAGTGGACCATGAAAGGGATAGCATACATTGCATAAGTGTAGCTACGACCCAATAGAATGTTGTAATCTAAGGGGGCATCTATGACTTATACGTCAACACAAATAGTCTTGCCCGCAAGAGTAATAGGGAAATTACGGAATAAGCCAATGGGCTGGGAGGCGTGGCCATCCCACACTTGAAGAGTGATCGTGGAAGGAGACAACTCAGGTGATCCAAGTTGCTTCCAAACTGAAGTGGACATCACACAGGTGGATGCCCCCTCATCAATAATGCACCGGGAAATGTTGGCGTTTCGGATCTTGATTAGGAGTTCGAAGGCGACGGAAGTAGGGAGAGGAGGATGTGCTGACTGGCCAACATAAAAGAAAATCAATCGATCATCGGAAGGATCTACAGCAACCATGGAAGATAGTAGAGCTTTTCATTGTGAAGAGCATGACTGGAGGAGTTTGAGAATTGAAATGGTAGCAAGAGATTGTGCCAAATCATCTACTATGCTATACGAATGGGCAACTTTTCTAGAAGCAGCATTTTGGCATAGCGGTCCCTTAGAGATCTTGGTATTAACCTCTGCCTTAGGTTGAGGGATCTGTAAGGGACCATTAGGTGTCAAAAGAGGCTTTGTAGAGATCGAAGGAGGCAGCTCGGGGACAAACGTAGTGGGAGGCTTGTTGTACTGACAGGACCAAGTCTGAAGATTGATGTCTATGGTTAGAGGTTGAGCAGAGTTCATCATGAGAATCTGGTAATCGTAGGTACCAGATGGAAGAGGTTGATTGGCCACCTATCCTTCAGGTGGTTGGGTAGCCACAAATCCTTGTTAAGGGAAAGGATTAGTAAGCACAACCGACCGACTAGGCACAACACTAGGAGGGATGGAAGGGGAGGCTTGTTGTCCTCACAATGTTTCTTGAGAATCCCACATCTGCTTCATCTATTGTAAAAGAGGACAATCGTGTGTGTAATTACCATAAACACCACAACAAGAACAAGGTTGGTTCATGGGAATAGGCCTGCCCTACTTGGGCTGAGTGCTCTGTTGCTGGTTAGCAGTGTTAGGTGCATTATTTTGAGGATTAGGTCCAAGATTACCATGGAAAGATTGATTTTGAGTGCCTTTCCTTGTCTCTTTGGAGGGAGGAGGATTAGTCGCGCCCTGTTTTGCATACACCTTCCCCTGAGGGGGCGGTAACTACTGTTGTGGGGGTTGAGAAGGCTAGGGAGGCGAAGGTGCTAATGCTGGAGGAGCCGGAGCACCAGACTGTGGATATGGATAATAAGGAGGTTGGGAAAAAATAGGAGGCATGCCATATCCTGGATACATGATACCAGGAGGGGGAATAGTGCAAGAGGTGTTGCCCCCCCTCCCAAGGAAAACCATAGCCCATGGGAGGCTAAGTGTATGGATTAGAGAGAACTCCAATAGTGTATGGATTAGATATGCCCCCGGTACATTGGCACCACCGGGTCTAGGAAGATCAGGTAGAACGGTATAAACATAAATCGACTGAGCATAGATCAGGTCATATTTTAACGCCATTTGGAAAGTGGCTTTTTTGGTTTGAGGAAAATGTGATGCGACATCATTTCTGATAAGAGGAAAGAGAGAGATAAGGAACCAGTCCATGTAGACACGGTCTTCAAAGGTAGGGGCTTGACGTAGGCTCTTTCTTCTCTACCATTCCTGGACATGATCGAATAGGTAGGTCTCAGATGATTGACAGAAAGAAGTCAAAATTTCGATACCAGTGTCATAACAAAGGGGAAGCTGGAAGTAAGACAAAAAATCTCGGGAAATAGTCGCAAAGGTGGTATGAGAGGAAGGGGCCTGGTCAACATACCACTTAGAAGCTTCACCTGTAAGCATACATTGGAACAACCAAATATGGACAGAGTCATTGGTAATGGAGTAATACGAACACCACATGTGGAAAGATCAAACATGATTTGTAGGATCTTCTCCAGCAAGGCCTTCAAAATTTGGGATGTCAGAAGGGAGCTTCGTTAGCATAGCAAGCCAACTAGCATCATGATGCATAGGGTCGTTTATCAATTGGTCAAAATCGGGGAGGCTAAGGCCTACCATGAAGGGGAGCAAGGGCATAGCTCGGGTAGTGTCCATTGTGGTCCCACTAGTGGTATTCCCAGCATGAGGGCCAGGGTTACCACCAGCATTAGATCCTACACTAGACATGGTGAAGGTGTTAGGGGGATAACTTAAGGCAGAACGAGAAGGAGAACCCAAAGGACTAGAAGAAGAGTCAGTGTGCGGACTCAGTGGAGGACTAACTCGAATGCTACACGGAGGAGTAAGTCTTCCAACTGGAAACTGAGGATGAAGGCCAAGAAGTCTCTGGGATAAATGTCATGGTGGCGCAATGATGACGACACAAACACGGCACAAAGGAAGAAGATACTGACAAGGGCAGGGAGGTGCAGGATCAACTGATTAAAATGTCAAAACAAGGGCAGAGAGGTGCAGGATCAATTGATTTCAATGTTTTAGAGTATTTTCTTGGCGGTGTTAACCAAGCCCTTTTTTGCTTAGGGTGTGTGTTCAAAGTGTGTAAATTTTAATTTTTAAACCCAGACATTTGTAGAGAAAAAAGAAAAAGTGTGATGTGTAACTGAAAATAAACCTGTAAATAACAGTATATGAAACTGAAATAACAATAAATAAACAACTAATAATGCAATAACCTAAACCCAAGAAGGCAGGCCTCTCAACAAGTAGTTTGTAGGTGGGCAAAAAAATAGTCAAAACACACCAGAATAGCCAATAGATCTAAGGTTGGGAGGGACAGGGATCTAAAGGTCAAAATTTGCTGGAAAGTAGTGCAGAAAATAACAACAAATAAAAGGAAAAATTGTTGTAAAAGAGGTGGCGAAAGGCTATCTCCTGGAGGGAAATGGAGTGAACCCTAGAGGAAAACCCAAACAAATCTAAATTAGGTGATTTGGATGGATAACAAGCCAATCTGAAGAAGATCTAAAGGTGAGGTATCAGATTTGAAAAATGGCTAAACACTCTAAAAATTTCAGACAACCTACAGTAGCTAAAACTCTTCCATAAAGTGCGGAGGGTACTAAAACCCTAGGGGGCTAGGTTCTCGCTTAATTGAGTAAAACAGAACAAGTACAAGTCCCAAATGGGTGGAGATGGAGGTCAGACAACCCTGAATAGAGGCCCAGAAAAAACCAAAAAACTTTTAGAAGAACTCCTGCAAAAAATCCAGGTCGCAGTTTATGACCTATTTTCAGCAGAGGTCATAGTTTTTAGGCTGATTCCCACTGTTAGCCACTCATGAATTTTTTGTCAAGAAAAAAGGTGGCTAAATTTTTTTATGAGACTTCAAGAGATACATTTCCCATGAAAATCTCTCATCCTTGAAGCCTCTGTGTGTTCGTTTCCTTTAAAAATGATCTTCACTGTTATTTCCATTCGAAAGGCCTCACTGTCTGTGAAAAAATTTTGTTTTGAAGAGCCTTCATCTGCCCTTGTATCTCTGCAAAATGCCCCATATTGGCTTTTTTTTTCCCTTTTAACCTCAAAAATCCCTCCTAATTTTCCCAAACCATCAAATTCATCCTTTTAAACCAAGTGAAGTCCTTTCATTTGATTGCAACTCCCCTTTTTCCCCTAACCGAAAGCCTAATTGTAGCCTTAAGGGCTCTGTTTTTGGCTAAAAACCCATATTTTTCATGTGCAGGCTAAGCCCCTTTCGGCCAGCCCCTAACCACTTCCCCTCCATAATCTCGGGTGCTAAAACCAAGCGCCATCCCACAAGGCGCTAATCACATCAAAGAATCGGAGTGGGACATGCCTATTTTCTTTGTAAAACAAAAATTCTGATGCGATAGTGTATTGGGTCTGTCGGCTTTGAAATAATTCCCGCTATTGATCTTAATAGATTTGACAGCCTGCGCTCGTTCCATAGAGCCCATATTACACCCCGTTGTAAACCTCCGATCACCTTCTCCACCATCGATTCGCCTTTTAATCTGACAGTCCTCACATCCTTGTGTCGATCGCAATCGCAAAGTTTAAACTGTGCCATCCTTCGTCCCTGCCGATTGCGATCCTCCGATGCTATCCTAGCCGTTGAATCCACAAGAACCAACGGCTAGGATTTGCCATCATTCTGCCATGTGTCCCCCGATTGGGCTCCTCCGATCCATTCGCAGTCATCGATCTCTCATAGATCCAACAGTCAGAAGCCAATCGCACCATTTCTCATCAGATTTTTTACCCTCCCATCACTCCCCTCTGATTAGATCGCATCCATCCATCCTTGATGATCTAACGACTCAGATCTCTCCCACCCACTAACTACTTTCTCCGCCTGTGTATCTCATCCGCCAATCTTAGCCATTCGTCCCCAGATCGGACAGCCCACAATGAAACTGCCATTCGTTTGACCCCACCTCTACTGTCTGTGCACCTCCTCCGATCATGCTCCATCTCCCGCCGTCGGATCTCATGGACCCAGATCCAATGGTCTACATCCATATCGCGCAGATTTCACGTCCGGTGTTTAATGCCTAAAATTTACACGATATGGGTGGTTTTCCAGAGCCACGTGTTAGCTAAAGATCCATATCGCGTTGAAAAAGTGAAAACATCCTTTCGGCTCTTCTGCCACGTGAAACCAATAGTTTTGCATCCCAAAACCACTTCCCCACTTCATCACCCGAAATCTCATCTAAATATCCCGACCGTTGATCTACTTCGATCAATGGCCCTCATTGCATATCGCATCCCAACAATCGTTTTTCATCACGCAAACCATGCATTGCATCAGATCATTGCAACTGTCGATCTCCTCTCGAGATCTGACGGTCCTAATTGAATCACCCTCTGCCCATGACTGGGTCTCGCCATATGCTCCCATTTCATATGTTTTCCACGCATTTTCTGTGTATTTCGTTTAAAAACCTTAACCTTGGGTTTTGCATTAAACGTCATATCATTCTGCCAACATTAGAACTTTAATGTTTTACGTTAAATTTTATTGCATTATACCCAAATTTTAAAGTCATTTCATTAGCCCATCTCCACCATCGATCATCGCCCCAGATATGATCGGACGGTCCACATGCTTTTCTCCACCAAACCTTCATCAGCTGCATTTTTCATCATAATTCTGCATTTTTCCACCATTGACCTTGCATCCACCATTGCCTCTATGTTGCGTTTCCATCATCACAGCATTCCACTACGGCCATCTTCCCCCCATGCATGGATTTCTTAAACATGGTCGTGTGTTTTTGCAGGTTACAGGTGGTGAACTCTGCCATCGCTCACAGTCACTGTTATAGTGGCACAGAGCACAGAGAAAGGCTAATTTCAGAGCCTGATATTGCAGAAGAATGCTTGGAAAAGTTACTAAACTAAAATATTTCATTAAAGGACAGAGTTTAACTCTGTGAGACCTCTCCAGCGCAAGTGAAGCTCAAATTTCGCAAACAGATTCAGTAATGAAGCGGAAAAGAGTATCAGTGGGTAATCAGAGAGTTTAAGGCCTATAATGGAAGAATTTAAGCTCTCATTCATTGTTTAAAATGCAAATGTACCAGATGGAAGACCTCACGATTAATGCAGAAGGCCTAAAGAGGCCTATAGCATAGAAAACAATATTGACAGTGTTTCACATCAACATAAGTTTCCTCCTGAGAAAGGACACAGTACTCATACTATTTTATTCTACCTTGTGTCCCCAAGAAGATTTCCCCCTGACAGCAGTCCTAATGCTACCAGAGAATTTGTTACACAATATGGCAGACCTCATATTTATTTATCTACCCTTTTTTTTATTCACTAGAGTACTGCAGAGTGTTACAGCCAAAGTACATCAAGAACATACCTGGATTAAATTTCAGCCTGTCGAAGACCACCCTTTCACGCAAAGAGTACCAGAAATCAATGCATAGATATTAAAACAGAATGGGCCTCGACCCTCTTCTCGTACTCTATTTTAATGTTACATTTAGTGTTTCGTCTACCTCCTATGCCTTTCTTTCAGCTATAAAACTCATGAAGAAACTCATTGTAATGGTTGTTGATCAGATATCTATGAAATGTAAGTTGTTTCTCTTGAGATATAGTTCTCTGTGTAAAGTTGTAAGATAGGCTGAGGAAAATGTTTTCAGACTAAATATCAAGCTGTTGGCAATTTTTTGCATGACTGGTTTTGCTCTTTAATATGACAAGCACATTTCTTTGGATCCTGATTTAAAGCAGCGGTGATGTTTTTCTATCTCTGTCTTTGTTTCCCTTTGTGATTCATCATATTTCATTTCTTATGGTACGCATTATAAATCTAGCATAGAATTTACCCTCGCATGGTACCCTATGTTTTTGCTCTCCCTACCTTCGATTTTTTCTGCTGTATGTGTTATCTAGGTACTGATTTAAGTTAATTTAACCACTGTAGTGGCGATAATTTACTGCTAGCTGATGTATGGATTAATAAATCTATCCTCAAATGTTCTTGTTGGGTTTTAATTGGAAGAATTGGGGTACTCAGAGTTTTGAATGCTGATTCTGCCTCGCTAGGGTCCTTTTCAATTAATTGAATCTTTCCAAGTTCCCCTAAGTTGGATGTCAAAGCATTGAGAGTTCAAAGTCTCTCTCTGATCTCAGGCTTTCACCTTTGTGTTTAGATCTTTGATGTTCCCTTTGTCTGAAGAGTTTACCCTTTAGGAGTTGGATCACAGGTGTCTAATGACATGTCCTGTCCTTGGATCTGATTCCTGAATGGTCACCTTGGAGGTTTCCTTGCCTTTCACCTTCTTTCTTACCATTTCATGCCACACTATCATCTTTAAGATCCAATGCTTTAGATGATTAGCCCAACTGAAAGCCTGCATATCGAATAGCAAGTAAACCCTTTCCTGACTCCATTGCCCAATGGTCTCAAGTATTCTTTGAATCATCTCTCCTTTTCCTGAAATCTTCTTTATTCATCCTTGTCTCATATTGAACCCTTCCTTCCTAATTCCCAACAACCAAACAAACAATTAAACAAACAAACAAACCCATGCCTATAACTAGCCCAAAACCTTAAAACAAAGCTTCAAAGACATATACCTTTGCCTATATAGAGAGATCCCTCTCTGGACCCAGGAGGGCTAGATCCTGAGGTCTGAAAGTGGTTCTGATGTTGTCTCATCCTTTGGTATTGCAAAACTTGCCAAAACATGGGAACCCCAACATAATGGTGACTCCACTGGGGAAATTTGAGAAAAACACACCTTTAAACACTTCTAAGACTCAAAGAAGACCATAGTGGCCTTATTTTGGTGGTTAATCACTGTGGTGGACAAAATACCCCCTTGAAACATTCTTAACCTTCCACCTGGCGACTCCATAGCTCCTTAATGCTTAAAGACTCCAGTGGTGATCAGTAGGCCTACTTATTATCTTGGTTTTCATAAGACTCCATTGGGAGACTAGCCCCCATTGCAACATTAGCCATATTAGAAGTGACAAGTAGGATTAAGCTTCTTTGTTTGAAGACAACATTCTGGCTTCAAGAAACATTCACACAAGGGCTTATCCTAACCCAAACCCACCTGAAATAGTTGAAAACCCTTAGAGCATTCTCAAGAAATATCCTACACCTAGAAACAAAACTATTTCCAGACACATCCATAGAGCTAAATCTGCACCAAAAGACTTAATAGCTCTATTAGACTCTCATTTTGACCTAGACCCACCAAGCAGTTTACCTAGAACTAGGTCATTCAGTGTTCTTGACCAGGAAAACCTTGAGCTTCCTTATTCACCATCTCACAGTGGTCAACACAGTAGGGATAGAGAGACCCCTCCATCTATGCCTCCGGATATTCATTTCATTCAGAACTTGGGGCTTTGTCACCCTAAATTTGCTCAACGGACCCCTACTAGTCCCAATATCCCTGTCATCCACATACCTGATGCACAAGAAAATCATTTACCACATCAAAACATCATTATGGCAGCCTGGTATGCACCTCTGGTGTTACCTTAGCCTTTAGTACCTTTACCCAACGATTATCAATCAAAGATCCCACACTTCACTGCGAAAGAGGCTACCACGGCTTAGCACCATGTAGATAGGATGGAAAATTCTTTTAACTATATGGGGATAGATGATGAGATAGTTAAAATGAGAATCTTTGCCTAGATTTTAGGAGGTGATGTGAAGAAATGGTTTAAGGGCCTACCTCCTAATAGTATCCCTGATCTTCCCTCTTTATATCAGTCCTTCATAAATAAATGGGAAGTTAAGGCTAACCCTCCCCAAATTTTAGCAGAATAAAAGAACCTTAAAATAAATGTAGGAGAGAGTGTTCATGATTACTCTACAAGGTTCAATAGTGTTTATAACGCTCTTCCTCCACATATGAAACCACCCCAGGGTATGGCCTTAGTGAAATACCCTGAAGGTTTTGATGCTGATATGGCCTACCAACTTAGGGAGAGAGATGAAAACACATTGGAAGATATGAAAAAGGGGCAGTGAGTGTAGAGGCTAACCTAATTGAGAAGAAATCCAGAATGAGGGCTGAGAAGAGGGTAACATATAGGGACAACACTGTAGCTTCCACATCTAATCCAAAGTATGACCATCTAGCCAAAAACATGGAAAATCTACAGCAAATGGTGGAAAGAATGGTTGTCTCGGTCAGTAATCAAAACATAAACCAAAATCATAACCAGAACCAAAGCTTTAGGAGAAACAATACCACTCCCAATAGACAAAGAGAATTAGATCAACAAGACATACCCCCATTTCAGGAGAATTTCCTTGATGAAGATGAGGGGATAATCAAAGAGTCTGAGGGAAACACAATAAATATGTTTGGAATAGAAAACTCAATCCAAAACTGTTCCACAGAAAAATATCAGCCCTCACCCTCATATTGGGATGAGGAAATATTAGAATCTGAGGATTACAAGCTTGGGTTTAAAAACGCTATGATGCAGGTCAGAGAACAATATGAACTTAGAAGCAAAAAGAGCTTAGACAATTCTAAACCAAAAGCTTCTAAGATTACCATTAAGAAAAGGCTTGAGAAAACTTCTAAAGTGACTGTTCAAAATAATAAATCAGCAGCTGAGAGTTCTGGGAAAAACAAAGAGAAAGACAACCAAAATACCAAAAAACAAAGTCAACCAACTAGCAGCACAAGCACTGTAGTTAGTGCCCTTGATAAAATAGTTCCTAACACTATACATAGTTAAAATCAGTACATCTATTATGCCACTAAGATAGTGGCTAACAAAACAGAGTTGAGTATCACGAAGAGTCAATCCACCTTCAATTTGGAGAGTGAGATTGCAAAAATTAAAATCTTTGTTCCACTCTCTAAGCTGGCCACTCAGGATGTATATAAAGGCCAAATTTTGCAAGCTCTAAATCTAGGTGAAAACAGTGATACTGTCAACCTGAGTGATGATCAACCAGCCCTTATATTTGGTCCAAAGATAGAAGGGAAGTTTCAGGAAGGGGTAGTACCTCCTTTTTGTATCAGTCTCAATATTCATGACAAGATCCTTCACAATGCAATGCATGACTTTGGGGCCTCACACAACCTAACGCCCAAAATAGTTATGGAGAGGTTAGGCCTAGAGATAACCCATCCCTATAAAGACTTATATTCATTTGACTCTAGCAGAGTAAAATTTGTTGGCCTGATCAAAGATTTGTGTGTGAGCTTGACCCAGATTCCAGCAAAATGTATGGTTATGGATGTTGTAGTGGCAGATGTTCCGCCTAAGTATGGCATGTTACTATCGAGGTCATGGGGAGCCACGCTGTAAGGTACAATGCAGATGGATGGGGCATATGCCATGATCCCTGTCTTTAGCCAGCTTAAGAGACTATATAGAGAGGCACAAATGAAATTCTTGGCCAGCAGCCCTGAAAAGCCCGAAAATTCACCTTTGCACTCTGTACACACAGATCTGGATTCCTTTATCCTCTGCAACAATGAATCTATAGAAGAGCCGGAACTAGAAAATAGAGATACAAACAATGAAATAGAGCCCATATATTTTGACGTAATGGCCACTCTAGACTAAGAAGAAAACGAAGAAGAATCCTTTGGACAGTACACTAAAGCCCTAACTCAGAGTGAACAAGAAACAAAATGAAAACAACTAACTAGCCTTCTCTCTGAAACCCACACATAGCATGAAGAAAGAAACCCTCCACACCATGAAACAGACCCCCCATTGTAGCATAACAATGAAACCAATGCTAGGAAAGAAACCAATGATAAACCCAAGAATGAACCTTTATGGGAAATGAATTTCTATGGGTCTTGCACTAGGAAGATTGTGGAAGCGAGGGTGTGGTTGCATAACAATGAGAGTGACTACACGGAGAGTCATGCTTTTAATCTAAACTTCAAGTGTACAAACAATATCGCGGAGTATGAGGCTCTTATCCTAGGCCTCAATTTATTGAGAAAACTAGGAGCCCGAAGGATAGCTGTACATGGAGACTCTAAGCTAATCATTAAACAACTGAATGGAAAATACATAGCGAAACACCCTAGGTTGAGAGCGTACAGGAATGATGCCATGGATTTATTGAAAGCCTTTGTGGAATATGAGTTGGTGTTTGTTCTGAGGAGTCAGAACACAATTGAAAATGGATTAGCTTGCATAGCTAGTTCATATCATAAGCCTCCCAGTGACAAACAAATCATCGTTCAGACAAAATACAAACCTGCAATGCATGACAATGAGAAATATTGGCAGGTCTTTGAGGGAAATAAGCAGATTGAGGATTTCCTGATGGGCAGGAACGAGTTTTGATTCTCTGATTCAGACTCTAAATCCAATGATAGCTGCCTAAGTGAGGAACCTCCCGATGAAAAAAAATCACCACGTAGTGTAGAAATAAACACTTTAACTGAAAACATTGGAAATATAACCAAAGAATATAAGAATGCAGATTAAGAGGAAATAGAGGTGTTACAGGCAAAAGATAAGAACATACCCCGAGGTCTGGCACCTTTAGAAGATCTTTTTGATTTCGATGATGTAGCGAAAAAACTCACCATAGAGCACTCGGACTCTGACGTTGAGGAATGCAACATAGGAACTAAAGACAAGCCTAAGATGATAAAATTGGCTAAGTCCTTGCCCACAGACATGAGAAAGAAATACATTGACTTATTTAAATATATCATTGACATATTTTCCTGGAGCTACAATGACTTAAAGGCCTATGACACAAACATTATACAGCACAAAATACTTTTGAAAGAGAGCCAAAAACCCTTCAGATAGAAACTTCACAGGATTAACCCAAAAAAAATTGCCTGCAGTAGAAAAGGAGATAAAAAATATGTGCCAGGCAGGAATAATAGTTCTTGTGAGATTCTCTGACTGGGTCTCGAACCTAGTAGCTGTGAGAAAGAAAACAGGTGAGATCAAATTGTGCATCGATTTCAAGAACCTTAAAAGAGCCTCGCTTAAAGACAATTACCCTTTGCCAAAAATGGAACACATTCTTTAAAGGGTAGTAGGCTCAAAAAGGATCTCCCTGTTAGATGTTTTTTTAGGTTATAACCAAGTTTTGGTACTCCCAGAATATCAACTCAAGACCGCCTTCACCACTCCATAGGGCACTTTTATGTATGTAAAAATGCCTTTTGGACTAATGAACGCTGGCACGACCTTCCAACGAGCTATGGACATAGCTTTTTCAAATGAAATAGGGAACTTCATTGTAATCTATCTGGATAACATAATAGTATATTCCAAGACTGATGAGGAGCACCTGAAACATCTGAGAAGAGTTTTTGAAAAATGTAGAAGGTTCGGTCTGTCATTAAATCCCCAAAAGACTGTATTCAGGCTGCAAGAAGGTAAGCTTCTCTTCCACATTATATCTGAGAAGGGAATTAAGATAGACCCACAGAGGGTTGATGGAATACTACAGATCACACACCCAAGAAACATTAAAGAGTTACAGTCCTTTATTGGGAAAACTAACTTCCTAAGGAGGTTTATTCCCAACTTAGCTGAGCACCTTAGGAATATGACTAACATGTTGAAGAAAGGTGTAGGAGTTAAGTGGACTGTAGAGACTAAAAAATATTTTGAATTAGTTAAACTTGCACTCACCCGAGCTCCTATCCTAATCAACCCAGATTTCTCAAAAGATTTCTTGATATTTTCATTTGCCTCCGAGCATACAGTGGCTGCAGTTCTCCTGCAGAAAAATCCAGAGGGAATGGAACAGCTTATTGCTTTCTTCAGCAAGGCTCTGAGTGATGCACCCTTAAAATATAACATAATGGAAAAGAAGGCCTATGCCTTGGTAAAGGCCTTGAAGGACTTTAGGGTGTATATACTACATTCTCACACCATAGCCTACGTGCCAAACATAGTGGTTAAAGACATCTTGTCCCAAGATCCAGACGAAAAGAGGGGCAAATGGATCGCTGTGATTTTAGAATATGACCTGGAAATAAAACCCACGAAACTGATCAAAGGTCAAGGCTTATCTCAACTAATGGCGGAATCAAATTTACAAGCCCTTGACATTAACATGGTAGATGCCTTGGATGAACAGGAAGGATTTCCCGATCCAACTATTGAGGAAAAATTTCAAAACTCTCCATGGTATTCTGATATCTTATATGTGCTCACAAACCTTAATGCCCCTCCTGATCTATCAAAGACTAAGGCCAAATTCCTGAAACTAAGGGCCAAAAACTATTGCATATTGAATGAATGTTTATACTAGAAAAATTCAAATGGTCTATTGCTTAAATGTTTTCCTGAAACTGAATCAGAGAGAATTAAATAGGAGTTCCATGCAAGAGAGTGTAGAGGTCACTTGAGCTGGAAATCCACTACTAACAAAATACTCAAAGTTGGCTATTACTGTCCTACACTTTTCAATGACGTACACAAAATGATAATTTCCTGCCATAAATGCTAGATTTTAGAAGGCAAGAGAAAGCTCCTCCCTTTTCCTTTACAACCCTTTACTGTTGAGGGTCCCTATTTACAGTGGGGCCTGGATTTCATAGGGGAATACACCCTACTTCTTCTGCACAACACAAGTGGATCCTTACAGCCATAGACTATTTCACAAAGTGGATTGAGGCCATACCTTCTAGGAATGCCATAGATTTTGTCATCATTAAGTTCCTAGAAGACCACATCCTCTCTAGGTTTAGTTGCCCAAGAAAAATAATCATTGATAATGCTTCTGCTTTTGGATCCAAGAAAATGATTTATTTTTGTCACAAGTATCAAATAGCACTCGGTCATTCAACTGCTTACTACCCACAGGGTAATGGGTTAGTTGAATCATCAAACAAGAGTTGGGTGACCATTATCAAAAAGCTATTGGAAGAGAACAAAAAGTCATGGCATGACAAATTAGTGCATGCTTTGTGGGTTGATAGGCTTACAACAAAGAAATCCATTGGCATGTCACCATATCAGCTTGTGTATGGAACAGAGGTAGTATTTCCAACCAGCCTTGTGATACCAGTGATTAAAATAGTCCAAGACATCCAGATAGAAGAAGACAGTATGGTGAGGAGGATAAATCAGGCAATTCATCCATAACAAACAAGAGAAGAGGTCTATAATAGAGCTCTGAAATTTCAGGAAAATATTAAGAGGTTATTTGACAAAAGAACGAAAGCTTCAGACTTAAAAATTGAAGATAAAGCTCTGAAGTGGGACTCTAGGAGAGAGGAAAAAGGAAAGAAAGGCAAATTCGACAGTTTGTGGCAGGGTCCTTACATCATCCAAGCCACTGTGGGTACAAATGTCTTTTTTCTGCAAGACCTAGATGGTACAGAGCTGTTTGGGGGTCCTGTCAATGGCAGGATGCTCAAACACTACTAATACTGATTTCCGATTTCCAGTTGCATTTTCATTGTAAATACCATTGATGTGTTTTATTTTCAAGAAAAGAGAAAAATGCTTCAGAAAAGAGAGAAAGAGAGGTTTAGAAATGCTCAAAATTTGAACCTCGGAAGTGCAAATATTGGCTCTAACATGATCAAAACCTGAGCCATAGAAAGCAAAGGAAGTTGGTTCTAACATGCCCAAAATCTGAACCAACAAAGGAGAAAAAGGGACCAGCTCCAACAAGCCCAAAACTGGAGCTGAAACAAAGAAGGAAAGTGACTCTAACAAGCTCTAAACTTGAGTCACAATGAAGAGAAGGATGCTTCAATGTTTCAGATTTCAAGCCTTTTGAATTTTGTCTCCAATTTTCTTCATTTTCAGTCCACGTGAAACTGTCTTTATGCCTTGGATACACAACAAACCAGACTGTCTAATCCTAGTTTGACTATTTTTAAATTTTTGTTGTAGAATGTAGAGAAGAAATATGTTGGAGAGTTTAATCCCAATAGATATTAGATTTAGGTAGAGAAACGTATGAGGCCAATAGTTTAATCTAGTCTCATGAAGTGATAAGGGTAGAATTAGACTAGTTTTTTTTTTCTGTTTTCAAGAAAAAAAGATGATGAAGAAGGTCTGCAAATTCAAATGCACCTTGAAGAAAAAATGCTAGGATTGTAGGAGGGGTAGGTAGATTTTTGGGAATGTTTCTGCTGATTAATTCCATCATTTTTGTATAGTTGAAATCAAAGAAGGGAGATGGTGCAAAGATCAAGCATCTGGCCTACTCCAAAGATCTATGATCTGAATTCTTGACTCCTTCAAGAAGAAGCCATCCCCATGTGGAGCCATTGTTAGCCACTTATGAAATTTTTGTCAAGAAAATAGCTGGCTAAATTGTTTTATGAGACTTCAAGAGATACATTTCCCATGAAAATCTCTCATCCTTGAAGCCTTTGTATGTTCGTTGCCTTTAAAAATGATCTCCACTATTGTTTCCATCCAAAAGGACTCACTGTCTGTGAAAAAAATTGTGTTTTGAAGAGCCTTCATCTGCCCTTGTATCTTTGCAAAATTCCCCATCTTGGACTTTTTTTCCCTTTTGCAAAATTTCCCCTTTAACCTCAAAAATCCCTCCTAAGTTTCCCAAACCATCAAATTCTTCCTTTTAAACCAAGTGAAATCATTTCATTTGATTGAAACTCCCCTTTTTCCCCTAACCAAAAGCCTAATTGTAGCCTTAAGGGCTCTGCTTTTGGCTAAAAACCCATATTTTTCATGTGCAGGCTAAGCCCCTTTTTGCACTAGCCCACAAGGCGCTAATTGCATCGGAGAATCAGAGTAGGACATGCCTATTTTCTTTATAAAAAAAAACCTCCGATGCGATAGTGTATTGGGTCTATCATCTTTGAAATAATTCCCACCGTTGATCTGAATAGATCTGACGGCCTGCGCTCGTTCCATTGTACCCCGATCACACCCCATTGTAAACCTCCGATGACCTTCTCCACCATTGATTTTCCTTTTAATCCAATGGTCCTCGCATCCTCGTGCCAATCACAATCGCAAATTTTAAACTGTGCCATCCTCCGTCGCTCCCGATTGAGATCCTCTAATGGGATCCTAGCCATTTAATCCAAAAGAACCAATGGCCAGGATTCACCATAATTCCGCCATGTGTCCCCCAATTGGGCTCCTCTGATCCAATCGCAGTCGTCGATCTCTCATAGATATGATGGTCAAAAGTCAATCGCACCATCGCTCATCGGAGTTTTGACCCTCCCATCACTCCCCTCCGATTATATCGCAGTTGTCCATCCTTGATGATCTAACGACTCATATCTCTCCCACCCACTAACTACTTTCTCCAACTCAGTATCTCCTCTGCCAATCTCAGCCATTCGTCCCCAGATTAGATGGCCCACAATGAAACTGTCGTTCGTTCGACCCCACCTCTACTGTCCGTGCACCTCCTTCGATCACGCTCCATCTCCCGCCATTGGATCTCATAGACCCAGATCCAACGGTCTACATCCATATCGCACAGATTTCATGTCCGGTGTTTAATGCCTAAAATTTACGTGATATGGGCGGTTTTCCAGAGCCATGTGTCAGCTAAAGATCCATATCGCATTGAAAAAGTGAAAATAGCCTTTTAGCCCTTTTATCACACGAAACCAACAATTTTTCATTATAAAACCACTTCCCCACTTCATCGCCTGAAATCTCATTTGCAGATCTTGATCGTTGATCTACATCAATCAACGACCCTCATTGCATCTCGCGTCCCAACCATTGTTTTTCATCGCGCAAACCATGCATTTCATCGGATCATTGCAACCATCGATCTCCTCCTGAGATCTAACAGTCCAAATTGAATCACCCTCTGCCCATGACCGGGTCTTGCCATATGCGCCCATTTCATATGTTTTCCACGCATTTTCTGTTTATTTTGTTTAAAAGCCCAAACCTTGGGTTTTGCATTAAATGTCATATCATTCTGCCAAAATTAGAAATTTAATGTTTTACATTAAATTTTATTGCATTACACCCAACTTTTAAAGTCATTTCGTTAGCCCATCTCCACCGTCGATCATATCCCCAGATATGATCGGACAGTCCACATGATTTTCTCCACCAAACCTTCAACAACTGCATTTTTCATCATAATTCTGCATTTTTCCACCATTTCCTCCATGTTGCGCTTCCATCATCACAGTATTCCACCGTGGCCATATTCCCCCCATGCATGGATTTCTTAAACATGTTCGTGTGTTTTTGCAGGTTACAGGCGGTGAACTCCGCCATCGCTCATAGTCACTGTTATAGTGGCACAAAGTGCAGAGAAAGGCTAATTTCAGAGCCTGATATTGCAGAAGAATGCTTGGAAAAGTTACTAAATGAAAATATTTCATTAAAGGACAGATTTTAACTCTGTGAGACCTCTCTAGCGCAAGTGAAGCTCAAATTTTGCAAACAGATTTAGTAATGAAGCGGCAAAGAGTATCAGTGGGTAATCAGAGAGTATAAGGCCTGTAATGGAAGAATTTAAGCTCTGATTCATTGTTTAAAAGGAAAATGTACCAGATTGAAGACCTCATGATTAATGCAGAAGGCCTAAAGAGGCCTATAGCATAGAAAACAATATTGACAGTGTTTCACATCAGCAGAAGTTTCCTCCCGAGAAAGGACACATTACTCATACTATTTTATTCTACCTTGTGTCCCCTAGAAGATTTCCCCCTGACAGCAGTCCTAATGCTACCAGAGCATTTGTTACACAGTATGGCAAACCTCATAGTCATTTATCTTCCCTTTTTTTATTCACCAGAGTACTGCAGAATGCTACAGCCAAAGTACATCAAGAACATACCTAGAGTAAATTTCAGCCTGTCGATGACCACTCTTTCATCCAAAGAGTACCAGAAATCAATGCATAGATATTAAAACAGAATGGGCCTCGACCCTCTTCTCGTACTCTATTTTAATGTTACATTTAGTGTTTCGTCTACCTCCTATGCCTTTCTTTAAGCTATAAAACGCATGAAGAAAATCATTGTAATGGTTGTTGATCGGATATCTGTGAAATGTAAGCTGTTTCTCTTGAGATATAGTTCTCTGTGTAACGTTGTAAGATAGGTTGAGGAAGATGTTTTCAGACTGAATATCAAGCTGTTGGCAATGTTGTACATGACTGGTGTTGCTTTTTAATATGACAAGCACATTTCTTTGGATCCTGATTTAAAGCAGCGGTGATGTTTTTCTATCTCTGTCTTTGTTTCCCTTTGTGATTCATCATATTTCATTTCTTATGGTATGCATCAGAAATCTGGCATAGGATTTACCCTTGCATGGTACCCTATGTTTCTGCTCTCCCCGCCTTTGATGTTTTCTGCTGTATGTGTTATCTGAGTATTGATTTAAGTTAATTTAACCAGTGTAGTGGCTATAATTTACTACTAGCTGATGTATGGATTAATAAATCTATCCTCAGATGTTCTTGTTGGGTTTTAATTGGAATAATTGGGGTACTGGGAGTTTTGAATGCTGATTCTGCCTCACTAGGGTCCTTTTCAATTAATTGAATCTTTCCAAGTTCCCCTAAGTTGGATGCCGAAGCATTGAGAGTTCAAAGTCTCTCTCTGATCTCAGGCTTTCACCTTTGTGTTTAGATCTTTGATGTTCCCTTTTTTTGAAGAGTTTACCCTTTAGGAGTTGGATCACAGGTGTCTAATGGCATGTCCTGTCCCTGGATCTGATTCCTGAATGGTCACCTTGGAGGTTTCCTTGCCTTTCACCTTCTTTCTTACCATTTCATGCCACACTATCATCTTTAAGATCGAATGCTTTAGATGACTAGCCCAACTAAAAGCTTTCATATCGAATAGAAAGTAAACCCTTTCTTGAGTCCATCTCCCAATGGTCTCGAGTATTCTTTGAATATTCTCTCCTTTGCCTGAAATCTTCTTTATTCATCCTTGTCTCATATTGAACCCTTCCTTCCTGATTCCCAACAACCAAACAAACAATTAAAAAAATAAACAAACCTGTGCCTATAACTAGCCTAAAACCTGAAAACAGAGCTTCAAATACATATACCTTTGCCTATATAGAGAGATCCCTCTCTGGACCCAGGAGGGCTAGATCCTGAGGTCTGAAAGTGGTTCTGATGTTGTCTCATCTTTTGGTATTGCCAAACTTGCCAAAACATGGGAACCCCAACACCCACTTCCTGAAGCTCCAGGTCATAGGTTTTGGGCCAAAAAGTGTGACCTGCACTTCCAGCACTCTCGGCGGCAGATTTTTAGAAAAAAATGTCGTCTCAGCTGCAGCTGATGTCTGTCACCTACGCAATAGGTCCGAAAACACACGGAAGTTAGAATTTTTATCGTTTCAGGTTTTCATAGGTTAAAAACAACATCAAGAAAAGAAAAAACAAGGGGCTGAAAAGAAATCGTAGGGTTTGAAGCAGCTAGATATGAAGGGATCAGAAAAAATGACAGCGGTCGTAATCGTAAACCTCTGTCGAGTCGCCCCTTGTTAGTATGAATCTTAATTCCAAGTGTACGAAAAAATACCACTTTAGCTGTTCATAACAAACAACCCTAACAACAAAGATGGATGTTGATATCCTCAGATCTGCAGTTAGGTGATCAAGATAAATGCTGCAAAAATATATATCTATGCATTAGAAGACATTAAGCAGTAGAAAAAACAAGGTTTACTCCATGCATCCAGTAGATAAGACAAGAATATGTTGAACGAATTTTGTATTAATGGAACCTAGGATGAAAACACAGAAGGTTGTTACCAGTTCTCCTCAATGGGATGGGTTCTTGTAAGTCCTCAACACTTTAGATCTAAAATTCCTCTCTCTTGATGGTGTAGAAAACCTAGACAAAAATGGTAGCAAAATATGACTATGACGGTGGATCAAAGTCAGACCAAAAGTATAGATCCCGAGTGATATTTAGGCAACAAAAGGTGATGAATGAATGGATAAACCCTTGTATTTATAACAAAATATTGAGTTAATCTAGATATTGCTGCATAATTAAAATATTATTAACCAAATCAAGATCCAACTTTTATGGAATATTTTATTATATTTGTTGGAGGGAAAAGGAATTTGACTTGGGTCAAATCCCTTTATTTGTAAATAATAAATAAATAAATGATTTATTTATCATTTTTAAGGATGTGGTCGTATAATAATCAAACAAACAATGACTAATTAAATATTATATATTTAGTTCATTAAATATATTATTTAAAATAAAGGTTTTCAAAATAATTATCTTTAAAATAATAAGATAACAATATCATGTAATTATCTCTTTTTTCAGTTAAATGCATCCAGATACTGAATAAACCACTGTTCTACAGGTTCATTCTCGAGGAAAATCAAACAAATATAGATTTATTTAATATTTCCTCATGGGGTTTCCTGTTTAGGCCATAAAAACTTAATAAAGGTGTTTTACTAAGTTATTTTCATAGTGAAAGCAATTTTACTTAGGGTAAAATTGGTCTTATATGATGTACTTGGGTCCATCTAATAATAATAGGTTAGATGACCAAAAAATGGTGTAACAGCTAGTATATAGACAATCGAATCCCAACCCAATGCTCAAAAATGAAATAATAAAATGATTCTAGATGTTATAAAGGAACGAGTGTTCTTGTGGCATCCTTGCAAGTCGGTGAAGGGTTTTGAATTAGTATCAGAATCATTGTTGCCCCACTCAAATGATCTACTTCATTTGAACTTGATCTTAACAGCTACACACAACCACAAACCCTCAAGGATGACAAAGTGATCTTTCTTAGAAGATATTCAGTTCAAAATATCATAGAATCGATATATGTAACTAATGAACACATGTAAAAAGAGGGAAGGGACATATATTTGTATTAATCATGAATTAAATGGTATAGTTATGCCTTCAAAAATTGATATCCTCTCCTCAATCTTATATAATGGTCTCTTCTCCCAATACAAAAAAATCCCTCACGCTATAGTGTGGATACATCTCTAACCCCCTTTCCTCTTTATGAGATTATATAGGTTCATTCCATCATTTGGGAGAATGTATCTAGACACCTAGGGGCTTGAGAAGTTAGGAAAATTCTACAATAAGGGTCCCCTAGCCAAATCATACATAAGTGGGTCAAGTTGATCTCCTTGGGAATGGAAAACTCTAGAAACTATTTTCACAATTATGAGATTTTTCTCATTTATCTAAATTATGAAATAACTATTATCTCATAATTATAATATTTTGGAAAAAATAAGTATGATAAATTGCTCATTTATGTAATTTCAACTCTTTTATCATTGGATAAATCTCACATTAGTAAAATAAAAGGTGAAAATGGATGAATTTTATGCAAAAAATTAAGGTAGTTGATATTGGGTTTCTCTCACTAATAATGGAGTGGAAAATAGGCTATAACAGATACCCCCTAATGCATGAGGTGAAAAGAGAAACTAATGGCTGAAATGCATTACAATAATACTCAAAGTTCAAAATGGGAGGAAGGATCGAAGACTACAAATCTTGATGAGAGGAACTCAAAGGTTTAGGTTTAAAATTTTTTGATAACATCCCTAAGGCGGGCATACCCATGATTGGTCAAAAAGAGATATTGAACATCGTCACCAAACATACATTGCAGATCCATGAGATGAAATACCAGGACATGGCCACGAACTATACGAAGTGGATGCATGTGACTCAACAAATAGATCATAGCCACTAGAAGATACAATGTGGATCTATGTCATAGTATACGCTAGTAGTAATATGGGCACATGACATACATAAAGTGTCTGTTGATAGTCCTCAAAGTACATAAATGATACATAACTCCAATGAATTCTGGGAAGGATGCCATATAAGAGTGAGATGTCCCTAACCCAGGGTCTTCGACATAATCCCAATGTTACAAATATACATCATGCGAATATATAAGTTGATGTCAAGAATTATAGAAACTGGTTGATTACCTGTCAATTAGGTAAACCAATGACAGATGAGAGTGAATCCACTAATGAGGAAAACAGACCCCAAGGTACCTATTACAATCCACTAAGTGTGAATAGATCAGATAAAGTCGAACACCAATGAACTTGACCAATAAAGAGCCAATGATGTAAACCACTGTCGATCATGATGTATCTTGCAACTAAGGTCTACAACCTCCAAGGTACTACCGACTCCTCCATCAAGCTCCTAGATAATGAGCTGATGTCAATATGAGAATATCCATCGAAGGAGGGCCTTGATGTATCCCCCATGAATCGACATGGAACATACCAAGATGATGTGATGTATTGATGAAGCCATGAATCGATGAAGTAAAAGTGACATAGAGAAGGCTGACTCAAAAAGGATAGCATGCTACTGCATATGGTCAACACAATATGAGACTTCCCTTGAACACATAGTGACACGACACAAGGGTGACTTGGTAGAATGACTAATGAGCACCATATGATATCATGCAATGACGCAGAAGGCATTGAGACATGCTCCATATGACTAGAAGAGTAACCAACTGGAGGAGTGTACAGACTCATATGTATGGTAAGGCTCCAAGGAAAGCTAAAACCCGACTCTGAGACATTGAAGAAAACAGGTGCCATGTTCAAGGGAAACAAAAAGGAGGTTTTCTTTTGATAAAAAATTAAAACAGATGTTCCCCAAATTCTCTTTTTATAAGTTCCTTTTTCATAAAGTTATCCCCCAAGCCCTAAAAAGAGATAAAAGTATACAAGGGAGAACCTCTTAGCCACAGTAGACTAGGGAATACTTTTACATACCTATTCTATCCTAGTCTTGAAAATCATTAAATTTATATTGGGTATATGACCCTTCAGGTACTTTTACGAGCATGAATGAGACAAGTTCATTTAGAAATATTTTCTACACTAAGGAATTTGAATAGAGCTTAAAGGAAACTCCTCCTAGAGGAATGAGTGGTATTAGGAGTAGAAACTAGTTCTGGTCATGGTGGAAATTCTCATGATATAGTGAGGACAAGAGGTTGGCTAATAAAAGCACTCATCGCAGTGGTTCCTCCAAGAAATGGTAAAACACAAAGTGAAAGAAAATGGTAGGCCAAGAAGATTATGAGGATGGAAGAGAGAAACCAAGGTTCATCATGCAAAAATAGGTAGATAAAAATTGGCATTCACAAGGGATAAAGTGTGGAATATTCTTGGGGTATGGCCAAAAATATGACGAAGAAGAGGACATGAGGCTAAAATTCTAGGTCATGGAGGTTCATAATGAGGGGTTCCAAAAAGGAGTAAAATTGACTACATCGACACGAATACAGAAAAAGGGTGCTAACTAGGGTATCCTTGATTAGGTAAGCAATATCGCCAAGATATGACATGCATAAAGGAAAGTGGCTAAACTCACAACTTGATGGGGTTGGACCTAAGGCATAACTGTCGAACTGAAAGTCAAAATGCAGTGGTGATGGTGATATATGAACTACCTCTATATCCCAGTAAAGGAATTGTAAGTCAAGCCCATTGGATGTCATAATAAAAAATCCACCTTGTTTTGTAAAAACTATCTAGAAATACTCGACCCATGATTAAATGACATAATTAAAGAAATAAACATGGAAGCCGTACAAATAGAACCATATATATCTTATGTTTTATGAATTTATAAGTTTTTTATAATTTTGGCATAATTAAGGCATGGAAAATACTCACATAACACACCAAACTGAAAAAGAGATATAACATCACAATCTTATGTACATATCTATAATTGAAACATAATCCAATAGGTTTAGTGTGCCCACAATCGGGCATAGGCCAAGGGTTTATATATGCAAACTAATGGAGGGTAAGGGAACCATATGGATCATTGAAGTGGGGTCATGCCAAAGGAAGTCAAACTATCCAATCTAGAAAGTTTTACCATGCCATGGAAATTATAACATAGTCATTCTCTGAATATTAACTCGAGGACATAACGGAGGATTAACACATAAAGTAGGTACAATATGATCATCAATAGGTGGTAAGGAGATGGAAAATTCATTGGAAAGTACGATAGTATAATCCAAATACTTGAATCGGTCCAGGGATGGCACTTCCAAGGAGGGCAGAGGTGGTGCCCACTGAATCATTCCAAAATTTATGTTGCCAAGCTCTATGTGTTTGAAATATGGGAGACTAAAGTTAGAAATAAGCTTAATTGCCCTAGGATTATCAGTAGGAATATCCATGACCTCCAATTGACTTGCTGGGGGGCTTTCATCAAGGTAGTCATGTGGAATAGGTGGAGTGATGACCCATGTGGGAAAAGTAACTTGGTCATATTCCGTATTGTCGTGGAGTTTCTTACCAACGTGAGGAGTTACTGATGTGAATTTCAGAGAGGAAATATTTTCCACAACAGGTAGTGGAGGATGATCACTAGCTTGATCAAATTCCATAAGATCATGTGACACCACCCAAGGATAAGGAGTTATATTGGGTCCACATATGTTAGAGTAAATCATATGCATAGGAGCTTTTGAAGAGGATGAAGGAATTTTGGGCAGTGGTAGTTGAGGAAATACCCCAATAAGAGATGATATTTTGAACAACCGAGTGCAAACACTCTGATACTAACAAGGGTGATTTTTGACAACTGGGACTAAGTTCCCTGTAATGGTAAGTTGGGACGATGACACACAATAGTCAAGTTGGTAAATGGTAACGACATTATAGTCATGCGGAAAGAAAAGTACAAAAAACATAGATGAGGTAACTACGGTCATGGCATAAAACCAAGTACGACGAAGAAGTAGGTTATAATCCAAAGGAGCGTCAATGACTTAAATATCGACATAGACAATTTTACCCCCTAACTCGATGGAAAACTTCGGAAGAGCCCTCTTAGGTACAAAATTGTTTCCATCAAAGGATTGAATAGTAGTGTTGGACATAGCAAGCACTGGAGATCCAAGATCCTTCCAGCATGATGCTGACATGCCACAAGTGGAAGAGCCTTCATCCACCAAAGTGAGATGAATATTCCTATGGAAGAGACACACAATAATCTAAAAAGAACACTAGTGGGAAATTCAAGGAGAATATTTGTCAGCATTGACTATAATGAGGTTTGAGTTAGATGGGTCTACTACACCAATTATAGAAGACAAGGCCTTGCACTATCAAGGATAGCATTGCAAAATTTCAAGGGAAGACATGACACAAGGAGCCTGGGAAAGATATTCAAAAATACTGTAATGATGAGTGGCCTAGGCATAGGGATTGTGTGTTGTATTATAGATTACACCCTTTTGGGGTGATAAATAGGTTCTAGAGGCTCATCTAACATGAGAGGTCCAGTGGAAGTAGGTGGAGTAGGTGAGTTCTTAGGAGAAGAAATCTACTCAAGAAAATATTATAATTCGGCTCACATGGTGACATTCACATATTCTTTAAACATAAAAAAACATGAATTATTAGTGGGGTTGAAAAATGGCCCCTCATTTCCCCCTTGCAGAGGTTGAGGAGGTTGTGCAACCATTTTTTGCTGAGATGGTGTAGGAAATGGATGATTTAAAAAAAACAGGTTGTTGGCTATATTGTGGTGGTGCAAGGAGCTTATGAACTTCATCCATCCATGGGAATTTGTGAGTAAGATTTTTACCTTGACATATTTTATAAGGGAATTTAATATTTTGATGGCGCTCACTTGTGCCCCCTCCCTGATTTTGGGGATTTAGTTAAGATTCCTGAGTAGATTGGTTTTTTTGTTTGTTCTTCTTATTGTTCCTTTTACCACCATATTGATGGTTATTCTTGGGTGCTATTGACTTCACTGTAAGAACATTGTTGGACTGATCATAAGAATGTGCTTTAGAAGATCTAGAAGCACTTACTACAGCTTGTGATGTAACCATCAATTTCCCAAGTTGAGCATCAAGTTGGCTCATGGAATGAGAAACTGACTCAATCACACCATCAACATGTGGGTCAGGACCATGTTTCAATGGGTCAATGGAAGGCCTACGAGAATTAGGAATAACTTCATATAACATTCATGATTATGAATAAATTAGATCAAGTTATTCGGCATCTAGAATAGCTTTCTCCTTAGTAATGGATCAAAACATAGACACGTCCTTGGAAATATGAGGTCTTAGTGATCGAATGAACCATTTGCGTAAAATTTCATCAGGAATCTTGGTCCTAATCAACATATTGCAATGATGCCACTTGTGAATATGGTAAGAAATCAATGTGGAATCGTCTTGTCTAAAGTTAAACAAGAATTCAGAATCGATATCATACCTTGTGTGTAGATGGAAGTATGTCAAGAATGTTTTTTCTAGAGATGCAAAATTATTGTAGGATGTGGTATCCAATTGAATGTACCATTTTGCAGCATTTCCAGTTAATGTACATTATAAAAAGTGAATCTTAATCGATCATCCAAAAGAGAGTGGGATGAACACCATAGATGATACATAGTGATATGAGTGGAAAGGTTCTCTCCAGTCTTTCCTTCAAATTTGGTAATACTAGAAGGAAACTTGGTCGGCATAGGTGGCCACCAGGGGCCATGTTTGATGGGGTTGTTATTCAACTAAACCAAATTTGGTATATCAATAGAATATACAAACATTTTTAAGTTGCCTAAATGGATCATAGGAAGGAGAAGCCCCTGAGCAACATTGTTTCCCCCCCCCTCCTCCCCATATAGGGATTATGATTCATGGATTGATGGTGAAGGTATGGGTTCACCCGAGAATATGACTACTGTGGGTCAAAATAATAGCTGAAAGGATCCCCCTTGGGGTACATTCCCTCAGATAGAAAAGGACTCCCAAGAGCACGAATTATCATAGGGTTTTAGCTAGGAGGATAAGAAAGAATAGCTTGTGCAATAAGGATGACATAAGGAGAATAACCAATATGGGTGACAACACTAGCAACAAGGTTGCCTCAGGGTAAAATAACCCCTCCAGGGAAAATACTTTTAGGTGGTGTCCCTCCAAACAATGAAACATACTAGGCTTGTGACATGTTATAAACAACATTGCCCCCAAGCTAACTAGGAACATCTAATGATCCCCCTCACACATTTCTAGAAGTAACTACACCTGAATGAGGAATGCAGATATTTGGTTGAGAAAAGATAGGTGAAAAGACTCTTGACCCTCATAGTTGGCTAGGAGGAATAACCATGGTCGACGTAGAAGATATAGTAGGAATGGAAATGTTCGAGAATTTTTGCGAGAAATAGAGGAAACTAATGGATTTCCCAAAGAATATATGAGAGTTGTAGACAAAGGAGGAGTAGGAATGCCCACACTAAGAGGTGGCAAGGTTGACATGGCAACTGACATTGCTAATGGAGAAGGTAAACATGTCTTAGACTTAGCCATAAGATAGAAAAAATAAAATGGTAAAAAGTTATAATTAGGTGTGGAACCATAAGGATTCATCCACAAAAACTCAAGTCCTAGTGGATCGATCAAGGGTGGATTGGTAGGAGTAGTATAATTATCTACCAAAGTTTTGATAGAAATTAGATCAGTACCAAAAGGACTAGGTATAGATTCCAAAAAAATATTTTTATCTAAGTATTTGGCACTGACAAGAACTCTCAGTGCAGGAGTGACAATTCCACCTCATTCAAGAGGCACATCGTGAAAATGACCTGAATGGCAACGAATAAATTCAGTCAGGCTGAAAATTATAAATTAACACAATTATGTTAGTAAAAACACCCTCAGGCTGAAATTACTAACTTAGAACAAACAACACACACTATAAATGTCCTAAAATATAACACACACAGAAAAAAATAAAAAGAATATGATAGTGGAACAGTTATACTAGCAACCTGCTTCACAACCCTTTTAGGTAAAAACTCGATCCAAGTGCCCTCACTAACCGTGGAACACCACCAAGAGGATTGAGAGAGTATGACTAATATTTGTCCCAGGTATAAATAAGATGACCCTGATTGTTACACCAATTTTTGGTCATCTAACCTGTTATTATTAGATGGACTAAAGTACACCATGTAAGACGAATTTTACCACATTAAAATATCTTTCACTATGAAATAACTTAATAACCCATAATTTATTAAGTTGTTTCTAGTCTAAACATGAAATCTCATGAGGAATAATTAAATAAATCCTTATTTGTTTGATTTTCCTCTAGGGATAATTAATTAAACCACTGTTTAATTAATATTCCTAGTCATATTTAACCCAAAAGAGGAAAATTGATTAGATAAATAATTATTTATCTTATTATTTTCTAGGAATAATTGTTTAATAATATTCCTTGTTAAATTTGACTAAATCATTTATAAATAATTGAATATATCATTATTGATTTAATTATTACTTAATCACATTCTTAAAACAATAAATAAATCATTTATTTGTTTATTATTTATAAACAAATGAATTTGAACAAATTTAAATTCCTTTTCCCTTCAACAAATATAATAAAATATTCCATAAAAGTACGATCTAGATTTGGTTAATAATATTTTAATTATGCACCAATATATAGAATAACTCAATATTTTGTTCTAAATAGAAACGTTTTCCATTCATTCAGTACCTTTTGCTGCCTGGAGATCACCTTTTGATCTATACTTTTGGTCTGACTTTGATCCTCCATCATTGTCATATTTTTCCACTTTTTCTTGCCAGTTTCCTTTGAGCTCCATTTTTGTCTCGGTTTTCTGCACCATCAAGAGAGAGATATCTTGGATCTGGAGCACTAAGAACACACAAGAACCCATCCCATTGAGGGTGACTAGTAACATCTTTCTATGTTCCCTTCCCAGGTGTCATAATATAAAAATTATTTATAAATTCTTGTCTTGTCCATTAGATGCATGGAGAAAACTCTTGCTTATTTTTGTTGTTTAATGTCCTTAACTACATAGATATGGATTTTTGTAGCATTTATTCTCATCACCTACTACATATCTAAGGAAATTGACAGCCACATTTGATGTTAGGGTTGTTTTTTATGCACAACTTAAATGAGCTTTTTTCGTACGCTTGTGATTAGAATTCACACTCACAACTAGTGACTCTACAAGGGTTTTTTATGACGACCGCTATCATTTTTCATATCACTGCATGACCAACTACTTCATCCCCTATCGTTTTTCTTGAGCTTCTTATTTTTCATTCCTTGATGTTTTTTTTAACATTTTTTACTTGAAAACAGTAAAAATTGTAACTTTCGTGTGTTTCTGGGCGATTTCTGCAGGTAATAGGTATCAACCGCAAAATAGAGGAATTTTTTTTCTAAAACCTACCTTCGAGATAGCTGGAAGTGCAGGTCACACTTTTTGGCCCAAAACATGCAACCTCATCTCTTAGGTCGCAGATATCTACCCAAAAACTGTGACCTTAGTAGCAATCATGTCAGAACCTGCGACTTGTACTTTTTTGCGGGATTTCTTCTGAAATTTTCAGTGTTTTCTGAGGGCACTGTTTAGGGTTGTCTTACCTCCATGTTTACCCATCTTGGACCTGTAATTGCTTATTTTTACTCATTGAAGTAGGAACCAAGCCCCTTCGGGCTTCAGTACGCTTCCACCTTTTTAGGAGGAGTTTAGCTTAAGCATATCTTCTAAGATTTCAGTGTTTTTCAACCATTTTTTTAGATCTGAACCTGCCTTTTAAAATCCATTCCAGATTAGTTATTTTCCGATCCAAAACACCTTTTTTCAATTTTTTTTGGTCCTCCCTCTAGGGGCCCCTACTTTTCCCTTTAGGTTGTAACCTTTTGTCACCTATTTTTCAGCATTTTCCCCTCTATTTTCTTGATGTTTTCTGCACCTCTTTTCAGCAGATCTGACCTTTAGATCCCTGTACCTCTTAACTTTAGATCCATTGGCCATATTGTGTGTTTTGAGTAGATTTTTTTCACCCTTAAGCTAGTTGTTGGGAAGCCCTCCTCCTTGGGTTTTAATTGATGCATCTTTAGCCATTTATTTTATTGTTGCTTTTGGTTTCATTTACTGTCTCTTTTAGTTTTATTTATATTTATCCAACATATTTTTTATTTTTTCTGTACACACGTCCGGGCTTAATTAAAATTAACACACTTATCACACAAACACACACACCTAAAGCGAAGAGCACCTGGTTTACACCACCAGGCCAAGAATTAAACATTGTAATCAATTTATCTTCACCTCAATGCCCTTGTTTACCTCTCTTCCTTATTGGGATCCATGTCTCTTTACCATCATTGCACCCCCAAGGCATTTATCCTGGAGACTCCAATGCCTTCACCTTAGTTTCCTTTAGGAAGAGTTACTCCACCGTGTAGGGTCTGAGTTCGTCCTCCATCGAGTCCCCATTTAGACTCTGATTCTGGTTCATCGAGTTCCCCTTCTGTTTCTATCCCCGACTCTCCTCTACGTTTCATCTTCATCATGTCTATCTCAGGACCTAATGCTAGTGGTGGCCCCAACCCTAATGCCAGAAACATTACTAGTGGTGCTGCAACATGAACTATTCTGACTGCTCCCTTGCTTCCTTATCTGGTAGGCCTAAGCCTTCAGCATTTCAGCCAGTTGATTAATGACCCCATACACCATGATCTAGGTTGGCCCGCTATGGCAACCAAAATTTCTTCATACATCCCCAAGTTTGAAGGAAATGCTAGAGAGGATCCTACCAACCATGTTCGTTATTTCCACATGTGGTGTTCATCTAACTCCATCACCGATGACTCTAACCATCTTCAGTTATTCTAGCGTACACTTAATGGAGAAGCTTCCAAGTGGTATGTTGACCAGGCCTCCTCCTCTCATACTACTTTTTCAACCCTTGCCAACGTGTTTCTATCTTACTTCCAGCTTCCCCTTCTCTATGACCTCGGTATTGAACTATTGACCTCTTTCCATCAAACTTTTTCTACCCGCTTATCTGAACATATTCAAGAATGGCACAGAAGGAAGAACCTATGTCGAGCCCCTATTTTCGAATACGATGTCTACATGGAATAGTTTATTAGATCCCTTTTTCCCACTATTGGTAAATATGTCACATCTCACTTTCCTCAGACTGAGGAAGCTACCCTACAAATTGCGTTAAAATATGACTTGATCTACACACAATTTGGTTATGTTTATACCGTCTCACCTTATCTCCCTAGACCTGGTGGTGGCAATGCACCCAGGGCATCTCATGCCACCGACAGTATCGTTGGATCCCTTTCACATCAATACACTCATCCTCCTATGGGTTATGCCTTCCCTTAGGGAGGGGACAACTCCTCTAGCACTTTCCCCCAACCCAACAGCATGTATCTAGGACACGAAATGCCTCACACCTTTTCCCAACCACATCCTATGATACTAGGGCCTAATTTTTCCCAACATTTTTACCCCAATGTTGCTCAAACCCCTTACTATCTGTATCCACAATCTAGTTCTCCAACTCCTCCAGCAAAACCACCTCAGCCTCCCTTGCCTTCTCAAGCTCCACAATAGCAACCACCCCCACCTCAGGGTTAGGTGTATGTATAGCATAGTGCGACTAATCCTCAAACTTCCAAAAAGAAGAGGAAATGCAACCAGAACCAACCCACTCCTAGTAATATAGGAAAAAATCCCCAAGTTAATACATCTAACACTACAACCCAGCAATAGGCCGCTCAGCCCAAGCAAGACAGGCCTTTTCGCATGAATAAGCCTTGTTAATGTTGCAGTGTCCATGGTTACTATACCCATCATTTTCCACTTTAACTGAGATGCGTAAAATGTGGGAAGCTCAAGCAACGTCTCGAGGACAACAAGCCTCTTCTTTGATTGTTCCTAATGCTACACCCATCCAACCAACTGTGTTTACCAATCCTTTTCCCTAGTAAGGATATGTGGCTGCCCAACCCCCTGAAATTTAGGCGGCCACTCAACCTCCCTGATATGGTATGTTTGATTACCGGATCCTCATGATGAACTCTAACCAGACCAATACCTCTAACCTCAACATTTATATTTGGTCCCTCTAGTACACCAAGCCTCCTACTACGTCTACAACCGAGTCCCTGTCTTCAGGTCCAGCAAATCCAATTTTGACATCCAATGGTCCTTTACAGATCGCTCAGCCTAAGGCAGAGGTACATACCAAGGTCCCCAAGGGACTTTCAAGCTGAAACACTGCTTATGGTAAAGCCACCCACACCTACAGTATAGTAGATGACATGGCACAAGCCCCTGTCGCCATGTCAATGTTGGAAGTCCTCTAGTTGTGCCCTTCAAAAAAAAAATCTCTACTAAATTCTATGGGCGTTTTAAGTCCTTTAGATGATTGTTTGATTGTCTTCGATGTTGAAAAGTCAAAACATCCCCCCCTTCCTACATCTGTCTCCTTCCAAATACTTGTCAAGATCCATAATGTCAACATTTTCTGATGTATCATTGACGAGGGGGCATCCACCTGCATGATGTTCACTTCTATTTGGAAGTAGCTCAGATCCCCTGAGTTAGATCCTTCAATTATCACCGTCCTTGCATGGGATGGCCACTCTTCCCAGCCCCTTGGCATGTTCCGCAATATTCCTATTACTCTTGCAGGAAAAGTTGTTTGTGTTGACGTTGAAGTCATTGATGCCCCCTTAGACTACAACATTCTATTGGGTCGTATCTACACTTATGCGATGTCTGATGTCCCAACTGCGGTTCACTATAAGATGTGATTTCCTCATAATGGAAATATCGTCACCATCAATCAGCTGACATATTACGAACCGAAGTCTCAGACCTCACCAGAGTCCATTATTTCTTCGGTGGCCAATAAACAAGAAGTTGAACGTTAGACCAGTGTCTCACCTAGAGTCGATAAAGATTCCTCTTTTATTTCTTCATTCCCTGGTCTCCCCCCTCCTATCTCTGACCTATCTCGTCGAATGTTTGCATCATGCAATCGTCTCGGTTCAACCTCAAATGGTCCAGTTCAACTACCTAGTAGCCTCGCCCTTTGCAACCTACTACTAGTACTTCGACCCAGGCTCCAGGACCTCCTCCTAAAGGCCCTCCATTTGCAGCTTGTGTCCATGATCCTATCTATCCTCCTGGAACAGTTCCCCCTGGCCATTACCCCTCTGGTCAGATATTGTTTCTTGCTCCCCCTTTTGGAGTATTTTCTTTACTAGTTATGGCTACCTTGACCCTTCTCAATATGACCCTGGGGATTCCATTCTGGTACATTGATCCCCTAGCCAATACCCCGCCTGGTTAGCTCAAACCTTACACTGCTTTGACCCCTGTCCAACTAGTCGCCATGACTCCTCCCCTTGCTTTTATGCCTCAACCACCTCAACAGGAATCTACTCTTGTTGCAAAAGCGTTAGGTGAGGGGGGAAAAGCCCACAAAAAGGCACCTAAGGACAAGGTTGCCCTAATAACACCTACCCCTCATAAGCCTCCAAAGAATGCCCCTATGTGTGCTTTGTGTGATGTTGTCACTCATGCCATCCACACTTGTCCTTAACTGTCTCATATCAAACCCATAGTCAATGAAGCATTTACTGGGTCTGATATCCCAGAAGTTCATGTCACTTTCTTGGATTGGGCCACAAAACTCAAGACTTTGTGCACAAATCACCCTTGTGATTTTTGTGATTTCCATGGCCACTATACTTACCTTTGTCCCTACCTCGATGATTTCCGTACCTCCTTGGTAGTGGTTCACCAATTCGAGGCTGAGGGAAATGAGGCACCCTCTTCCTTACTTGCGATTTTTGCTTTGGTAGAACCAGACGACACATTTTATCCCATTGAAATTCCCCCTCCCAATGTTGAGATGAAAGTGCCTTTGGCATCTATGCTCTACCTATCATCATCTATGAAATCCATGGTGGAATACCCCTGGAGGGCTTCCCCTTATGTTTCGCCTAACCTCCCTTCAGTGATCACCTTGGGCTCAACATTGGTGGATACATCATCTACTTATTTATTTTTAACCCTCCGTGATGATACACATGTGAACCTTTCTTCTAATTATGATGACTTAGGTAGTTTTTCCGCATCATGTGGTCATCCTTCCACCAGTCGCCCTATATTCCATTCCGATGAAGACATTATGGAAGCTATGGCCACCCTTAACTTTCATGGGATGATATGCACCACTATGCATACTTCCTCCCATAGTAGTCCCACGACCAATATGCTATGGAATCAAAAGACTTCATTCCTGATGAGGTCGATTGGTTTAGAAATCCCATCCCTGCACTATATGCTTTTGAAGAAGGAAATATGGCCAATATCTCTCCTACCATTAAAATTAACATTTCTGCCAAAGTAGGGGTAGAAGATGTTAGTCATCCATAATTTTCACTATCTGAATATGACTAAGTAGTGATCCTGAATTTCTAGAAACAAAATTCTTAAACCCTATGAGTTCTAGAAATCTCACTACCTTCATTTTTCTAAGACAAAAATTTCACTTTTCTATCTTCCTATCTAGTCATAACTGGCTCACCACTCCTGGAAAACCCATCATGGGCTCAAGCCATTTATTTTAACCCTAACTATCACCCATTCTTCACCATGTCTTTCCTTTTGGCCCAAATACTTTGTCTTTGCTTACCTACACGATTTCCCTACTGCTATTCAAACCTACCAATCAAATAGCCTTGCTATCTCTTCCATAATATTCCCAGACACTGATTGTCTCTATAGGCCCTTTGGATATTCAAGTATGCTAGATCTTAGGTCTTCAAAAAACACTAAACTTATCATAGGTCCTATCTTGTACTTGGTGATCCCTAAGTCTAAATCTCTGTGCAAAATCCAAGACCAAAGGTCCCCATTAGGTCACCTAAGGTTTCACTCAGCCATAGGATGGATTTGGTGCCCAACAAGTTATGCCTTCCTATATGAAAAGGTTGCATTCAAAGGGGAATAAAATCAAGCATTTTGACCCAAAGTCATTCAAGAAAAGCCTCCTTCGCTTAAAGCAGAAACACTGCAAGGGAAAACTACCCTTGTTCACATTCTTTCAAAGAATAGCCAAGGTGGCCACCAACAATAAGAAGAGGCAGGGTAATAGGATGTAATCATCACCAGGAGGTAGACAAAAACAAGACAAAAACAATAGACCTATAGGTAAAAGCATATCATGGTTTGTTTTAGTTGATTAACAAAACAATGGTGACAAGAAAAAATCATCTCAAAGATTTCAAGGAAAAAAGCCTCCTCCTTAGGGTTATTTCCAAAATAACATTTCTTCACCTGCACTAAGAGAATAAAGACAAAGATTATCAGTTTAAAGGGGATCATTTTACCAAAGGGTAGAAAAATAGAGTTTTTGAAATATGAAGTTGGGAATAAGTTATTATCAAAACAACTTAAAAAGGAAAAGTGTAACCTCAAGATGCATCTCAGTAATAGACTCCCAAAAAAGGCCTCCATGTCAAAAATATTGTTTCACCAAGGTGACAGAGGCATAAATAAACATTTGTTTCCAAAAAGTGTCGAAGTGTGTTCACAACAAATATTAGTCAAAAGCACACTAAAAGATAGGAGACATTAACTTTACAAAGGTGGGTTTGATCTTTTTAAATTTCTTTTTAAAATCAAATATAAAGATCACTTGAACCTTCCCCATGCATCATTTTCCATTTTCAAAGATAAGAAAGCCGTTGAGGAGATTTTTTTTCGGTTTTCATACCAAAATGTGAAAACTATTGGGCGTTATGCACCGAGGCCGGTGCTACGCACCTGGCCTTCAGCGCTACGCACAGGAGGGAGGCAAGCCATGTAAAAATACAATGCGCTACACGCTCATGTCATGGTGATGCGCACTTGGCCCGGTGCTAAGCACAGGCCCAGAAAATACTTGAGGCATTTGAGGCACCGCCCAGCCCGCCCAACACTACGCACAGGCGGTGCGCACAAGCTCCTGCCAGATTTTTACATATTTTCTCAAAAAGCTCCAAAGTCCGAAATTCATCTTAAAACTTTTTCAAATGGAGTCTAAGGTTAGAGAAATTTATTTTTCCTCCAAAGCTCTCCTTTTTCTGAAAAAAATGAAGTCATCCATAGTCAAAATTTGACCAAACCCTAGACTATATAAAGATCAATTTCTTAGTCTTTGAGTTAGGGTTTGCAAGTGCTATTGGTTTTAAATACAGAAAAAAGATTGGGTGACTATAGGCTGACCTCTAAACCACAAGTGAAAGCTCTAAAAAATCATTTTTACCTTAGTTTTCATTTTGCAAAGAGTTGACCTAAATCCACTAAAAGCACTTAATTTTCCTAAAAAACCTCAATAAAAGTCCAAAGGTCCTATTACTGTTTTTAGACCAGTCATCATGTCAGAGGGAGATAGTCATACCAGTGGTGATGAGAGTCTTAATCCCACCAAGCCAAAACATCATGGAGGAAAAACAAAAATATTTGAGCCCCTAGACACCACTCCACTCACTTCATCTCCTATGATCCTTTCATGCTTCCAGGATGTAGGGTGCTACAGATTTTGTGAGAAGGTCAAGAAATTCAGCAGCCATTTAGACTTGACCATATTATTCATCTGTAGCTTGAAAAATCATCAAGTCAATCTATCAGGGGTAAAATTTGAGCTCTCATCTGAGATCATTTCCAAAGAAACAAGTATACCAGACATTGGTGAGGTGTGGTTCAAATAAAAGAGGTTGGAGTTGAGTTATTATGGGCCCTATTTTAAACCCAGCTATCAACAAAATTGCAAGGTTTTTTTACCTTTTTCTCATTTGCTGGAGAGATATGCTGCAGTGATGAGGCAGATTATCAGTTATTTCACATGTGAGGGGAGATACTCCCGCATCTACTCATATCATATAAGGTTGTTGATGCGTTTTACTAGGGTCAAGATGATGAACCTACCTTACTACCTTTTCTGAAGAATTGATAAAATGGCCTCAGTTGTCAAGAAGAAAAGATATGACCACCAAATGCCTATCCTCTTTCATCACTCTCTGATCAAAATGATTGTCCTATACCAGCTAAAGTAGCAAGGAATATCTTGGGAAAAATTCATCTCACATGATGTGTTTGCAGACCCTTGGGCCCTCATCCAGTAGAAATTTCCTTCCACTTCACAACCATATACCTCCACACATCCATCATCTCCCCATGTGCCTTCTCCACAAATAATTTCACCTCTTACCTCCTCCCCTAAATTGCCAAGTGAAGGGGCTGACAGTAGCCCTAGTGAAGAAAAAATAGAAGACAACAGTCAGAAGGAAGATGAGACAGATAATGATGGAAAATGAGGGAGTAGTGAAGAAGAAGATGATGAAAATAAAGAAAAAGTGAAGAGGAGGGGAGTAGCCATGAAGAAAGCAGTGGGAAAAATGGTGAAGAAGAACAAAAAAGTGATGAAGAAGAGTAGGTAGATGATGAGGAGGGACATGATGATGAATATGGCAGCCATCAAATTACACCAGGCAGTCAAGGAAAGAGTCATGACAGTCATGACAACAGCCATGACTGTCTTGACAAAAATCAGTCCATACATGACAAAGAAAATCAGAGTGAGGCAAGTGCAGAAAATATCAAGCAAACTAAAGGCCAAAATGATGATGACATTACCTTTAAAACTCCCATTGTTACCCATCTCACATGCACATATCACAGAGTGAGAAGAAATGTGTTCGCTGCCTCTAAAAGGCAAAGGACCATCACTTCTCAAATAACCAAAATATTGACAAAGGCAAAGAAAAAGTGGAAAAGGTTGAACAGAAGGTACAGGAAAGAAGGAGCAAAAGAATCAAAAATACTTCTCAAGGCCCTCTTTTTGTTGATCTAGACAGTGATAATGAGGACCAGGGGATGAGTACAAAATTGATCCTCTTAGAAAAGGATGCCTAGCTTCAAGAATGGGAAAATGACTTTGAAAGGGCACAAAGGGTCATCTATTATTTTAAACAGGAGCATAAATATTTCAAAGAGGTGAAGAGGGGCCTTGCCTTGTAGAAGAAAATGGTCAAACACTATGCAAGGAAGAGCATGATTGCCAATGCCAAACTCAAGCAAGCCCTCATGGAGCTAGAAGAGATAAAAAAGACCAAAGTGCATGACAGCCTCAGAATCTTGGCTAATGCTTCTCAGCAGATGTCTAAAACCCCTTGAGGGGCCTACATGCCAATTTTGAGGAAAATCCAGAAACTTTTAGTCTTTTCCAAATTTTGACCCCTAGGAGAGCAGCACCCTAGGTGCTACGCAAAACATTGGGGCATCTTTAGCTATTGCAGTTTACATTTTTGGATTTTTCATGTCACCAATAATCTACCCACAAAATTGCAGGTCAATTGGAGCATTTTTGCCCCCTCAAAAGGTCAAACAACACCTAAAAAATGACCTTTCGGCCTCCTTTTTAGGCCTGGCGCTGTGCACAATGCAGTAATGGGAGATTTTTCTTTCGAGCAGGTACATTGCATCTATTCACCAAAATTCAAGTATTTTTGGAAATTATACTCATCAAGTTTTCCAACGAGCCATCACGGGGCCAAATTCGATGCCGGGAAGGGGTCCAAAACTCAGCCACAATAGACCCTATTTTTTTGCTGAAATGGCACTATGCACAGAGACAGCTTTTTGCCCAAAGTCAAAAAAAGACACTGATTAATGAAAAATCAGTTTTTTAATGTTTTTTTTGGAAAAATCACTCTTTATTTGATTTGGGATTTATGTTTTGATGTTTTTCATTGATTATCTTATCTCTTATGTGTCTTGGGCCTTGCATGGTCATTAAGCACATTTATGACATTTATGGCTAAATTAGGGTTTCTAGAAGCCTCTTAGGATTTCCACCTCTTCATTTTCTCCATAAATAGAGCATGAGGCTCTTATGTGTTAGTTGGATTTTGATGACTTATGTTGAAGCAAATACATAGTCTCTTGGAGTTTTTGATAATAATTTGACGTCTTGGAGCTCATGCATGCCCTAGTTTGCATGTTGATGGATAGAGACTATTTGAAAGAACCATAATCTTGGTTGATGGTCAAGTTTTATTATGTTCATGTTTTCTAGTTTTCCATTATGTTTCCCATCTTGCTATTTTGCAGTAGGACAAAATATTTAGATTAAGAAATGTTTTCTAATGGCACCTTAATTCTGTTTGTCCTTCACTGCCTCAATGTTTTCTTCTGTTCAGATATGTTAGGGAATTCATCTCTTGCTCCCTAAGAAGTTCTCAGCTTGTCCATTTCTTGAATGGTTTAGATCAGTTAGTGTCAAGTATGACATATGGCTAGCCCTGCATATTGTTTCCACTAAAATACTCTGTTTTGGAATCATCTCTTTAGAAGCATATTTGCCTAAGTTTATCAAAAAAGTTTGTTTCAAGCATGCTCTTTGCCTTTACTTAGCTAAATTTCTTTCAAGTAACCTTCATATCTGTAACTTTATATGTTCAAGGTTTTCTCTCCTTCTATGGTTATAGTTACTTTTGCATCTTAAATGTTTTCTGCTCTTGATAATAAAATATATGAAAGTTAAATAAGTTTCTTGCCTTTCTATAATTTCATTTGAATGTTTGTCTTGGATAATCATCTGTGTTCAGTTTGAAATCAAATGGATTAGGTTTCACTTATGCCTTTGATTCTCTTTCCATGCTTATGATTTTTCTAACTCCCTTTGTATAAAAATTTATTACGGATTCAGTTCTGCAATTCACTAGCTTTTATTCTCAAGCTTAATGTTCATCTCATCATCCACCACAACCTCAAAGACCCACCAACCAAGTTAAAATTTCCCTGCAAATGCTCTTGACACAATTGATGAACTTATCATGACCTTGTTAGACTCCATTGCCAAATGACTTAACAATATTCCATGTTTTCTATCTAAATCCATCTGAGCATCATACCCAACCAAAAACAATCAAAATACCCTACACTTAACATCTAGCCTAAAATCAACCCTAATCAGCAAACAAGTTCACATATTTGCACCTACTAGAGAGATCCCTCTCCGAATCTAGGAAGGCTAGGTCCTTGGATTCCAAAGCTTGGTTTGATGTTACCCTGTACCTTTGTATCTCAATCAATCTAGAAAATTACGGGGAGCTAAAATAATGGCAATCACAGTGGGACTGAGTTCATAGTAGCCTGACAAACTCTTACAGGCTCATATACATCCCCAGTTTGACTTAAAAAATCAACTCATAGCCAAGAGTAGAAACTAATTGCTCCACCATCTTGGCAAGATGATGACTCAGCTAGAGGTTACTCATTGAAACCTTAAGGCTGTGTAAAGAAACTCAAAAGCCCAAAAAGTACTCCCTAGATTGATTTTTATCAAAAATTGGTGATGGAACAATGCATACATATCCTCAAAATATCAAAACAATCCTCCTGGCAACTCCATAGACTCCAGTAGGCCTTTTCTCATCTCACTGGTCCTATAGGTCTTTTTAGGATTGTGTCAAAATAGTCCAAATTAGTTTTTAAGGGCCTAGTCCTACCTTGTGTGAGTAAAGTCTCTCTGATCTTCAAGTAAAGAGATATGGCTTCATGAAGGATCAATACCAGATCACACCCAGACCCAAATCCTCCGATTGTAGTTGATGACCCTGAAAAGATTTTGTGGAAAACTTCTAAAGCTGGAAACTCACCCATTGTTAGGACCATTCATAGAGCAAGCTCTACGCTAGTACACCTTGCAATTTCACAAGATCCTCAGTTTGACTTGCACCATACTAAGAATCTATTCATGACCAAGTCACAAAGTAGGGTTGACCAAACTGACCTTGTAGCTTTACAGCAAAGCTCCATTAGAGAGGCTTCTCCTTCCACCCCACCTAACTCTCAGCTTCTCCATCACTTTAGCCCATTCCATCTCAAATCCACTTAGAATCAGTTCTCTGGTCCAAGTACCTCAGCTACACCCATTCATACCACCACTGTGCAAACCACCCCACTCCATCCTACTCCACCTCTCACAAATCCTCCCCTTGTAAATCAACCCTTATTTCCTTTTCCTCCCATCATGGTAGCTTGGTATGCTCCAGTGGCTCTGCAAAAACCACTATTACCTTTGCCAAATGACTACCAGTCCAAGATCCCTCATTTCTTAGGGACTAAATCCATCACTACCAAAAAGCATGTAGATAGAATTGATGATGCTTTTGACTACATGGAGATATAAGAAGAAACCATTAAGATGAGGATTTTTGCTCAGAGCCTAGGGGGAGAACCCAAGAAATGGTTTAAAAAATTACCTCCCAACAACATACATGATCTCCCTACTCTCTACCAAATCTTTGTGGAAAAATGGGAAATCAATAATAATCCCCTTCAAATTCTTTCCGAATATAACAACCTTAAAAGGAATCCGGGAGAAAGTGTTCATGACTACTCCACTAGGTTTAACAGTGTTTACAATGCCCTCCCACCTCACATAAAACCTCCCCAAGGCTTAGCCTTAGTCAAATATCTCGAAGGCTTTTATGCTGATATGGCTTATCAACTTAAGGACAGAGACTACCTAACTCTAGAAGACATGCAAAAGGGGTTTGTGAGTGTAGAGGCCAATTTAACTAAGGGCTAGGATGAGATCAGAAAAGAGGGTGACTTATAAAGATGACAAAACAGCTCCACCCCCCTCTTCTGACACCAGACTTGACTCCATAGTGAGGAAAATGGAGAGAATGATTGAAAAAATCATTTTGAATGAGAGAACACCTCCTAGGGAAAATCAAGCCAATCTTCAAAATAGAAATAGGAATCAAAATTTTAGAAGAGACCCTCCTCAAGTCAGACAAAGAGAGAATGACCAAAAGATCAGACCTCCTTTCCAAGACAACTATGTATATGAAGATGAAAGAGAGCCTGAGAAGTTGGAAGAAGACCATGTAAATGTCATACGTTCGGATGATGAGGACAACACCTTCCTTAACGAAGAGGAACAAAGGATGTTTTCTTCAAAACCAAATGAGAAATCATACAAAGATTCTAAAGACTATAGACTAGGATTTGAGAATACCATTATGGAATTCCATAGGCAATATGACCTTACGAGCAAAAAGAATCAAGATGTTCCTAAACCAAATCAGCCAAACACTGTTTTAAGAAAGACCTCTGAACATATTCATAAAAATACAATAGAAAACAAAAATACTATGGCTAAGAAAACTGACCTAAACAAACCAAAGACTAGCCAACCTATTAATGATTCAAGCTACCCTAGTACTTCAACTAGTAGCCCTGAAAAAACATTGTTGTCCAAAACATCAAATCAAAATCAACAAATAAAAAATGTAGAAAAGTTCATGGCTGATAAAGCTGATGTAAATACAATAAATACACCTACATATTTTAGCTTTGAGGGGGAGATTGCTAAAATCAAGATAACCATACCCCTCACCGAGTTGGTAACCCAAGAGGTATATAGATCCCAGATTTTAAAAGTGTTAAATATAGGGAATGATACCGACACTTTAAATTTAACTGATGATGAACCAGAGCTATTGTTTGGTCCTGAAGTAGAGGGAAAATATTAGGAAGGAGTTGTCCCTCCTTTCTATGTAAGTCTGAACATACATGAAAACATTCTACATAATGCTATGTTAGACTCTGGTGCCTCACACAACCTCATGCCAAAGGTTGTGATGGAGAGATTGGGCTTAGAAATCAAAAATACCTACAAATACTTGTACTCTTTTGATTCCAGTAGGGTCAAGTGTCTAGGCCTAATCAAGGATCTGTGTGTCAATTTGGCACAAATCCCTGCTAAAAGTCTAATCATGGATATAGTTATGGCTGACATCCCCCCAAAGTATGGCATGTTTTTATCTAGATCATGGGGGGCTAAAATCTAGGGAAGCCTTCAAATGGACATGACTTATGCCACCATCCCAGTTTTCAATCAAACAAGGAGACTATACCGGGAATCCCACATGAAATACATGGTGAGTAACATAGATAGGCCAAATAACACACCGGTTTATTCCATTTACTCAGACCTTGACTCCTTCATCCTGTACAATGAAAATGACATAAGCGAATAAGTGAATGACAAGAAGAAAGAAATAAGCCCCTCAAACCAACCAAGCCAATCCTCTGGCCATGAAAATGACACCCAAAACTCTAGCATCCCCGAAGTGTAGAACATTGAAAAAACTGAAATTGACACCCTTTGGCATATAAGCTTTGATGGCTCTTATGGTAAGGCTAGTTTAGGATCAGGGGTTATGGTTCCACAACATAAATGAAGGCCATTCCTATAGGCTAAATTTCCAATGCACCAATAACGTTGCAGAATATGAGGCTCTCCTTATTGGTTTACACCTACTCAAAGACCTCAAAGCTAAGAAAATCTTGGTTCAAGGAGATTTAGAACTGATCATAAACCAAATTAAGGGAGAATATTCAGCCAAGAACCCTAGACTAAGGGAATATAGGAATGCTGGCCTAGACCTTCTCAAAATCTTTGAGAAGTATGAGCTCACTTTCATCCCTAGGGCCCAAAACTATCTTTCCAATGAACTTGCCTTTGCTGCCAGCAATTGTTCTTTACCATATGAAAATAATCATTACCTCATCAAAAGAAATAACAGGCCTACTATACTGGACAACTTAAACCATTGGCAAGTGTTTGACAATGATGACAAAATAGATGATTTTCTGCAATCCAGAAATGAATTTACAAGTACAAAACAAAGTTTAAGATTTGAAAGAAATATTTTTACTGAAAATGAAACTCCCAAAACAGAGCTGCCCCTTGATGATGATATAAACCACCTTCAAAACCCTTGTGTTGCAGAAGTGTTTGATAAATCCGATCAAAGAGAACTTGAAATTCTGCAGTACAAAGATTACACCTTGCCAAGAGGCCTTACACCACTAGAAGAGTTGTTTGATTTTAATGATGTAGCTCAAAAACCCAAGATGGAATCCACTGAAACAAATATAGAAGAATGTAACATTGGACGGATGAAAGAGCCCAAAATAATCAAGCTGTCCAAAACTCTCCCACCTCACAAAAAACAAAAATACATTGAGATTTTTAGAGAATTTAAAGATGTGTTTTCTTGGGGGTATGAATACTTAAAATCCTATGACACCAAAATCATCCAACATAAAATTCCTCTCAAAGAAAATCAGAAACCCTTTAAACAAAAATTGAGAAGAATTAACCCCCTCTTGTTACCCTCAGTTGAGAAATAAATAAAAAAGATGTATGATGTTAGGATCATAGTCCCTATCTAATACATATAATGGGTGTCCAACCTTGTGCCAGTTAGGAAGAAGACTCGGGAAATCAGGCTTTGTATTGACTTCAGAAATTTGAACAAAGCCTCCTTGAAAGACAATTACCCCTTGCCTAAAATGGATCACATACTCCAAAAAGTAGTTGGCTCACAAAAAATCTCATTACTAGATGGCTTTTCAGTTTATAACCAAGTTCTAGTCTTCCCAAATGACCAACTCAAAAATTCTTTCACTACACCTTGGGGTGCATTCATGTATGTTAAAATTCCATTCGGTTTAATGAATGCAAGGGCTACTTTCCAAAGGGCAATGGACATATCTTTTTCATAAGACATAGGTTACTTCATAGTCATATATCTTGATGACATTACTGTCTACTCTAAGACTGATGAAGAGCACTTAGTCCACTTGAGAAAAGTCTTTAAAAAATGTAGAAAGTATGGTCTATCCCTAAATCCTAAGAAAAAAAATTTTGGCCTTCAAGAAGGAAAACTCTTAGGTCACATCATCTCTGAGGAAGGAATCAAGATAGATCCCAAAAGAATAGAAGGCATCTTACAAATTAGCCATCCTAGAAACATTAAAGAGCTACAATCTTTCATTGGAAAGATTAACTTCCTAATAAGATTCATCCCTAACGTTGCTGAGCTCCTAATAAATATCACAAATATGTTGAAAAAGGAAGTAGGAGTGAAGTGGAATATGGAAGCAAAGAAATCTTTTAAGCTGGTAAAACAAGCACTCACACAGACACCAGTCTTAATCAGCCCTGACTTCACCAAGGACTTTTACATTTTCTCCTTTGCCTCTGAACATACTATGGTAGCAGTATTATTGCAAAAGAACATCATGGGGCAAGAACAACCCATAGATTTCTTCAGCAAAGCCTTAAGGGATGCCCCTCTAAAGTATAACATTATGGAGAAACAAACCTTTGCCTTAATCAAACCATTAAAGGATTTTAGAGTTTATATTTTGCATTCACATGTCGTAGCCTTTGTCCCACACACAATTGTCAAAGAAATACTTAATCAAGACCCTGATGGTAAAAGGGGCAAGTGGATTGCTACCATTTTAGAATATGCTTTAGAAATTAGACCCACTAAATTGATTAAAGGACAAGGACTTGCAAAAATTATGGCTGATTCAAATTTCCAAGCTTTAGACATGAATATGGTTGGTATGTTAGAAGAAACTGAAGAAAGTACAACACCATACATTGAAGAAATGTTTTTAAGTTCACCTTGGTATGCTGATATTATTTATGTGCTTCTTTATCTAAAAGCTCCCCCTTCTTTGTAAAAAACAAAAACAAGATTCTTAAAACAAAAAGCATTAAAATTTTTCATTCTAGATGGAGTATTGTACTGGAAGAGTTTTTCTGGTTTGCTGCTTAAGTGTTTGCTTGAATATGATGTAGATAAAATCATGCATGAATTACATGAGGGAGAATGTGGGGGTCACCTCTGTTTGAAGACCACAACCAGCAAGATCCTTAGAGCTGGCTACTATTGGCCTACCCTATTTTCTTATACTCATAAACTATCATGACTTGCCATAAATGCCAAATATTTGATGGCAAAAGAAATCTCCTACCTTTACCCTTGCACCCCATCAGTGTTGAAGCCCCTTTTCAGCAGTGGGGTTTGGACTTCATAGGAGAGATCCATCCTACTTCATCTGCCCAACATAAATGGATTCTCACTACCACTGATCATTTCACCAAGTGGATATAAGCCATCCCTTCTAGAAATTCCACCGACTCAGTCATCATCAAATTCCTTGAAACCAACATCTTGTCCAAGTTTGGTTGTCCTAAAAATATCATCACTGATAATGCTACTGCCTTTGCTTCTAAGAAAATGGTAGACTTTTGTTACAAATATCACATCACCCTAGACCACTCCACTACTTATTACCCACAAGGCAATGGACTAGCTGAGTCCTCTAACAAGAGCTTGGTAAACATCATTAAGAAGCTCTTAGAACAAAATCAAAAAGCATGGCGTAGCAAACTAGTGCATGCACTATGGGCAGATAGACTAACCACCAATAACTCTATTGGTATGTCTCCCTATCAACTAGTGTATGGCATGGATGCAGTTTTCCCCACTTCTTTGGGAGTTCCAGTCATGAAGCTTCTTCAGGAAGTAAAATCAAAATAAAATGACATGCAGAGGAGGCTGAACCAAACCATTCATTTTCAGCAATCAAGGGAGGAATTTTACAAAATGACACAAGCTATATAGGACAATATTAAGAAATTTTTTGATCGGAGAACCAAAGCGAATGATTTCCAGATTGGAGACATGGTTCTGAAATGGGATTCAGGAATGGAAGACAAGGGAAAACATGTCAAGTTTGAAAACCTATGGAAAGGTCCTTACATCATTCAATCAGTTAGGGGCAACAATTATTTCTTTTTGCAAGAGCTTGATGGAATTGAAATGTTTGGAGGTCCGGTAAATGGGAGGATGCTTAAACATTACTTTTGTCAAGAAACCTAGTTTTTTTTTCCCATTCATTGTACATGCCACTGTTTGATGAAAAGAAAAATCACAAAAACAATAAAAAATAAAAGAGGGAAGAGTTTGAAAGAGAGGTACAACCCCATACCTAAAAAATAATAATGCTGAAAGTGTGCAAGTCTAAATGCCACTGCTTATTTCAAAATTCCTTGTTCATTCATCCAGCCTAATCATGGTTGAACATGTTTTAAATTTATGGTTGATAAGTTAGTGAAAAAGAGTAGGTCAAAATTTTCAAGTTTGATTTATCAAAAGATTGATTATGAATGAGAGATGTTGGTTCCACATGCCCAAATCTGAACCAAAGAGGAAAATGGGGATGTTAAACAAATGACACATATTTCCCTCATGTTTCCTGAGATTTATCTGTACAAAAATAACACTTGTGTGCAGCTTGTTTCAATGCCACAACTCATGGTGAGTCAGATTGTCTAATCCTGATTTACCATGCTTTCAATTTCATGTTAATAGGATAGAGAATAAAGTTTGTCAAACAACTTAATCTTGAAAAATGAGTTCTTAGGTAGAAAATAAAAAGAGTTCGCCAGCCTAATCTGAACTCTTGGAAGAAATCATGGTACAATTAGATAGTTTGATTTTTGTTTCCAAAAGATAAATTTCAAGGGTTTGCAAGTTCAAGTGCACCCAAGGAAAGAAGAATATTAGACAATTAGATTGGGTAGGAAGAAATGATGTTGATATGAGTTATGTATTTTTAGATCTCAGAGATTAAAAACTCAAAACAAACATTAGAAAAATGAAGAAAGGGCACATCTTCCCAACGGAAAAGGCACTGGTGCCCAAAAGCTAGAAAAATCTTAAGTTCTGGACACCTCCTGAGAAGGAGCTGCCCTCCCCAAGTGGAGCCACTATTAGTCATCCATAATTTTCACTATATGAAGATGACTAAGTAGTGATCCTAGATTTCTAGAAACAAAATTCATAAACCTTGTGAGTTCTAGAAATATCACTGCCTTTATTATTCTGAGATAAAAATTTCACTTTTCTATCATCCTATCTAGTCATAACTAGCTCACCACTCTTGGAAAACCCATAATGGGCTCAAGCCATTTATTTTAACCCTAACTGTCACCCATTTTTCACCATGTCTTTCGTTTTGGCCCAAATCCTCCATCTTTGCTTACCCACAATATTTCCCTACTACTATTCAAACCTACCAATCAAATAGTCTTGTTGTCTCTTCCATAATATTCCCAGACACTGATTGTCTCTACAAGCCCTTTGGATAGTCAAGTATGCTAGATCTTAGGTCTTCAAAAAACACTAAATTTATTATAGGTCCTATCTTGTACTTGGTGATCCGTAAGTCTAAATATCTATCCAAAATCCAAGTCCAAAGGTCCCCATTAGGTCACCTAAGGTTTCACTGAGTCATAGGAAGGATTTGGTGCCCAACAAGTTATGCCTTCCTGCATGAAGAGGTTGCATTCAAAGGGGAATAAAATCAAGAATTTTGACCCACAGTCATTCAAGAAAAGCCTCCTTGGCTTAGAGCACAAACACTGCAAGGGACAACTCCCCTTGTTCACATTTTTTTCAAAGAATAGCCAAGGTGGACACCAGCAATAAGAAGAGGCAAGGTAATAGGATGTAATCATCAACAGGAGGTAGACACAAACAAGAAAAAAACAACAGACCTATAGGTAAAAGCGTATCAGGGTTTGTTTTAGTTGATTAAAAAAACAGTGGTGAGAAGCAAATATCATCTCAGAGATTTCAAGGATAGAAGCCTCCTCCTTAGAGTTATTTCCAAAATCACATTTCTTCACCTGCAATAAGAGAAGAAAGACAAAGAGTATCAGTTTAAAGGGGATCATTTTACCAAAGGGTAGAAAAATAGAGTTTTTGAAATATAAAGTTGGGCATAATTTATTATCAAAACAACCTAAAAAGGAAAAGTGTAACCTCGATATGCATCTCAGAAATAGACTCCCAACAAAGGCCTCCATGTCAAAAAAAATTGTTCCACCAAGGTGACAGAGGCATAAATAAACATTTTTTTCCAGAAAGTGTCGAAGTGTGTTCACAACAAATATTAGTCAAAAGCACACTAAAAGATAGGAGACATTAACTTTACAAAGGTGGGTTTGATCATTTTAGGTTTCTTTTCAAAATCAAATATAAAGGTCACTTGAACCTTCCCCATGCATCATTTTCCATTTTCAAAGAGAAGAAAGCCGTTGAGGAGAATTTTTTTTGGTTTTCAAACCAAACTGTGAAAAATATCTGGCGCTACGCATCGAAGCCAACGCTACGCACCTGGCCTTCGACACTACGCACTGAGGGAGGAAAGTAGTGTAAAAATACATTGCGTTACATGCTCACAGCCTGGCGCTGCGCACATGGCCTGGTGCTATGATAGGCCCAGAAAATACTGGAGGCACCCAAGGCACTGCCCAGTCTGCCCAGCGCTACACACAAGCGCTGCGCTCTAGCCATATTTTTACATATTTCCTCAAAAAGCTCCAAAGTCTGAAATTCATCTTCAAACATCTGCAAGCAGAGTCTAAGGTTGGTGAAATTTCTTTTTCCTCCCAAGCTCTCCTTTTTCTAAAAACAATGAAGTCATCCATAGTCAAAATTTGACCAAACCCTAGACTATATAAAGATCAATTTCTTAGTCTTTTTGTTAGGGTTTGCAAGTGCCATTGGTTTTAAATACAAAAATAAGATTAGGTGGCTATAGGCTGACCTCTAAACCACAAGTGAAAGCTCTAAAAAATCATTTTTACCTTAGTTTTCATTTTGCAAAGACTTGACCTAAATCCACTAAAAGCACTTAGTTTGCACAAAAACCCTCAAGAAAATTCTGAAGGTCCTACTGTTATTTTTAGACCAGTCATCATATCATAGGGAGATAGTCATACCAGTGGTGATGAGAGTCTTAATCCCACCAAGCCAAAACATCATGGAGGAAAAGAAAAAATATTTGAGCGCCTAGACACCACTCCACTCACTTCATCACCTATAATACTTTCATGCTTCCAGGATGTAGGGTGCTACAGATTTTGTGAGAAGATCAAGCAAGTCAACAGCCATTTAGACTTGACTAGATTATTTGTCTGTAGCTTGCAAAATCATCAAGTCAATCTAGCAGGGGTAAAATTTGAGCTCTCATCTAAGATCATTTCCAAAGAAACAGGTATACCAGACATTGGTGAGGTATGGCTCAAACAAAAGAGGTTGGAGTTGAGTTATTATGGGCCCTATTTGAAACCCATCTATCAACAAAATTGTAAGACTGTTTTCCCTTTTTCTCATTTACTGGAGAGATATGCTGCATTGATGAGGCAGATTATCAGTTATTTCACATGTGAGGGGAGATACTCCCACATCTACTCATATCATATAAGGTTGTTGATGCATTTTACTAGGGTGAAGATGATGAACCTACCTTACTACCTTTTCTGAAGCATTGATAAAATGGCCTCAATTGTCAAGAAGAAAAGATATGACCACCAAATTCCTAGCCTCTTTCATCACTCCCTGATCAAAATGATTGTCCTATACCAGCTAGAGTAGCAAGGAATATCTTGGGAAAACTTCATCTCACACGATGTGTTTGTAGACCCTCAGGCCTTCATCCAGCAGAGCTTGCCTTCCACTTCACAACCATCTAGCACCACACATCCATCATCTCCCCATGTGCCTTCTCCACAAACAATTTCACCTCTTACCTCCTCCCCTAAATTTCCAAGTGAAGGGGCTAACAGTAGCCCTAGTGCAGAAAAAATAGAAGGAAACATTCAAGAGGAAGATGAGACAGATAATGATGGAAAAGGAGGCAACAATGAAGAAGAAGATGATGAAAATGAAGAAAAAGGTGAAGAGGAGGGGAGTAGCTCTGAAGAAAGAAGTGGGAAAAAGGGTGAAGAAGAACATCATATTGATGAAGAAGAGCAGCTAGATGATGAGGAGGGGCAGTATGATGAGGATGGCAGCCATCAAATTACACCAGGAAGTCAAGGAAAGAGTCATGACAGTCATGACAGCAGTCATGATTGTCTTGACATAAATCAGTCCATACATACAAAGAAAATCAGAGTGAGGCAAGTGAAAAAAATATCAAGAGAAATAAAGGCCAAAATGATGATGACACTGCCCTTAAATCTCCCATTGTTACCCCTCTCACATCCACATATCACAGAGGGAGAAGAAATGTGTTTGCTGCCTCTAAAAGGAAAAGGGCCATCACTTCTCAAACAACCAAAATATTGGAAAAAGGAAGATAAAAAGTGGAAAGGGTTGAACAGAAGGTACAGGTAAGAAGGAGAAAAAGGATAAAAAAGACTTCTCAAGGCCCTCTTTTTGTTGATCTAGACAGTGAGAATGAGGACCACGGGATGAGTACAAAAATTCTCCTCTTAGAAAAGGATGCCCATCTTCAAGAATGGGAAATTGACTTTGAAAGGGCACAAAGGGTCATCTACTATTATAAATAGGAGCATAAACATTTCAAAGAGGTGAATAGGGGCCTTGCCTTGCAGAAGAAAATGGTCAAACACTATGCAAGGAAGAGCATGCTTGCCAATGCCAAACTCAAGCAAGACCTGATGGAGCTAGAAGAGCTAGAAAATACCAAAGTGCATGACAGCCTCAGAATCTTGGCTGATTCTTCTCAGAAGATGTCTAAAATCCCTTGAGGGTTCTACACGCTAATTTTGAGGCAAATCTAGAAACTTTTAGTTTTTTCCAAATTTTGACCCCTAGGAGCACAACACCCTAGGTGCTACGCACCAAATTGGGGCATATTCAGCTGTTGGAGTTTACATTTTTGGATTTTTCATTTCACCAATAGTCTACCCACAAAATTTCAGGTCAATTGGAGCATTTTTTCCTCTTCAAAAGGTTAAAAAACACCTAAAAATGACCTTTCTGCCTCCTTTTTAAGCCCGGCGCTGCGCATAGAGCAGTCATGAGAGATTTTGTTTTTGAGCAGGTAAATGGCATATATTCAGCACAAATCAAGTATTATTGGAAGGTAGACTCATCCAGCTTTCCAACAAGCCATCACGGGGCCAAATCGGATGCCGAGAAGGGGTCCACAATTTAGCTACAACAGACCCTATTTTTTGCTGAAATGGTGCTATGCACAGAGACAACTTTTTGCCAAAAGTCAACAAAAGACACTCATTAATGAAAAATCAGTTTTTTAATGTTTTTTTGGACAAATCACTCTTGATTTTATTTGGGAGTTATGTTTTGATGTTTTTCATTTATTATCTTATCTCTTATGTGTCTTGGGCCTTGCATGGTCATTAAGAACATTTATGACATTTATGGCTAAATTAGGGTTTCTGGAAGCCTCTTAGGGTTTCCACCTCCTCATTTTCTCCATAAATAGAGCATGAGGCTCTTATGTATTAGTTGGATTTTGATGACTTATGCTGAAGAAAATACATAGTCTCTTGGAGTTTTTGATAATAATTTGATGTCTTGGAGCTCATGCATGCTCTAGTTTGCTTGTTGATGGATAGATACTATTTGTGGGATCCATAAGCTTGGTTGATGGTGAAGTTTTCTTATGTTCATGTTTTCTAGTTTTCCATTATGCTTCCCATATTGCTATTTTGCAGTAGGACAAAAAATTTAGATTAAGAAATGTTTTCTAATGGCACCTTAATTATGTTTGTCCTTCACTGCCTCAATGATTTCTTCTATTGAGATATGTTAGGGAATTCATCTCTTGCTCCCTAAGAAGTTCTTGGCTTGTCCATTTCTTGAATAGTTTAGATTAGTTAGTGTCAAGTATGACTTATGGCTAGCCCTGCATATTGTTGCCACTGAAATACTTTGTTTTGGAATCAACTCTTTAGAAGCATATTTGCCTAAGTTTATCAAAAAATTCTCTTTCAAGCATGCTCTTTTCCTTTACTTAGCTAAATTTGTTTCAAGGAACCTTCATAGCTATAACTTTAGATGTTTAGGGCTTTATCTCCTTCTATGGTTGTAGTTATTTGTGCATATTAAATGTTTTCTGCTCTTGATAATGAAATATATGAAAGTCAAATAAGTTTCTTGCCTTTCTATAATTTCATTTGAATGTTTGTCTTGGATAATCATCTGTGCTTAGTTTGAAATCAAATGGATTAGGTTTCACTTATGCCTTTCATTCTATTTCCATGCTTATGATTTTTCTAACTCCCTTAGTCTAAAAAGTTATTAAGGATTCAGTTATGCCCTTCACTAGCTTTTATTCTCAAGAGTAATGTTCATCTCATCATCCACCACAACCTCAAAGACCCACCAACCAAGTTAAAATTGCCCTGCAAATGCTCTTGACACCATTGATGAACTTATCATGACCTTGTTAGACTCCATTGCCCAATAACTTAACAATCTTCCATGTTTTCTATCTATATCCATCTGAGCATCATACCCAACCAAAAACAATCAAAATACCCTACACTTAACATCTAACCTAAAATCAACCCTAATCAGCAAACAAGTTCACATATTTGCACCTACTAGAGAGAACCCTCTCCGAATCCAGGAAGGCTAGGTCCTTGGATTCCAAAGCTTGGTTTGATGTTAACCTGTACCTTTGTATCTCAATCAATCAAGAAAAATATGGGGAGCTAAAATAATGGTGATCACGGTGGGACTGAGTTCATAGTAGCCTGACAAAATCTTACAGACTCATATACATCCCTAGTTTGACTTAAAAAATCAACTCATAGCCAAGAGTAGAAAATAATTGCTTCACCATCTTGGCAAGATGATGACTCAACTAGAGGTTACTCATTGAAACCTTAAGGCTGCATAAAGAAACTCAAAATCCAAAAAAGTACTCCCTATATTGATTTTTATCAAAAATTGGTGGTGGACCATTGCATACATATCCTCAATATTTCAAAAAAATCCACCTGGTGACTCCACTAGCCTCCAGTAGGCCTTTTTTCATCTCACTAATCCCATAGGTCTTTTTAGGATTGTGTCAAAATAATCCAAATTAGTTTTTAAGGGCCTAGTCCTACCTTGTGTGAGTAAAGCCTCTATGATCTTTGAGTAAAGAGATTTGGCTTCACGAAGGATAAATACGAAATCACACCCAGACCCAAATCATCCTACCGTAGTTGATGACCAAGAAAATATTTTGTGGAAAAATTATAAAGCTAGAAACTCAGCCATTGTTAGGACCATTCATAGAGCAAGTTTTGCGCCAAAACACCTTACAATTTTTCAAGATCCTCAGTTTGACTTGCACCATACCAAGAATCTATTCAGGACCAAGTCACAAAGTAGGGTTGACCAAACTGACCTTGTAGATTTACAACAAAGCTCCAGTAGAGAAGCTTCTCCCTCCACCCCACCTGACTTTCATCTTCTCCATCACTTCAGCCCTTCCCATCTCAAATCCACTCAGAATCAGTTCTCTAGTCCAAGTACTTCAGCTACACACATTCATACCACCACTATGCAAACCACCCCAGTCCATCCTACTCCACCTCTCACAAATCTTCCCCTTGTAAATCAACCCTTGTTTCCTTTTCCTCCCATCATGGAAGCCTGGTATGTTGTTACACTAAAAACTATCATCCTGACATTTTGTTATGAGTATGAGCTCATTATTACTCATACTTCCTCCTTTTGCAAGTTTAACATATCAGCTCCTCATGTCAAGCTTTCAAAATTAGAGAAAAGTTCCTAAAAATCCCCTAAACATTGGTATCGCACTTTCTCAAGCAATTCATTCACGGTCGCACCTATCCCCTGACCTACTGCGGAACCATACCGCACGTTCCTTGTGTCATGGGTGCGGACCTCTGTAAAACTCAAAAAGGCGAGAAAGTAAAGATAAAAAGTGAATTTCAGATGAATTCTAGAAGATTCTAGATGGGAATTTTCGGGAATGGATACGCTTTGAGAAGGTTCATGCATCCCTCACTTGATGGAGCTAACCCCTTGATGTAAGGAGCTAATCCATTTGAAGGAGGATTCTATCCCTTCATATTTGGAACAGAAAACCTCCTCTTTTCTACTATAAAAAGAGGCCTTGGGTAGCCTCAAAGGGAGTTCAAGCTTAAGATATTTGAAGTTAAATGTTGTTGAGATTCAGACTTAGTTAACTAAGACTTTCTGTGAGGTTAAATCACTCACCTCTATTGGTCTTGGTTCAAAGAGTGCAATGCTTGTCAAATTAGAAGAGATTCCTGCTTCGGACCCCGGGAGGACCTGCACGACAGCAAGGCACAGGTTGTAAAGGTTTTCTTAATTTGAAGTTAATACAAATATACTCATTTCTCTCATTAAACTGTCTATTTATGGTTTACTTCATAAATTCCTTGATCATTATGATGAGTATGATTTATAATAATGTCTATACAGGTGATGTGTAATCTTTTTGCTTGTTTGTGACTGCAGATTCACGAGGAACGTTCTTTCAAGTGCACGGGAAGGACTTCAATGAGATCAAGCAAGCGCTAGACATAAGGTAGGCCTTACACCTATATAGTGTTTTTATGAATCTTGTATTCTGAGAGAGAGATTAGTATAATTGACTGTTTTTTGCTAGTTACTTTTAGTACTAGAGAGATCGGTCTTGTCCGCAAGACGGATTAATCTACACAACAAAATGGTGAATCCGCTGGGGAAAGAACTTGTTGCTTTTGGTTCTCTTTTATTTTTTATTTGAGGAAACATTTTTTCCTGGTTTTTGATTGATACATATCTGTCTGGGTAATTTAGATTTTCCCTGTTTTTGAAAATTTAGAAATATTTTAAGTTTTTCTATAATTTTTCCTAGGACCGCACTCTGCCTTACTTTGACAGTGCGGGCAGGTTCGCACTTTCTGTAAAGAATACAGTGCGGGACCGCATCTGTCAATACTGTTTACCTGCGGACCCTGTTAAAATTTTAGAAAATCTCTAGATTTCTTTTTCTAGTTTATTTTTAGATCTTTTAGTGTCTTCCCAGACTGATTATTGTTTCTGTCAAGAATTTTTTGTGAATGAACTCCAACAGTGTTGATGTTTTGATGATTTTCTAGAAGATTTTGCACTTTGGATTGTTTTTCCGCTTGGTCTTTGTAGCGATTCGAACTTTTGACAATTTGTAGTATCTCAGATTACATTGATCTCTTTTTGTCTTTTGAATCCGACCTAATTGTGAAAACATCCTATATTGAGAAATTGAGCCTTTTGTTTCTTTTCAAATCTTCAAAAAAACTTGGTTGAAAGTTTTGAATTTCATTTTATAAAAAAAACATATTTTGAGTGTTTTTAATCTGTTTGTTATTCTAAAAAAATAGACTCTTAGTTTGCTGAATGATTAAGGAAAACATTCTTCAAAAAAAAAATCTTAAAAGCTTTTACTCAATTTAGATTTTAGATCTCAAGATTAGATTTTGTAGTTTTGAGTAGTTTTAGTTTTAGTTTTTGTAGCTTTCTTTCGAAGGAAAATTGTTTTGTAGCTTCTAGTTTGGAAAGAAAAAGGATTTTGTTATGAGCTTTGATCATTTATCTCATTATTGAAAAAACAGTATTTTCTTTCAATCATTTTTCATGTTTAAAGAAGGAATTAAAAGAATTGCATTCTCCAACTCTTTCTTAGATAGAAATTCATTGAAAGAAAAAGAATTGATTATCATTCTAGGTGCATTTAGTGTTTTTTGGAAATCGAGTCTTCACATCATCCAAAGTTTCATTTCCGCACCCATTGACTTAAAAAACAGCTCCTAAAAGTAACGCTTAATTAAAATTCATCTAGTAATATTTTTATTTCTAGGGCTCTTGTCACCAACATAGCTTAGGCTAGTATCTTGGAGTAGAGAGTAATTAACTCTCCAAGATAGCTAAAACAAACAAGTAGACAAATCTTGCGGTAGGAAGAATTCCAATTGTTGCATGTATGCTCTGGGAAGCTCCTCTTAAAGGAGTTAAGCACGAGATCATATATGAACCAGTGGGGTATTCAATCCTTCCTCATTGGGAACGATAGAAGATATACACATATTAAAAATGGTAAACCTCGGATAGACCATTGTCGAGGAGCCTGGGGTCACTTGTCGGTAAACCTTGGATTATTTCAAGGAGCCTTCAAGGGGATTGAGCTTTGTTACTCTACCCTTACGTGTGTGTCAGATCGTAGACTGTTCCCCCAGGTATATTTGTTTCAGTTGGTAACCTTAGTGGCCATAATCTTTAGGATTCTTTCCTAAGGTGACGGTGGACGGAAGATCCCACTGTACCTAGAACAGACGTCGGCTAGACTCACTTGGAATCTCCGGAGGGTTATCTTCACTCGAGATGGTATATTGGAGAAACTTGCACCGGTCTGTTTCATTAAGCAGGTTGTCAGGGTAACTGTTCCAACCGCCCTTTTTGTGTTAAAATTCTACTAAGTTGGATTTCATCACCAACTAGTGTTTTTAGTACGGAAAGTTACCTGTTTGTGTGTGGTTTTAACTCTTAGATTTTTAAGCGAATGATTCAATTGTTTGTTTCTTAGAGACTTTAGGCGTTTTCATTGAAATTTTTCTTTGTTTGCGTGTGATTAGATAATTTTTAATCGTGGCGGAATTGCCGAGACAATCCCGTAGAATACAAGGGAAACCCCCTGAATATTCACCAAGTCAACTTGAAGGGCTTCATGCTCTGGTAGCATCCAGTAGTAGTAGAATTAGATCAACTAAAATTGGAAGTTCATCTATAGTTATACATCCTGATCATCAAATACCTACAACAAAATACATTCAAGAACTGATTTCAGTTTCTGAAGTTACTGAAAATATTTCTCCTTCTGGTGAATTATCTGACGAACCTGAAATCTCTGAACCTGAAACTGAATCTTCTGTTTTGGAAACATCCTCAGGATTTATTACACCAACTTCTAGCAATCCAAGTTCACCTAGGGTAAGAAATATCATTACAGACAATCTTCCCTCTTGACTTATTTCTATTGAAGAACTTACTAATCCAGACGAAGACATATCTCTTCCCGACTCCCCTCAATCGTTAAATCTTAGGGAGCGTGAATCTATTTTCTATAGCCCCATTCGAACTAATCCTTGGTATCTCTCTTTAAAGAATTTTTTAGAGAATCTGGGTCTTGCTTTTTATCCACCTCGAATTCCATTTCATCCTACATCCAGAGGTTATTATCCATCATATTTTATGGCTGGAGAGTCATCCATGTTTTCTCAAACGCCGGAATCATTTTTACATGGTGGTCCTTCTGTTCCTTCGGGATATCAGTCTTTGTCTGGTACTTTCTCAGGAAGAACTCCTCAATCCATCGAAAACGTGTTATCATCTGGTCTTGATGGACTTAAAATTGAAACGTCGAACGCAGAGCAAGTTTTTATGATGTCTGGTAATATTCCAAATCCTCAAACTCAAGGCAGTCAGTTTCCTTCTGGGGGGCAACCTCAGGGAACTCAGTTACCACTTGGGGGGCAACCTCAGGGTAGTCAGTTACCGCCTGGGGGGCAATCTCAAGGTAGTCAATTACCGCCCGGGGCACAACCTCAAGGTAGCTTTTTCCCAGGACAAACTGTGGAATCATATTATTTTGGGGGGCAACCCCAAGGACAGTACATACCTCAAGGCTATCAACCTCAAGGACAATACATTCCTCAAGGTCAACCCCAAGCACAATATGCTCCTCAGGGTCCTTATCAACCCCAGCCTCAGTACGCGCCTCAGGGTTATCAACCTCAAGGGCAGTACCCAATTCAAGGTTACCAACAGCCTTCTGGTCAACCATCTTTTCAAGGAGCCAGAAATTTACCACTTACTAATCAACCCTACATTAAACTAGGTTATGGTCCTTATGTTCAACCTTCTATGGGACAATACCCCGGAACTATGGTGTTGGATCCGTCCCAATATCAACAGCCTTTACAGCCTAATGTGCAGTCACCTTATCAACCTGGCTAGCCATTGGTTTCTGGTTCAACCCAGCAACCTGTTCAGCTAGCTATTCAAACTCCTGCACCTAGTTCAGTTTAGCAGACTGGGCCTAGTACACCTCAAACTGCTGCAACTGCTGCAACGTCTGTTCAATCTGTCACACCTGTTTCTGGAGTATCTGTAGCACCGACTTCTTCTATCCCTGTATCTGTGAAAATCCCTCAAGTCTCTGTACCTCAGTCAGGACCTTTTATTCAGACTACAGTTCAGATGCCTAAAGGACAAGCTGGTACAAGTACAGTTGTTACAAGGCAAACTCAATTTACATATCAATCGTACCAGGGACAGCCGCAATTCGGTCCCTATGTACAGAACCCAATTTATCAGTATCAACTGTACCCTAGTTATACTTATCAACAACCTCAATATGGTCCGGTTCATCCTGGTTTTCCGGGAGGTTATACAATACCTAATGCAAATCCGATTCCTAGTTATCCTGGGTATCCACCTCTTGGATCTGCTTTGGATTCTCAAGGTTTTCGCGACCCCAACTGTCAATTACCGTTTATCGCAACTTTGGACTTACCTGATTTGACGCGCCTTGCAAATGATCCAATTTTTTATTATCAGAACTGGCCGCCAATGCCTCATAAGTTGCCCAGTGATATACCAAAATTCGAAGGTAAGTCAGGAGAGGATCCATCGAATCATGTTATGACTTATCACCTTTGGTGTGCATCTAATTCAATTATTGATGATTCAATTTGTTTACGTCTTTTCCATAGAACCCTTATAGGTCTTGCTGCCAAATGGTACATTGAGTTACCACGCGGCTCATTTCATAATTTCAGTCAGTTAGAAACAGCTTTCTTGACTCATTTTCAGTTGCCTGTCAGATACGACAATGGCACAGAATTATTAACTTCGCTAAAACAATCTACGTCCACGTATATTTCTGATCATATTCATGAATGCGACGTAGAAGACGTTTGGTGAAAGTTTATATTCTGGATCAAATTTTGGCAGAATGGTTTGTTAAATCATTGTTACCCAAGATCACTGAAGATGTAGCTAAGGCTGGTGTTGTTACTGAAGAGAAAGTAATTGCTCAAGCTCAATACCTTGACCTTGTTTATACACAGTCAGGTACTCTACATGAAAAAATCCCAGACCTTCCCAAACAAATTCAAATAGTTGCTGCTCCTTCAGGGTCTCATGCCGCTGACGGTATGATTGGTACAGTCAATTCTAAAAGCAAGAAGAAATCGTCAAAGAATTCTTCTCCAATTATAACTTTACCTGATTCTCCGAAAGGAGAATCTTCTCCCGAAGTTTCTGCCGACATTCATGTCATTGAAACATCTACGACAAAATCAAAATCCAGTGGTAAAAAGAAGGGGAGGAACAAAAACAAAAAGAATTCGAAAGAGAAAACTGATAAAGATGAATCCAATGACGAAAAACGTAAACCTCGCTATCCTTGTTTCATTTGTGAACAAGATCATTTCATGAAATAATGTCCATATCGAGACAAAGTTACGAAATTCGTTAAAGGATCACAACAACCTGTTGTCTTGAAGGATCCCTTTCCAATTCAAGATAGTAAAATGATTGGTTCTTCCTCGACTACTTTAGAAGAGCCTATTATGATGATGTCTCATGTAAGGATTGCAACGCGATCGCAAGATTATGGTTTTAAGAATCCTGTTGATGGCAAAGAAGCAGAATCTTCTAATACAAACACATCAACTACACCTCCTCCTGTTTCTGGTCCGCTACAGATCGAGAAACAAAATCCAGACTTAATAATCAAACCACCTGCTAAAGGTGTTCTTTGTAAATCAGCTTTGAATCCACATGCGAGAGCTGCTCATAATTACAACATTGTTGAGGACTTAGCTGTTTCTCCTTCAGCAATGTCGGCTTTGGAAGTGTTGCAATCGTGTCCAGCACAACATAAATTATTATTGTCTGCTATAGGAGCTGTCGATGTTCAGGATTCTAACCTTATAATCTTCGATTTAGAGAATAGTACACCATGTCTTCCTCACCAAATGGCTTTCCATATTCCAGTGTTAGTAAAAAACATACCAATCTTTCAGACTGTGATTGATGAGGGAGCTTCAACATGTATTATGTCAATTCAGTGTTGGAAATCACTTGGATCTCCTACACTTAACCAATCCCCGAAAATTCAAAAGGCTTTTTATGGTCAAGGTTTTCAACCTTTTGGTATTTTGCAGGATTTACCCATAGGGGTCGAAGGTAAAATCGTTAATCTAGATGTGGAAGTGGTTGATGCCCCTCTAGATTACAACCTTCTTCTGGGTCGTAGTTGGTCCTATGCTATGACTGCTGTTGTTTCTTCGGTCTTTCGACTCATAAATTTCCCATATCAAGGAAATATTGTGACAATAGATCAGTTAACTTATTTCTCGTCCGACCCAGCCTCTACAGAAACAATCTAGCATGTCGGTAAAACGGCTATCCCTTATAAGGATGTTGGAGTAGGTTTGATTAAAGATTTTGGTTTACTAGAAAATTTTTCCTTTCCTCCTCCTAACGTATCGCCTTCTACTGCAAATATTCACATGATTTCGTCAAACACTGTTATGTTTGATGATCCTTGGATCGTACCTTCCGAATCCGAGATATATTCATTTGATGGCGTGATGCCTTTGATTCCATTTGAAATTGCGTACCAGGCAGTACAGTCATTTTCTGACCCCTTTTCAACCGAAATTGATCCAATGAATGGGATCCAAGAGGAATCACTTTCTATATCTACTTCAGTTACAATGACATTTCCTGAATTTGTTCATACAGATGAGAAAATTCGTGAGTTTTTGTCTATTGATGATTTACCATGGGAATATCTACATCACCGATCTTCATTTTTACCTGAATTAAATCATTTTGAAGATGATTTCGCTTCAATTTTTACTGCTGAATATGCCAAGGAACCTCAGAATCCATTGGAAAATCCTGATTCTGAGTTAAATTTGGAAAATATATCTAGAACAGTTCCAATTTACATTTCAGTAAAACCAGGAATAATTGAAAACATTCATATAGGTGCTTGTTATACTGATGAAGAAATTCAAACTTATAAAGCCCTATTTCAAGAATTCTGTGACGTGTTTGCCTGGTCTTATGGAGAAATGCCAGGAATTGATCCATCGATCGTTGTTCATGAAATTAAGACTTACCCGGATGCTAAACCTGTTCGTCAACGATTACGTCAAATTCATCCTAGAAAAGCTGCTGCTATTAAAATAGAAGTTGAAAAATTACTTCGAGTAGGATTCATTTATCCAATTCCCTTAACGGATTGGGTATCGAATATTGTTTCTGTGACTAAAAAACAAGGAACGATAAGAGTATGTATCGATTATAGGGATATTAATCGAGCATGTCCAAAAGATAATTATCCAACTCCCTATATCGATCAAATAATAGATGATTGTGCTAGCAGTGAAATTGTTTTCCTTCATGGATGGCTTTTCTGGCTACAATCAAATAAACATAATCCCTGCAGATCAACCCAAAACAGCTTTTATTTGTCCATGGGGAACGTTTTCCTATTGTAAACTACCTTTTGGACTAAAGAACGCTGGAGCAACTTTTCAACGGGCTATGTCTTATGCATTTCATGACATTAAGCACATTGTCCAGCCATATCTCGATTATTTACCTGCTCATTCATTACGTAGGGCCGACCATCCCACTCATTTACGAGCAATTTTTATGAGATGTAGGCATTATCGGATAAGGCTGAATCCACATAAATGTGTTTTCTGCGTAGAATCGGGTCGATTACTGGGATTTGTCATCTTGAAAGCAGGTATTCGCGTCGATCCATCGAAGGTCGAAGCCATCGTTAAATTGCCTCCTCCTTCGACTTTGCACCAACTCCAAAGTTTGCAGGGGAAAGCAAAATTTTTACGTAGGTTTATTCCTAACTATGCCGAGCTTACAAAGGATTTTACCCAGTTGTTGAAACAGAATATTCCATTCTTTTGGGATGAGATCGCTGATCGATCTTTTGATGCACTTAAACACGCATTGACCCATGCACCGTTATTGCATCCTCCCAACTACAACCAAGATTACATTTTGTACCTCGCTGCTTCTCATTCCACCATTGGGATGGTACTAGTTCAGGAAGATGAATCTCACAATGAACATGTGATTTATTATCTTAGTCGAAATCTGCACCCGACTGAAATCAAATACACACATGTGGAGAAATTGGCCTTGGCAGCTGTTCAAGTTGTCCAACGTTTTAGACATTACATCTTATTACGTAAAACCACGGTAATTTCTAATTGTAACCCTATGATGTATATTTTGACCAAACAATTGCTAGGGGGCAAATATTCCAAATGGATAGTTATCCTGCAGGAATTTTACTTGGAATTTGAAAAATCCAAGGCAAAGAAATCTTTGGTATTTGCGGAACTAATGTGCGATTTCCCCTCTACTGATACTGAAACAGTGGTAGAAGAGTCCATTGCGGACAAATCTTTGTTTCTCATCAGTACACTTGATCCTTGGTATGGAGATATTATTGTTTATCTCCAAACCCAATCTTTTCGGCCTGACATTTCACAAACTCAGCGATGGAAAATACGCTTCCAATCCCAGTAGTATAATATCATTGGTGATACACTTTATCGACGTGGAGCGGATTCTATTTTCCGACGTTGTCTAACTCATGAAGAAGCTGAAAAGGTTTTAAATGACTGTCATTCTGGAGCATGTGGCGGTCATATGTCTGGGTATGCCACAGCCCAAAAGATATTGCGTGCAGGTTATTTCTGACCAACGTTATTCAAAGATTGCATTTATGCGGTTCGGAAATGCCACAACTGTCAAATTTTTGATCAGAAAATGTGCGTGCCACCCGCTCCTCTTCACCCTATCGTTGCTGTTGGTCCTTTCGCGAAATGGGGTATCGATTTTATTACATGTATCCCTCACTCGGCCGGGGGGCATGCCTATATTATCTTAGCAGTAGATTATTTTATAAAATGGGTCGAGTTGATGCCTACATTTTCAGCTGACGGCAAGATTGCTGCAACATTCGTATTTAATCACATAATTACTAAGTTCGGTGTTCCTCAAGCTATTATTACAGATCATGGAAGTCACTTTCGGAATGTCATGATGACCGAACTGACAGACCAGCTTGGCTTGTGCCACGATAGTTCCACTCCGTATTATCCACAAGCCAATGGTCTGGTTGAAGCCATTAACAAAGTTTTAGTCACCATGATTAAACGAATCATTGGTATTCACAAGACGAATTGGCATTCCATGTTATTTTCAACACTTTGGGCATATCGAACCTCAGTCAAAACATCAATGGGTTTCACTCCTTTTCAACTGGTTTACAGTTTAGAAGCTGTGTTACTGATTGAATGCGAAATACCGTCACTAAAATTAGCCGTATAATTACTTCCAGCTACATCTGAAGAGGAGAAATGCTTCTTGTACTTAGCCCAATTAGATGAGAATCGACGAAATGCTGCAATAGCAAACGAGGCTCATGTTAAAAGGATAAAAGCTCAGTATGATAGAAATGTGACCCCTCGAAATTTTTCAGAAGGAGACCTAGTTTTACTTTATGATCAAGCTAACGAAAAGCAAGGAGCTGGGAAATTCGTGTCCATGTGGCATGGTCCTTACATTGTTAAACGAAAGTTAGCAAAAGGGGCCTATGAGTTGATAGATTTTGACGGTGTCCCTTTGGATAAACCCAGAAATGGGCTTTATCTAAAGCGATATTATACTTAAATGAGGTGTGGAAATTTTGTTAGTTTAGATTTCTTTACTACTGGTGTGTTTTAGATTAGAAAAGTGTGCCTAGTTTAGAGAGTGTGTTTTTGTCACTATTCCTGCTTATCTGAGTTTTACTCTTGATATTACAGATGTCGACGTCTCTTCAAACCTACATTGGTTTTGCTGATGGTGCTTGTCGTAGTACATGGAACATTTCTTCCGCAGCTTGGGTTATCTATTCACCCTCTGATGAGTTAGTATCCATGCATGGGGTAAGCCTTGGTCAAACAACAAATAACATTGCCGAGTATAGTGCAGTGATTGAGTTATTGTCTGAATCCATATCATTTGGAATTCGGAGTTTGATTGTAAGGTTGGATTCTGAACTTGTTGTATTATAGCTTAATAGGGTTTATACCATTATAAATCCAGTATTATTACGGTTGTTTTTGAGAGTTCGTCTCTTGGAACGTGAATTTGATTACATTGAATATCAGCATATTCCAAGACATTTAAATACATTAGCAGATTCAATTGCTTCTAGTATGATAAATAGACATTTGAAATAATCAAAAGCAGTAAAACAAACGCATTCACATATGTACAGAGATAGCTGGCAAATAGTAATATAACATAGTATAGGAGTGTTTTCAAAAAATATACATCGTCTTCGATCATAGGTTGGAAACACCTTATGATCGGCAAAAATGGTAATACAAAAGTCAAAAATATGAGTCTACATGATCATCCCATCACTGATGATGATCGTGATAAGAAACCACTGCTCGGGCTACCCTGCATAGGAACCTCCTAAAAGGTCCTGGAACTCCAATCACATATCTTTGCAGCCTGAGAGGAATGTCATCTATGCTGGTCTCTGGAATATCTAGAGTCAAACGCTCTAGATGATGCTCTAAATCAGTCAAAATCTCCGCTGATTGGCCTGCTGGGGCTGGTGCGGGCGCAACTAGTTGTCTTCTCTCGTAAGGTTGGAGATGGGCTGGTCTTTGTGGACCCACATCTGTTTTCAAAAAAAATTTGGTTATTAGTTTTCAAAGACAATAAAAAATTAAAAAAAAAAATTTAGAATGTAGCAAATGTTGAAAAATGATTTTACCTTACTCATCCCACTGTTCCCCTGCTGGGAGAACCATCTCTCGGTTGCCGCGGAAATCTATCCCGGCGTATGGAAAATCCTCTATCACAAAAAGTTGGCGATCCAACCAACGAAAATAAGAAGGAGGAAATCGCACAATCTCAGTACCCTCAATAGCATGACGAGCCATCAACGTGGACCAACGAACCATTCTCGGTTCTCGAGGTCGTCTGGCATCAACATCAATACTCTGTGGAGCTAACATGGGGATCCTCTCCAAAGCAAAAGAAACAACAATGGATCCGTATCCAAAGTTATTCAGTTTCCCATTTTTTTCTCTCGTTAGTTGGCCTTTTACATTGGCCAACACAGCTTCACACCAGTTAAAGATGGCGCCGCGAAAATAGTCCACGGCAATACACATTTGGGAACCAGTAGCTACATGAAGCGCAGCACTCCCACACAGTTTGGTAACAGTAAAAGTAATAACTTTCAATTCAGGACGGATGATGTGTTTTATGTCAATCCGTTTGTCCCGAGGATTTGCCTGGTCATTGCAGAATTCTAGTTGGAAACTAGCAACAGACTGGCCACCTGGCCTAGTCCCAAACAAAGAAACTTGTTCGCCCCTCTTGGACAAACCAGTCAAGAAATATATATCATCCAGCTCAATTTCGAGCCGGTGGCCACCAATAAAGAAGCACTGGTCCTGCACATTCCATTTGTTCACCAACCATGTCAAGAGTTCTACTTGTGCCCTCATGCCTGAGATGGCCCAAAATTTGTACAAGCCACATGCTTTTAATGCCTGTTGTGTGGGAAAATGAAGTATTACAGCTTCATCCACTTCCTCGTGCTCACGTTCTCGCCAGATAAGCATCTTGTTAATCCTACAATACAGAAAAAGGCAAGTTAGAATAGTTTTATTCGAAAATTTTTGGCAAACAAATGAGAAATCAATGTTTTAAATCCAACCGTGCGGGTACCGCACCCACTCTTTATACACAGTGCGTGGATCCGCACGCATAATGTGTGCCGGGTGCGGAATCCACGACCTTTTCCTTATAGGAAAAAGTCGGGGTCCGTAGGTAATGTGTGTCCCACCTGCGGACCCCGCGGGCGAATTTTTAAACCATTTTTTGCCCCAAAAATTCAAACTAAAGCCTAAAAACAAATTTGAAATGGATGAAAAACAAGATTGAGAGGTTGTGGATTACCTGGGACTGACGGTTCTCGATTCCAACAGACGAATTTTCCAGAATCTTCACAGGAACTTTCTTACCCAAAAACTTTTTACTTTTCACTCTGGAACTGAACGGTAAATTGAAAAAGTCCTTTTTATAAGTTTTTTCGAATGGATGAATTTTTAATTTATTTATTTTTCACTTTAAAAAGGGTCTTTTTGAAATAATTTTTACTTATCTTAAACAGGTATGTGTAATGTTTCAAGTTTTTGTGCAGAAACTGGATTTTTCAGGTGAACTGATCATTTTTCAACAAAGAGCATACTTTTATCACTTTTTCGGACTCTTTCAAAAAAATTTTTTACGAAAAAGCGAAACCTTGGAGTCCTCTTTTAAGCCCTTTTCAGACTCTCTAAATATGAAAATATTGCTGAGTACTTGATTATTCGAACTCGTTAAAGTAAATGAATGATCGTCCCTTCAATATAAGTTTACCCCTTTTATGGACTGAAATGGACTATTTACGAAAAAGGTATACGTTGACTAATTATGGTCAATAGAGTTCTCTCTCGCATTATTTTATCCTTTTTCGGGCTCGAGAGACTAAATTTACGAAAAAGTACACCCACGGAGTTTTCTTAAGTTTTTCTTCTGACTCCCTAAAACTGAAAAACACCGAGTTTCTCCTATACTGGACTCGTTAAAACTTAACGGTAAAGGACCTGTTTAATTTTCAACAGGAACGGACCACTCCTTCTTAGGGTTCGAATTTTAAACTAAGTTGGACTCATCCGAAGGATGAGCTTATAACCAAGCAAATGTTATCCTCCTCAAGCTTGTCAAAAATAAAGAGGTACTTGCCAGAAATGGTGGGGGAAAAAGAGAGAAAAATGGGCGTGTTTGTTGTATTTTAAATTTTTCGAAAATTCAGTCAACCACTCTTGAACACAACACTTTCATTCACTTGGGTTGGGAAGTCCTTTGCCTAACAGTTAATCAAACCACATTGAAAGTCTTCAGCCGGTTTATGGGTATTAGCTTTGGGTCAATTGTTACCAAGCCATCTGCAGTGTCGTTATGTGTTCAAGAGAACAGTTCAAATAAACCATTCATCTGCAAAATATCTGTCATCCATTTTTTACCATCCCTGAGTCAGTCCTTGCCAATATATTTTCAAAACTTGATCTATGATTTCATGTTGTGGGCTTGCCTACGACAGATCACTTTCTATCGACATCAACACATTATCTAGGAAGTTGATCCAGAAATCGTCAGTACCTTGAAATCTGCATGCCTCAATGGCAGGTTTCTCGCCTTCGACGACAGGTTGCATCATTGACCTTCGATCGAATGATTTCGTGAGATGTTCGACTTTAGCTCATTCATTCACATTTCATGGATTGTACTGAGTACTTTGAGAGCCATTGACATTACTGGTGGTTTCTCTCACACTTGTTAACAATTCACATCATTGACTGGTAATCAAGTGGTTTCTACCATGTTCGACTTCAACACATTTATTCACATGGATAGAATCGTACTAGTTCGAGATGTGGAAATCAAGACCCTGGATCTAGTTTCTATTGGGAAAAATACTGAGAGGGGGGGGTGAATCAGTATTTTAGGCTGAAAATTTTTTCTTTCCTTTTCTTTCAAGACAACCATATGTTACAGTACTGCATTCAACATGTATGTCCAAATATCTTATTATGCTTTTACTTAGAGAAATGCATTAGATAAGCATTAAGCATGAACAGAAACAATAGAACAAACCATTAACCATGAACAACACATATGGACACCAGGATTTAAGGTGGAAACCCAATTCGGGAGAAAACCACCGCTGCTATAATCTTAGTCTTCAATATTTTATTATAGAGAAAACCTTTTAGAATTTATGCTGGTGCAGACTCATACTAGCACGCAGGCACCCACCTGCAGAAGGCTACAACCTTCTCTCATTTACTAGCCTCTCCTGGAAGGGAGCTACAACCCCCTGACTGAAAGCTTCGACCTTCAGCACCACTGTGGACCTCGTTTCATCAATTTTCAAACTGGATCACACAGCCGCAACCCCAGACTTTAGAAAATGTATGCATTCGACATCCCGTTTGACTTTCTGGATAACAATTCTTCAACAGACATGCATTAGCTCTTCATTGATTCTTCGATTTAATGAATCCTGGATTCATTCTTTCGATGGGTGCTACATGGACTCAGAATTATCAGTTAAGCACGTCGTCTGTCCATACAGATATTCCTTAGAAGAATTCGCTCTTCTTCCGCGCTGGGCTCTCTCACCTCTGTCCCTTTCGAATAATGATCTTTGCCCTTTATATAGTTCTTGCCTTTCTCAATGCCATGAATCTAAGACCACTCAACCGCTAATGGTATTCCTTTGTCAATATTCCCTTTAGTTTATCCTTGGGGCTCTTCAAATTCTTTTTAATTTATTTCATTCAAACGAGGAAATTCAAATTATCTATGTGCGCCAGGCCTTTAACCCAAAGTTCAACCCTTCGGATTTTATAAACAATATCCAATGCATTTCCATATGCAAGTGTCTTGTTGATGTGGTGAGTTCTGCAAGCGGAATAGCCATACATCTCAATCGCTTTGTATTAATAATTGTGCCAATCCAATTTGAAACCCCAATCTTTGTCTCCGCCATATAATATTATAAACATTAACGAGCCACTGACTCATCAGTAATATATATATCCATATAACTTTTTGGGCTCTTCAAATAATATTCAATCTTCAATTCCGGGCCCACATTGCAACTTACAACCGACGGAAATAACATATGGCGGAAATGCGATATTGCAATCATGTGATGTTGCGATCGTGCGATGCCGCAATGATCGCATATCGCAAACAACAGAACTTGCGATGGCGGAGGGCGATGATTATAATATGCGCTTTTGCGATTTTGCGCTGATCGCACATCACAAATGGGAATTTTGCGATGGGCAATTTCTGAATTTGTAAACTTGCACTCTTGCGATTTTGCGCTGATCGCACATTGCAAATAATCCATATCAACAAGACACTTGAAACTTCAAAACTATGCTTTGCAATTTGCGCTCAAGTGGTAGGGACCATTTGTCCTACCACATTCAAAGATTTAAAGTCTTTCCGCTGTTTAATCATACTTTCATAAATTTTCTTCATACTTGGTTGTTTGAAGGCTTAAATTCCCGAATTGACTGTCTTGAATAACTCTGTTCCTCCATAAATTATATTTACGGGAATAACTTCGTTCCACTGTAAAGACGACTCTGCTCAACACCATAATCAACTCTCCTCTGCAATTTGTGGCTGCGGCCCATGACAATTAATTCATCCTTACATTTCTCCCATCCTTCTTGAATGCGTGTTGATGTTCACCAAAATTCTGCTGCGCCTTTGTACTCTTCCTATTCTGTCTCTGCTCCTTCTGTTCGTCCTCTGTTCTTTTCTACTGACCTTTACCAAATCCTTTTCCATCAATGACAATATTTCCAACAATCTCCCCCTTTGGCATTGATGGCAATACTCTTCCTTTCTAATAGTCTTCTATTCGTCTTGTAGAAGCCCTTCTTTGCGTGTCCTCCCCCTTTGACATCAATGGCAAAGGGTTGATCAAGATCTTTTGTACTACCATGCTCCCCCTGAGATCATGCTGCATTATTCAACATAGTATTGGCAGATTGCATCCTTTCCATATGACAACTGCTCCCCCTTAACCTGTGCATTCTGAACCTCTTCAACAGGAGCGTACCCCATTGAATCTTCTGAATTTTAAGCAGATCTGATCTTCTGCATAGCAGAGACTACTCCCAGTTTTTCTCTGAGATATTTGAACGCTTCCCTGGGTAAAGGTTTGGTAAATATATCAACAACTTGTTCTTTGGAGGGAACATACTCCAACTTCACCTTTTGTTCAAGCACTTGTTCACGTAAGAAGTGATATTTGATGGGAATATGCTTGGTCTTGGAATGCATAACAGGATTCTTTGAGATATTGATGGCACTTGTGTTATCACACATAATGGATATAGGAGATGTGCATTTGATTTGAAAGTCTTGTAGTGTTTGCATCATCCAAAGAAGTTGAGTGCAACATGATGCGGCAGCCACATATTCTGCTTCTGCTGTAGATAAGGCAATAGAGCTTTGCTTCTTACTGAACCAAGATACTAACCGGGGCCCCATAAAGAATGCACCACCACTAATGCTTTTTCGATCATCAACACTTCCAGCCCAATCTGCATCAGTGTATGCATGAAGAGTGAGATCAGCATTCTTTGGATACCATAGTCCAAAGTCTTGAGTTCCCTGTAGATATTTGAATATTCTTTTCACAGCCTGAAGATGAGATTCTTTCGGATTGGCTTGAAATCGTCCAACAATCCCAACTGCATGCATGATGTCTGGTCTTGTCCCAGTGAGATAAAGTAGACTTCCTATCATAGATCTATATTCTGGTTGATTTATGGTGGGGGAATCATCATTAGAACTGAGATTGCATCCGGTTATCATTGGTGTACTTACAGGTTTGCAATCTTCCATGCCATACTTCTTCAGGATTTTCTTGAGATACTTTGCTTGTGATAAGAATATACCATCTGTTGCTTGTTTCACTTGCAGGCCAAGAAAAAATGTTAGTTCCCCAAGAAAAGACATTTCAAATTCTTGCTACATATCAGAAGCAAATTTCTGACTCATAGACTCTTTATTACTTCCAAAAATGATATCATCGACATATACAACCACAATCAACAGTTTATCATTTTCAGTTTTTGTGTACAAGTTGCTATCAGCAGACCCCTTTGAAAATCCTTGTTGATGAATATATTTGTCAAGACGATAATACCATGCCCTTGGAGCTTGTTTGAGACCATATAGAACTTTTTTAAGTTTACACACAAGTTTTTCATCATTTCCCAAAATGAATCCTTCTGGTTGTTCTATCTAAACTTCTTCTTCTAAATCACCATTGAGAAAAGCAGATTTAACATCCATTTGATAAAATTTGATTTGTTGGAAGCTTGAAAACGCAAGAAACATTCTTATGGCTTCAAGTCTGGCTACAGGAGCAAAGGTTTCTTCAAAGTCTATACCTTCTTGTTGAGCATACCCTTTGCACATAAGTCTATCTTTTTTTCTTATAATATCCCCATTCTCATTTAACTTGTTTTTGAATATCCATTTAGTTCCAATGACATTTTTGTCATGAGGCCTTGGTACTAACTCCCAAGTGTGATTCTTTTCAATTTGGTCAAGCTCTTCATTCATGGCTTGAATCCAACATTCATCTTTGCTTGCTTGACTAGCATTGTGAGGTTCAACCGTGGACAGAAATGCCAGATTGCTAGAAGATTCCACAAGAGTCCTTCTTGTTTGTACTCCTGATTCCTTTTCTCCCAAAATTTGATATTTTGGATGATTCTTTTGAACATATCTAGATGGAGCCTTTTCAGACAGCTCTTCTTCAGGTTCTTCACTGGGTGTACTGTTTGTATCATTACTGTTTGATGTAGGAAGATATGTGTCTTCATCATCTTCATCTGTTGTTTGCTTTTCTTCTTTTGGGGCTGCAGTAGACTCATCAACAATAACATCAATACATTCAACAATCTTTCGAAGTCTTTTATTGTAACATTTATATGCCTTACTCCTAGAGGAGTAACCAAGAAATATTCCCTCATCAGCTCTGGGTTCAAGCTTTCCAAGTTTTTCATCATTATTTTTGATAAAGCATTTGCTCCCAAAAATTCTAAAATGCTTTATAGTGGCAGTATTACCATACCAGAGTTCATATGGAGTTTTATCACTATTTACATGAAGATGTGCTTTGTTGAGAATGTTTGCTGCGGTATGTGCTGCTTCTCCCCAAAATGTGTCAGGTGTTCCAGAATCATCAAGCATAGCTCTAGCCATTTGTTGAATTGTTCTGTTCATTCTTTCTGCAACACCATTATGTTGTGGAGTGCCGGCTACAGAGAACTGTCTTTTTATGCCGTGTTGTTCACAGAATTCAAGAAATTCTTTGGATGTATATTCTCCTCCTCGATCAGATCTAAGACACTTGATTTTTAATTCTAATTCATTCTCCACTAGTGCTTTGAAAATTTGAAATTTCTCAAATGCTTCATCTTTGTGTTTAAGCAGCCCAATCCAACACATTCTAGAGAAATCATCAATGAATAAGATATAGTATTATTCACCACGGGGTGACTTTTTCCTCATAGGTCCACATATATCAGTATGAATAAGTTCAAGAGGCTTACTTGATGATCCTTCCTTGGCATTAAATTGTAGGTTTGCTTACCGAATTGGCAAGATTTGCATATGATATTTTTAGGTAGAGTAATATTGGGAAGATCACGAATAGCTTTAAGTCTAATTGATTTGTTAATTTGAGAGAAGCTCAGATGCCCCAACCTTCTATGCCATAGCCAATTTTCTGAATATTTACTCAAATAACATTGTTCTTTGGGGTTCTTCAATATGTACAGGTTGTTTGGAGTTTTTTTTCCTTTTATAATTGCTTTACCTGTATCAAGATCACGTACCACACATTCTTTTGAACTAAAGACAACTTCAGTTCCTTGATCACACATTTGACTTACACTTAACAAGTTATGCTTTAATCCATCCACATACATGAATTCATTAGCTTTCACCTTATCCTTTAGGAAGACAGACCCTTTACCTTTAATTACCGCAGGAGTATCATTTCCAAATGTAACATTCTTCTCCTTTTCTAGAGCACTATATGCAAGAAGTTTGTCTTTATCACCTGTCATGTGTCTTGAGAATCCACTATCAATGTACCATTGGTTCTCTTCATCTTCTGCAAATAATGATATGCCACAATTTTCAACCTGTAACTCCTTCTTTTTCCATACTTTGGATCTTGAAGAAACATGTTCTTTTGGTTGAACTTTGCTCCTGTATTCAGATTATTCATGGCCAAAGTTATTGCAATAAGTGCATTCAACTTCATTTTGAAGAGGAGAAAATTTGTTATAAGTATTCCTCTTTGCTTCAATATCAATCCTTTTCTTTCTTGCTTCTCTTGTCATAATAGTTTTATATGCTACACATTGACTAGCTTTATGACCAAAATTGTGACATGAGAGACATTGTCCATTGAAGAAGAAATTTCTGTGATCATAAGATCTTCTAAATGAATTCATCTGTTGATTAGTGTTTCTTTGAAAGACATTTCTGTTAGTGTTTCTTGAATTGAAATGATCATTCTTTACCTGTAAATATTCTTTATTCCCTTGCTGAGTGGCAGCATGTTGTAAACCAGCTGTAACTGCTTTTAGATAATTTGGTGCTGATGCCTGAGAAGACTCTCCAATATATCCAAGACTTGTCTTTATAAGAGGAGAACGTTGTACCTTGATAATCTCATCTAAGGTTTCAGACCCTTTAGCAAATCTAAGATTCAGAGTCTTTACTTTCCCAAGTTCTTTTCTTAGATCTACTACTTCACATTCTAATTTCTCATTGTGTTTCTCTTTATCTTCAAGCTGATTTTTCAGAGTTTCTATGATTATTTTGCTCTCTTCTAAGCAAATTTTGAGTTTATTGTTTTCATTAATGAAATCACTGTCTTCTAGAGCATCCACAAAAGTATCCTCTTCTTCTCGAGATTCATTTTCAAATGCCATGAAAAGTCTCAGATCTTGTTCACCTTCTTCCTCACTATCAGATAACCCATCACTATCTTCATGAGTATAGTAACTCCTTTTAGAGCTAAAATGATTCTTAATCCTTCTTGCTACTTCCTTCCCCTTTTTATGTGTTTCTTTATAAGGACACTTAGCAGCATAATGACCAACTCTTCCACAATCAAAACATTTGAAAGGAAGCTTACCTCTGAATCGTCCTGTGCCAAGTTGAAGTTTCTTTATGAAGTTTATCTCATCTTCTTCTGAGATATATCTTGACCTTCTGTTATTTGTACTTCCTTTCCTTTTGTAGAAGTTCTAAAGACTGCTTCTTTGACTTCAGATGGTCCTCCTCTTCTCATTTCATATGCAGTTAGTATGCCATGAAGTTGTACCACAGTAAGATTTTGAAGATCCTGCTTTTCTTCAAGAGCTGAAACTTTTGACTCAAATTTCGCTGTTAGAGATCTTAAAATTTTCTCAACCAAAGTGGACTCGGTAATTGTTTCTCCCAGATTTCTCATGCGATTTACAATATCATCCAGACGTAGAAAGAAATTTGCAATGCTTTCTTCATTAAGAATTTTAAGATTCTCATATTGGATTCTGAGAGTTTGAAGTTTAGCACTTTTTACCTTTGCATCACCTTCATAGCTCAGAATGATTTTGTCCCATATTGCCTTTTTTGTATTCAGCTGCATGACTTTGACAAATTCCAATTCAGTTAGACTTCCTAATAAAGCATTGACCGCCTTTGAATTTGTTTCATAATTCTTTCTTTCCGTTGGATCCGTTGGTACTGCAGCTCGATATTGATATCCTTGTTCAACAACCGCCCATACCTCTGCTCCCAGAGACTGAAGATAGGATCTCATCCTTGTTTTCCAGAAAATTAAATTGTTTCCATTAAATAGTGGAGGCCTGATAGATGCTATTCCATCTTGATTTCTCATCTTGCTTGATCTTCCTTCTAGCGGCTAAGCTTTTTCAGAAGAACCTGGCTCTGATACCAATTGTTCGGAAAAATACTGAGAGGGGGGGGGGTGAATCAGTATTTTAGGCTGAACAATTTTTCTTTCCTTTTCTTTCAAAACAACCATATGTTACAGTACTGCATTCAACATGTATGTCCAGATATCTTATTATGCTTTTACTTAGAGAAATGCATCAGATAAGCATTAAGCATGAACAGAAACAATAGAACAAACCGTTAACCATGAACAACACATATGGACACTAGGATTTAAGGTGGAAACCCAATTCGGGAGAAAACCACCGCTGCTGTAATCTTAGTCTTCAATATTTTATTATAGAGAAAACCTTTTACAATTTATGCTGGTGCAGACTCATACCAGCACGCAGGCACCCACCTGCAGAAGGCTACAACCTTCTCTCGTTTACCAGCCTCTCCTGGAAGGGAGATACAACCCCCTGACTGAAAGCTTCGACCTTCAGCACCACTGTGGACCTCGTTTCATCAATTTTCAGACTAGATCACACAGCCGCAACCCCAGACTTTAGAAAATGTATGCATTCGACATCCCGTTTGACTTTCTGGATAAAAATTCTTCAACAGACATGCGTTAGCTCTTCATTGATTCTTCTATTTAATGAATCCCAGATTCATTCTTTCGATGGGTGCTACATGGACTCATAATTATCAGTTAAGCACGTCGTTTGTCCATACAAATATTCCTTAGAAGAATTCACTCTTCTTCCACGCTGGGCTCTCTCACCTCTGTCCCTTTTGAATAATGATCTTTTCCCTTTATATAGTTCTCGCCTTTCTCAATACCATGAATCTAAGACCACTCAACCGCTAATGGTATTCCTTTGTCAATATTCCCTTTAGTTTATCCCCGGGGCTCTTCAAATTCTTTTTAATTTATTTATTTCTAACGAGGAAATTCAAATTATCTATGTGTGCCAAGCCTTTAACCCAAAGTTTAACCCTTCGGATTTTATAAACAATATCCAATGCATTTCCATATGCAAGTGTCTTGTTGATGTGGTGAGTTCCACAAGCGGAATAGCCATACATCTTAATCGCTTTGTATTAATAATTGTGCCAATCCAATTTGAAACCCCAATATTTGTCTCCGCCATATAATATTATAAACATTAACGGGCCACTGACTCATTAGTAATATATATATCCATATAAATTTTTGGGTTCTTCAAATAATATTCAATCTTCGAATCCGGGCCCACATTGCAACTTACAACCGGCGGAAATAACATATGGCAGAAATGAGATATTGCGATCATGTGATGTTGCGATCGTGCGATGGCGCGATGATCGCATATCGCAAACAACAGAACTTGCGATGGCAGAGGGCGATGATTATAATATGTGCTTTTGCGATTTTGCGCTGATCGCACATCGAAAATGGGAATTTTTTGATGGGCAATTTCTGAATCTGTAAACTTGCGCTCTTGCGATTTTGCGCTGATCGCACATTGCAAATAATCCATATCAACAAGACACTTGAAACTTCAAAACTGCACTTTGCAATTTGCGCTCAAGTGGTAGGGACCACTTGTTCTGCCACATTCAAAGATTTAAAGTCTTTCTGCTGTTTAATCATACTTTCATAAATTTTCTTCATACTTGGTTGTTTGAAGGCTTAAATTCCCGAATTGACTGTCTCGAATAACTCTGTTCCTCTGTAAATTAGATTTACGGGAATAACTTCGTTCCACTGTAAAGACGACTCTGCTCAACACCATAATCAACTCTCCTCTGCAATTTGTGGCTGCGGCCCATGACAATTAATTCATCCTTACATTTCTCCCATCCTTCTTGAATGCGTGTTGATGTTCACCAAAATTCTGCTGCGCCTTTGTACTCTTCCCATTCTGTATCTACTCCTTCTGTTCGTCCTCTGTTCTTTTCTACTGACCTTTGCCAAATCCTTTGCCATCAATGACAATATTTCCAACAGTTTCCACCATCTAGGCTACGAGGAATTTTGTTATCATCTATAAAGTAGACTATTTATAAACAGATGGCTGCGTCCATACTGTGTCTACATATATCTATACTATGATGTATTCAAAATCATTCCTGTATCAGAACGATTTAAGTTAATTTCTAGTTAGTTTTGATCTGAGTATGGGAATGCCTACCTCAGTGATGACATATATATGTATATATTTTGCATTGAATGTTTTTACAGGTTCCGACTGGGGTGTCCACAGGATGATCTTTGAAATGATAAAGTACTACACTCTTCATATATGACAGACTTCAGCTTCATCTATTCCAGACTTTGCACTTTAGGGGGCAATTTGTTACACTAAAAACTGTCATCCTGACATTTTGCTATGAGTATGAACTCATTATTACTCATACTTCCTCCTTTTGCAAGTCTAACATATCAGTTCCTCATGTCAAGCTTTCAAAATCAGAGAAAAGTTCCTAAAAATCCCCTAAACATTGGTATCACACTTTCTCTATTCATTGCCTGCGGTCCCGCACCTAAAGTTCAGCTCGCCTGCGGAACCATACCGCATGTTCTTTGTGCTATGGGTGCGGACCTCTGTAAAACTCAAAAAGGCGAGAAAGTAAAGATAAAAATTTGATTTCAGATGAATTCTAGAAGATTCTAGATGGGAATTTTCGGGAATGGATACACTTTGAGAAGGTTCATGCATCCCTCACTTGATGGAGCTAACCCCTTGATGTAAGGAGCTAATCCCTTTGAAGGAGGATTCTATCCCTTCATATTTGGAACAGAAAACCTCCTCTTTTCCACTATAAAAAGATGCCTTGGGTAGCCTCAAAGGGAGTTCAAGCTTAAGATATTTGAAGTTAAATGCTGTTGAGATTTAGACTTAGTTAACTAAGACTTTCTGTGAGGTTAAATCACTCACCTCTATTGGTCTTGGTTCAAAGAGTGCAATGCTTGTCAAATTAGAAGAGATTCCTGCTTCGGACCCCGGGAGGACCTGCACGACATCAAGGCACAGGTTGTAAAGGTTTTCTTAATTTGAAGTTAATAGAAATATACTCATTTATCTCATTAAACTGTCTATTTATGGTTTACTTCATAAATTCCTTGATCATTATGATGAGTATGATTTATAATAATGTCTATATAGGTGCTGTGTAATCTTTTTGCTTGTTTGTGACTGCAGATTCATGAGGAACGTTCTTTCAAGTGCACGGGAAGGACTTCAACGAGATCAAGCAAGCGCTGGACATAAGGTAGGCCTTACACCTATATAGTGTTTTTATGAATCTTGTATGCTTAGAGAGAGATTAGTATAATTGGCTGTTTGTTGCTAGTTACTTTTAGTACTAGAGAGATCGGTCTTGTCCGCAAGACGGATTAATATACACAACATATGCTCCACTGGCTCTACAATAACCACTATTACCTCTGCCAAATGACTACCAATCCAAGATCCCTCACTTCTTAAGGACTGAATCCATCACTACTCAAAAGCATGTAGATAGAATTGATGATGCTTTTGACCACATGGAGATAGAAGAAGAAACCATTAAGATGAGGATTTTTGCTCATAGCCTAGGGGGAGAACCCAAGAAATAGTTTAAAAACTTACCTCCCAATAGCATACATGACCTCCCTACCCTCTACCAAACTTTTATGGACAAATGGGAAATCAAGAAGAATCCCCTTAAAATTCTTTCTGAATATAACAATCTTAAAAGGAATCCAGGAGAAAGTGTTCATGACTACTCCACTAGGTTTAACAGTGTTTACAATGCCCTCCCACCTCACATAAAACCTCCCCAAGGCTTAGCCTTAGTCAAATACCCTAAAGGCTTTGATGCTGATATGGCTTATCAACTTAGGGAGAGAGACTACCTAACTCTAGAAGACATGCAAAAGGGGGTTGTGAGTGTAGAGGCCAATTTAATTGAGAAAAGGGCTAGGATGAGATCATAAAAGAGGGTTACCTATAAAGATGACACAACACCTCCACCCCCCTCTTCTGACACCAAACTTGACTCCATAGTGAGGAGAATGGAGAGAATGATGGAAAAAATTAGTTTGAATGAGAGAACACCTCCTAGGGAAAATCAAGCCAATCTTCAAAATAGGAATAGAAATCAAAATTTTAGAAGAGACCCTCCTGAAGTCAAACAAAGAGAGAATGACCAACAAATTAGACCTCCTTTCCAAGACAACTATGTAGATGAAGATGAAAGAGAGCCTGAGTAGTTGGAAGAAGACCATGTAAATGTCATAGGTTCAGATGATGAGGACAACACCTTCCTTACCGAAGAAGAACAAAGGATGTTTTCTTCAAAACCAAATGAGAAATCACATGAAGATTTCAAAGACTATAGACTAGGATTTGAGAATGCCATTATGGAAGTCCATAGGCAATATGACCTTAGGATCGAAAAGAATCAAGATTTTCCTAAACCAAATCAACCAAACACTGCTATAAGAAATATATCTGAACATATTCCTAAAAAGACAACAAAGAACACAAATACTATGGCTAAGAAAGCTGACCTAAACAAACCAAAGACTAGCCAACCTAGTAATGATTCAAGCTTCCCTAGTACTTCAACTAGTAGCCCTGAAAAAAAAAAATGTTGTCCAAACCATCAAATCAGAATCAGCAAACAAAAAATGTAGAAAAGTTCATGGCTGATAAAGCTGATGTAAATACAATAAGGGCACCTGTGCCTTTCAGCTTTGAGGGGGAGATTTCTAAAATCAAGATAACCATACGCCTCACCGAGTTGGTAACCCAAGAGGTATATAGATCCCAGATTTTCAAAGTGTTAAATATAGGGAATGATACCGACACTTTAAACTTAACTGATGATAAACCAGAGCTATTGTTTGGTCCTGAAGTAGAGGGAAAATATCGGGAAGGATTTGTCCCTCCTTTCTATGTAAGTCTGAACATACATGAAAAAATTCTGCATAATGCTATGTTAGACTCCAGTGCCTCACACAACCTTATGCTAAAGGTTTTAATGGAGAAATTGGGCTTAGAAATCACAAAGCCCTACAAAGACTTGTACTCTTTTGATTCCAGTAGGGTAAAGTGTCTAGGCCTAATCAAGGATCTCTGTGTCAATCTGGCACAAATCCCCGCTAAGAGTCTAGTCATGGATATAGTTGTGGCTGAAACCCCTAAAAGTATGGCATGCTTTTATCTAGATCATGGGGGGATAAACTCCAGGGAAGCCTTCAAATGGACATGACTTATGCCACCATGCCATTTTTTAATCAAACAAGGAGATTATACCAGGAATCCCACATGAAATACATGGTGAGTAACATTGATAGGCCAAATAACACATCAGTTTATTCCATTCACTCAAACCTTGACTCCTTCATCTTGTACAATGAAAATTACATAAGTGAACAAGTGAATGACAAGAAGAAAGTACTAAGCCCCTCAGACCAACCAAGCCAATCCTTTGGCCAAGAAAATGACACCCAAAACACTAGCATCCGCAAAGTGCAGAACATTGACAAAAATGAAATTGACACCCTTTGGCATATAAGATTTGATGGCTCTTGTGGTAAGGCTGGTTTAGGAGCAGGGTTTTGGTTCCACAACACAAATGAAGGCCATTCCTATAGGCTATATTTCCAATGCACCAATAATGTTGTAGAATATGAGGCTCTCCTTATTGGTTTACACCTACTCAAATACCTCAAAGCTAAGAAAATCTTGGTTCAAGGAGATTCAGAATTGATCATAAATCAAATCAAGGGAAAATATTCAGTCAAGAACCCTAGACTAAGGGAATATAGGAATGTTTCCATGGACCTTCTCAAAACCTTTTAGAAGTATGAGCTCACTTTCATCCCTAGGGCCCAAAACTGTCTTTCCAATGAACTTTCCTTTACTGCCAGCAATTATTCTTTACCTTATGAAAATAATCATTGCCTCATAAAAATAAAGAATAGGCCTACTATACTGGACAACTTAAACCATTGGAAAGTGTTTGACAATGATGACCAAATAAATGATTTTCTGTAATCCAGAAATGAATTTGCAAGTACAAAACAGAGTTTAAGATTTGAAAGAAATAATTTTGCTGAAAATGAAACTCCCAAAACAGAGCTGCCCCTTGATGATGATATAAACCACCTTCAAAACGCTTGTGCTGCAGAAGTGTTTGATAAATCATATCAAAGAGAACTTGAAATTCTGCAGTACAAAGATGACACATTGCCAAGAGGCCTTACGCCACTAGAAGAGTTGTTTGATTTTAATGATGTAGCTAAAAAACCAAATATGGAATCCACTAAAAAAAATATAGAAGAATGTAACATTGGAGGGATGAAAGAGCCCAAAATAATCAAGCTATCCAAAACTCTCCCAACTCACACAAAACAAAAATACATTGAGCTTTTTAGAGAATTTAAAGATGTGTTTTCTTGGGGGTATGAAGAATTGAAATCCTATGACACCAAAATCATCCAACATAAAATTCCTCTCAAAGAAAATAAAAAACCCTTTAAACAAAAATTAAGAAGAATTAACCCCCTCTTGTTACCCTTAGTTGAGAAAGAAATCAAAAAGATGTATGATGCCAGGATCATAGTCCCTGTTTGATACTCAGAATGGGTGTCCAACCTTGTGTCAGTTAGGAAGAATACTGGGGAAATCAGGCTTTGTATTGACTTTAGAAATTTGAACAAAGCCTCCTTGAAAGACAATTACCCCTTGCCTAGAATGGATCACATACTCCAAAAAGTAGTTGGCTCACAAAGAATCTCATTACTAGATGGCTTTTCAGGTTATAACCAAGTTCTAGTCTTCCCAGGTGACCAACTCAAAACTTCTTTCACTACACCTTGGGGTGCATTCATGTATGTTAAAATTCCATTTGGTTTAATGAATGCAGGGGCTAATTTTCAAAGGGAAATAGACATAGCTTCTTCAGAAGACATAGGTTACTTCATAGTCATATATCTTGATGACATCACTATCTACTCTAAGACTGATGAAGAGCACTTAGTCCACTTGAGAAAAGTCTTTGAAAAATGTAGAAAGTATGGCCTATCCCTAAATCCTAAGAAATTTCTTTGGCCTTCAAGAAGGAAAAATTTTATGTCACATCATCTCTGAGGAAGGAATCAAGATAGATCCCAAAAGAATAGAAGGCATCTTACAAATAATCCATCCTAGAAACATTAAAGAATTGCAATCTTTCATTGGAAAGATTAAATTCCTAAGAAGATTCATCCCTAACCTTGTTGAGCTCCTAATAAATATCACAAATATGTTGAAAAAGGAAGTAGGAGTGAAGTGGAATATGGAAGCAAAACAATCTTTTGAGCTGGTAAAAAAAGCACTCACACAAACACCAGTCTTAATCAGCCTTGACTTTACCAAGGACTTTTACATTTTCTCCTTTGCCTCTGAACATAATGTGGCAACAGTATTGTTTCAAAAGAACATCATGGTGCAAGAACAACACATAGCTTTCTTCAGCAAAGCCTTAAAGGATTCCCCTCTAAAGTATAACATTATGGAGAAACAAGCCTTTTCCTTAATCAAAGCTTTGAAGGATTTTAGAGTTTATATTTTTCATTCACATGTCATAGCCTTTGTCCCACACATAGTTGTCAAAGACATACTTAATCAAGACCCTGATGGTAGAAGGGGAAAGTGGATTGCTATCATTTTAGATTATGATTTAGAATCATACCCACTAAATTGATTAAAGGACAAGGACTTGCAAAACTTATGGCTAAATAAAATTTCCAAACACCATATCGATACATGGCCTGATGCCAATCGTGCCCGTCAAAAGTTGAGACCCATTAATCCTTCCAGATGAGAGGCTATCAAAGGTGAAATGGATAATCTCAAGCATGTTGGTTTTATCTATCCCATCAAATACACTACCTGGCTGACCAATTTGGTTTCTATTCTCAAAAAACAAGGCACCATCTGTGTCTGCACTAACTTTTGCAACCTGAATAAAGCTTGTCGCAAAGACAACTTCCCCACACCATTCATTGACCAAATCATCGACGACTGTGCGGGGCATGAGGTTCTATCCTTCATGGATTGTTTCTCTAGATGCAACCAGATTGTTATCCATCATGTTGATCATCTTAAAAATGCGTTCATTAGTCCATGGGGAACCTTTTCTTATAGGGTCATGCCATTCGGCCTTAAGAATACTAGAGCCACTTTTCAGTGGGCCATGTCATACTGTTTTCATGACCTGGCTCATATTATCCTTGTTTATTTAGATGACCTCATTGTTTTTTCTAAACATCAGGTGCAACACCTCCATCATTTGTGTACTATCTTTCTCCAATGTCACAAGTATAATATCTACCTCAACCCATTGAAGTGCATCTTTTGTGTCCCTACTAGTCGTTTTCTAGGCTTCATTGTGTCTAAAGATGGCATAACACTTAACCCCTTGAAATTTCAAGCCATTATTGAGCTTCCTATTCCTCATACCTTACGCTAGTTACAAAGCCTCCATGGAAAAGGTAATTTCCTTCATCGGTTCATACCTAACTATGTCACCACCGCACATGGGTTCCTTAGACTCCTTAGATCTGACATTCCATTCGTTTGGGATGACTATGCTCAAAAGTCTTTTGATGCCCTGAAACATTCTCTCACCTCCAATCCCTTGATTGATCCTCCTGACTTTGATAGGCATTTCATCCTGTGCATCTCAGCCTCCACTCTAATATTCCAAATTGGAAATAGCAACAATATAAAACATAATTATGTAAAACACATCAAATCTTAGTATGATATGAGAGGGATCAATGTGAAACCATCATTTTATTAATATATCAGTCGAAAAATACAAAAATATCATGAGGGACAAGCCACTTAAGCAATAGGAACAAGTCTCCAATGATCAAACAATCAACGTTTGAGTCACTGCAACTGTATAGAATATCGGAGAGTAGTGATAGCGTTTTCTATATTAGTGTAGTTGTTGTTGTGTACGTACATAAATTATATATGGCTGATAGAAATAAATAAATTACCAACAAAGAATAAAATACAGTGCTCCAAAAGGAATGCACTCAAGCCACAAGATGGCTAAAATACACCAAAGAACCAAGCACTAGAAATGTGTACTGCTACTGCTGCTGCTATTGGAAACTACTACTTCTGAGGAAAAGAATCATGTGAGGATGGCTGTTAGTATGCTCAAAATGATCCGGGATTTTAACCATAGATTCTACTCAAAAAACCCAGAAAAACCCAGAAATTGTTTGGCTAGACCTTAACTTTGGATTTTCGGCCATTTTTGGGTTACCCACTGCAACAACTCACTAAAATAACGTAGTCATGGACTAGAACTACGCTGTGACAGATGGTATATGGTTGGCCTAATGCAAAAAATGAGAAAATATTCCCAAGAGACCTCCTTGCTGATCCTCCAATGGATAGACTACCTCTCCACTGAAAAACAAGCCCAGAAACAGCTCTATGTGATCCTCCTTTGCTGCACCCTGCAACACAACCCAAATCTAAAAAAAAAATATGTTGTAGTTGAAGGAGGTGGCTTGGAAAAAATTTTGGAATGAGAAAATTTAGCCCAAATAACCTCTCGTTCCCTGAGGATGCGGTAGGGATTCCCAACCAAGAACACCCTTGTGCTAAACAACACTGCAACCTTGCTAAACAGCAAGAGGAAGCAAAGTCTAAATAGACCCAAGAAAATAATAATCGAAGCATCCCTAAAATTGGCTACCCTCCTCTCCATATATAGCAAGTGCTCCTCTCCATAATGGGTCCCATCCATATGTGCCACCTAGCTCATGCAAGTTGTCCTCCATTAAAACTGCACAGTCCATCATGGAGATACAATGTGTCTAGACAGTGCATGTGGACTTGGTCAAATATGACTGAATCAACATGATCCAATCCCGTTCACACCTATAGGTGCTCAATCCAGCTGCTTATTCTTCCCCTTTTCACATGAGGAATTTTATTTTCCCTCGTAAAGAGGCAAATGGGCCTTCCTACCCATTTTATTCATCTACCTAGTGAGAATGTTAACTATAATGTTCCTTTTAGCTTGAGGCTAAAATTTGGGAACATTACAGACCTCCCCTCCAAAATTTTGCTTGTCCTTAAGAAATTTCATAGGGAGAGAAAAATTCCTCCCCTTCTCCTTTTGTGGCCTCCTTATCAATAATCCCCACCACTACTCAAGATAGTCTACAACAGATCTGCCCTCCGATGTCTCCTCCCAAGGATGCATAACCAAATGGCTCACATCATGAAAAGGTGGAAGGTGTAAGTGGAAACCTTCTTGCTATCCTATGGCCTCTGCAAGTAGGAGTGATGATCAACATGGGGAATATTATTCCCAATAAGTGACTCCCTCACCCATGCTATCATCCAAATTAAATGAGCCATTCTAGGTAGCTCATCAAAGAAATCCTCAACCTCGGTTTTATGCAATGTGTTGGGGCTGAATGGAGAGTTTATATTTTCCCATCCAATTAGTTTCTCTCTCCATTTGTGGTAAGTATAAGGGGATTTTCGATATTGGGCTGAAATGTCATGGCCTCCAAAAATGGTCGAAGCTACCCCATCAAACAATTCATCCATAAAGTGCTTGTTACAAGAACTTAGGTTCTTCAAATGGCTTCTCCCACAAGAAGACAAGAGACGTGATTTGGAAATCATGGCTTGCCCACTGCTCCTCCTGCAAAAAAATGTAAAGTGGGGAGGATCATACTCCCAACGGGCATCTCCAACTCATACCCCACTCTCCAAACAAAGCTTCTCATGAAAATTAAAATGTCAGCAATACATGGAAGAAAAAACAATTGGAAATAAGTTGTCATATGACAACTAGAAAGTGGATCAAAGTTCCACACATGGAACCTACGCAGTGCATCCCATGCCTAGCTCAAAACAAAGAACAACAAGTTCTTTCCTAGCCACTTTTTTTCTGCCACAATCATTCTATAAGATAAAAACATGATAGTACAATGTGGTGTCAAAGGTGCACACCAAAAATCATGTGGCTTCCCCCACAAACCAGCAACAAAATAGCCAATCATAATGCCAAAAGTGGCTCTAAGTATATCATCATCTAATATGCAAGAAGGGATAATCCTCCTTGTTACAACATGCTTCTCATACAAAGAAAAGTGGTACAAAATATAAAGTGAAATTGTACATTCTCCGTTATGTACTTGAGACCTTGAGCTGAAATGGCTCAACTGGAAATTTTACCTCACCTCCAAAGAGTAGGAAAGTGGTTGTGAACTCTCCTCTATCACCATCCGGGCTATGCATCTCTCCATATGCTGAAATATTTCATGATAGATGCCCTCCTAAGTGAACTCCTCTTCCAAAGAAAAATATGCATTAGAATGCATGGAAAGGAAGTCCTCATGTGCTGCATGAAGCAACTTCTCCTTGAGTTTAGAAGCTCCAGCCAAGAAGATCCTGCCATGAGAATAGATGACCTCATCATCCACTATATAATCATCATCTCCATATGGGTCATCCAAAATCATCCATGCACCAAGATCCTTGGAGTACTCCACTAAGATTTGAGACCTCCAATATGGATCAATCCTCCTAAGAGATAGTGCTGGTGATCTAGAATGTAAAGCTCTCCTCATACTGTTGTCTACTCCTTTGACATCCCCCATGACAAAGTCATCCTCCAAAGTCTTCACCCCTCTAGAATCTGAGATTGGTGAACCAAATGACAAGGTATCTCTCATCAATTATGGATCTGCTAGCCTCCCAGGTGGAATGCCTCCATGTAATGAGACATCAGTTTTAAGAGTGGACTGAATATATGGATGGAAAGACTTGTCCCTTCTGTCACTGCGCAATCCAGTCTCCCTGTTCTATGCATCAACCTTCTGAAAGGGATAGGTGTGTGTGCTCCTCATCAAATGAGGTTGGTCATGTTAGGTCCCTATATTACTAGTATAGTCCCTTATTATTGTTAGTGTAACCCCCTTATTGTTATTATTGTACCCTTGTAACCCTCATTTTGTTATTATTGTGCCCTTAAATTATTATTGTTAGGTCAGTTAGGATTACATTGTGGCCCACTAGGATTACATTAAGGCCCCATGGACTCCTATATATAGAAAGGAGGTTTTGTAAATTGTATCATCCAAGAATTGTTCATTTATGTAATGTATTGGAGGTTTCCCCCTCTAAGTGGCTCATTTCTAAGGCGTTGATATCTCTTTTCTTCTATTTTTGGGTAAGTTTGCACAACATTTGGTATCAGACTTTACTTCGGATTCTGAGGTTTGGTACTTAGCAGAGTGATCATGGTAAATCGCTAAATTTTTATAAGAAGTTTGAAGCTGAAATTTTTAGGGTGTGAAGCCGAAATCTTGAGGAAGATTTTATAAAAATTTCAGCGCTTGGTTCACAATATTTTCAGAGATATCATCTGTGGAAGTTAGGTCTTTTCTCAGGCTCCTAAACAGGTCATCGTGGAATTTACGCTATAACATTTTTTCTACGAAGGTTCAGAATCTGAAATTCATATGGTGCGAAGCTGAAATCCTGAGGAAATTTGTCAAAAAATTTCAGAGCTTGGTTCACAAAATTTTTGGAGATATGATCTGTGGAAGGTAGTGCTTTTTCATGCTCCTAAATTTCATCTCAAAGACGTGATCGTGGGAAAAGTTCAATAACTCTCTCTCTGGGCATTGGATTGGAGTGCCGTAAAAATTAGTCGCAAGTACACGGACTATAGTTTCTTGGCTATCAATTTCAGAGACAAAGGATAAAACAGTGACACATGGAAAGTCATACAAGTTCTCTCTACTGAACCAGTCCATAATTAGGTCATTGTGGGAGATTGGACACAACTTTGTCTTGGAGAATCCAAATCAGGTCAGACCTGTGGCATTCAAAAGAGAATTCAGAGGGCTACTTCAGTGCTGAATTTCAGATATTGAAGATCCACAATCACAGAGATAATACAATTTCAATATCGAGCTCCTCAAAGCAAGTAAAAGGTGTGTATTTTTTTCCGAATTGCATAAGTCTTGTTTGAAGAATCAAGTTGAATTGATTGCAAGGGCATATTGTAGAATAGATATCAGTATTGGATTATAAAATGGCCTCTAAAAAGAATTCAACACCCATTAAGCCTTTGGAAAGCTCTACTATGACTCATGAAGACGAAGAATTGCAACATGATCTATCAAAATTACAAGAGCAAGTGCAACAAATTTCACTCTCGCAAAGAGCAACAAAAAATGAAATGGAAGTTTTGAAGAAAAGCGTGGAAGCTAAGATGGATGGCGTGGAAGCTAAGATGGATGGCATGGAGGCTGGCATGGAATCTAAGATGGATGACATGGAAGCTAAGATCGATGAGAAAATGGAAAACATGAAGAATTTTCTAAAAGCAGACATGGAAGGTTTGACAAAGTTTATACAAGAAAGGTTTCCTAATGGTGAAAGATAGTAGAAGAACCTCATGATGAGAACAAAATAAATGTTAATTGTGATTTCATAAACTCTAATGTTGGCGGGAAGAACCACCATATTCCAAAGATGGATATGAGGAAGTTTGATGGAAAGGATCCTGTAACATGGATACTACAGATGGAGCAATATTTTGATCTCCATAACGTGCAAAACACACAAAAGGTACGCATAGCAACTTTACATTTAGAACAAAATACATTTGTATGGTATCAATGGCTTTGCTCCCGTAAAAAAATTGTCACTTGGTCAATTTTTACGGAGGAAATGATAGCGCATTATGAGGATAGAAAGAGAAACACCTTCTTTAGCCAATTGATAAATCTCAAACAAAAGGGTTGAGTGGGGCAGCACATTGAGGACTTCCAAAAATTGAATATAAGGGTAACTGATATTCCAGAGGAACACAGGATTGATCTCTTCATAGGTACTCTAAAGGATAACATCCAACATGAAGTTCGTGTTTTGGAACCTGATTCATTGGAGAAGGCATTCGGGTTGGCAAGAAAAGTTGAATGTAAAATTATGGCGACAAGGAAGCCTACCACTCAATTCTATAAAGAAGGAAGTGTTGCTACGCCTAGATTTCCACAACCTACAAGGTTGACACCACAAAAATTGGAAGAAAAAAGAGCAAAAGGGCTTTGCTAAAGTTGTGATAGAAAATACACTAAAGGTCATAAGTGTGCTGAGAAGAAATTATTTTACATAGATTGTGAAGAGGAAGAAGAAAATGAACAAGAAGAGGATATGCACCAGGAACCAGCCCTAGAAGAGGAAGAAATGAATCCGACCATATCGTGTAATGCACTGGCAGGAATTACCACTCCTCAAACTCTCAAGATAGAAGGACAAATAAAGAAGAAAAAGGTAATAGTGTTGATTGATTCAGGTAGCACCCATAATTTTATTCATTGTAAGGTGGCCAAGGAATTAAATTGTTTCCTATACCCAGCACTATAATGTCAAGTGATGGTTGCAAATGGAGGAACTATAAATTGCTCTGGAAAATACCATAATATCAAGCTAACCATGGGGGAATATGTATTGACTATTCCAATGCTTTCCATTCCTATGGGAGGTGTTGATGTTGTACTACGAGTACAATGGTTACAATCTTTGGGGACGGTAGCTTTTAATTTTCAGAACCTTTCTTGAAGTACCGAGAAGGAAAGAAAGGCCAGTGCAGGGTATTGAGAGAAGCCGGGAAGGATAATAGCTCTATGGCAATAAAGCTTCTAAGAAAAGACAACAGCGTAATTACTATGCTCACCTGAAAATTCAGTCATCAAAATCATCTATTTAGGATCTCCTTTATCTTGGACAATCATTCCAAGGTGTTTGGTCCTTCTAAGGACTTTACCTATAGTGGCAGTCATGATCTGCTGTTGTTGATTCGGGGAAGTGTTCCTCCAAACATCAGACCTTATAGATATCCTTACTTCCAAAAGAGCGAAATTGAACGTATGATTGCAGAAATGTTAGAGGCGGGTATAATTCAACCTAGTCAAAGTTCTTTCTCTGCTCCTTTAGTATTGGTACACAAGAAGGATGGATCATGGCGAATGTGTCCGGATTATAGGGAGCTCAATAAGCTCACCATTAAAGATAAATTTCCCATTCCTATTATTGATGAATTATTGGATGAATTACATGGAGCAATTTATTTTACCAAGTTGGATCTTCGTTCAGGATATCATCAAATTAGAATGAAGACTGAAGATATTCCAAAAACAGCATTTCGAACTCATCAGGGTCATTATGAATTTTTGGTCATGCCTTTTGGCCTTACCAATGCACCTTCTACATTTCAAGGGTTGATGAATTCCATTTTCAAACCCTTCCTTAGAAAATTTGTGCTAGTATTTTTTTGATGATATACTAATCTACAGCAGGTCTTGGAAGGATCATGTTGAACATGTTGACAGGGTGCTCAAACTATTGCAGGAGAAACAATTATATGCAAAAAAATCCAAATGTTCCTTTGGAGTACAAGAGGTGGAATATCTGGGTCATATTGTATCTCACGAGGGTGTTAAAGTAGACCCTAACAAAATTAAAGCCATTAAGGAATGGAAAGTCCCCACAACCATAAAGCGGTTGCGAGGATTTATCGGGTTAACAGGGTATTATCGCAAGTTTGTTAAGAATTATGGGAGAATAGCAGCACCTCTAACAACATTGTTGAAGAAAGATGCATTTTCATGGACTCCTAAAGCAACTAAGGCTTTTGAACATCTTAAAGAGGCAATGTGCCTAGCACCTGTCTTAGCTACGCCAGACTTCACAAAAACCTTTATTGTGGAATGTGATGCCTCAGGAAATGGAATTGGTGTTGTTTTAATGCAGGAAGGAAGACCCATTTCTTTTGAAAGTCGTCCAATCAAAGGAAATTATTTATAGAAACCTATTTATGAGAAGGAAATGTTAGCAATACTGCATGCACTAAAGAAATGGCGAACTTACCTAATGGGAAGACACTTCAAGGTAAAAACTGATCATGATAGTCTTAAACACTTTTGGAACAAAGACTATCGTCAGAAGAGCAGCAAAAATGGGTCACAAAGATGTTGGGTTATGACTTTGAAATAATCTACAAAAAAAGAAAGCTTAATGTTGTTGCAGATGCACTCTCAAGAAAGAATGAAGAGGTGGAAGCATTGCTTTGTGCCATTTCTATTATCCAACCAGATTGGATAACCGAAGCAAGAGATGAATGGAAGAAGGACAAAGATGTATGGACACTCATTCAAGAGTTGCAGCAAGATCCTAGTACATCTGATACATTTAGTTGGAAAAATGATTCCTTATGGTACAAAGATCGCTTATATCTTTGTAAGAATTCCCAACTAAAACAAAAGATTCTTCTGGAATTGCACACTTCTCCTTTAGGGGGACACTCAGGATTTTTAAAAACTTACCACAGGGTGAAGAAAGAATTTTTTTGGGATGGCCTTAAATCTGATATTCAAAAGTTTGTGGCGGAATGTTTGGTTTTCCAGCAGAATAAAGTGGAGACAATTAAGACCCAGGGACTTCTACAACCTTTATCCATTCCAAGTCAACGTTGGGAGGAGATTTCAATGGATTTTATCACAGGTTTACCTAAGTCCGAAGGAAAGAATGTCATCATGGTGGTGGTTGATAGACTTACCAAGTATGCACACTTTTGTGCATTATCTCATCCATTTAAAGCAATTACAGTTGCTACTACATTTGTGGACAAAATTCAAAAGCTACATGGAAGCCCAAGGGTTATTGTGAGTGACAGAGATCCCATTTTTACGGGAAATTTTTGGATGGAGTTATTTTCTTGTTTGGGTACTCAATTAGCTCATAGCTCATCTTATCATCCTCAATTTGATGGTCAAACTGAGATATTAAATAAATGTTTGGAAGGATATCTTCGTTGTTTTGTATCTGATAAACAAACACAATGGGTCAAGTGGTTACCTCTTGCTGAATGGTGGTATAACACTTCCTTCCATACTGCAGCAAAAATGACCCCATTTATGGCACTATATGGATATCATCCACCATCCATCACATCATCTTTAAGAGAAAATTCGAAGGTTCAAGCAGTGGAAGATCACATCGAGCATCAACAAGAAGTTCTCCAACTCTTAAAGGATAACCTGAATTTGGCACAAAATCGAATGAAACAACGGGTAGATCAACATCGCAGCGAGAGAAGTTTTGATGTAGGAGATTGGGTATTTTTACGGCTACAACCATACAAACAAATGTCCCTCAAACAAGCTAAGAAGGATAATAAATTATCGCCAAAGTACTATGGTCCTTACAAGGTGTTGCAAAAGATTGGTACTATGGCATACAAATTGGAGCTTCCTGCTTCTTCGTGAGTACATCCAGTTTTCCATGTTTCATGCTTAAAGAAGGTTATAGGTGAAAATCTTCCAGTTCAAACAATATTGCCAGACCTTGATGAGGAAGGAAAAATCATATTGGAACCTGAAGCGGTCACGGAAACAAGAACTCGACAACTACGGAATCGATCAATTTCAGAGTATCTCATCAAGTGGAAGAACTTACCCACTTAAGATTCTACATGGGAGGATGAGAATTTTATACAGAAGCACCCAGAGCTACTCAAGCGTTGAGGACAACACTTTTTTGAAGGAGAGGGGCATGTTAGGTCCCTATATCCCTAGTATAGTCCCTTATTATTGTTAGTGTAACCCCCTTATTGTTATTATTGTACCCTTGTAACCCCCATTTTGTTATTATTGTGCCCTTAAATTATTATTGTTAGGTCGGCTAGGATTACATTGTGGCCCACTAGGATTACATTAAGGCCCCATGGACTCCTATATATATAAAGGAGGTTTTGTAAATTGTATCATCCAATAATTGTTCATTTATGTAATGTATTGGAGGTTGCCCCCTCGAAGTGGCTCATTTCTAAGGCGTTAATATCTCTTTTCTTCTATTTTTGGAGCTGGTTACACAACAGGTCATCCTCCCTATCTCCTCCTTCCATCTGCATGGTTTCCCCATATGTCAACAAGGTCACATGTTGATCATAGGTTGTACTTGGATCTCCACATATGAGATCATGGGGAATTTCTTGCAATGACACAAGAATCCCTCTTATTGGAGAAAGTGCCCCTCCTTCCTCTATATGAGGTACTAGATGTGCTCTAGATGTGACAATGCTATTGCCCTCAACCTCTTCAACATGAATGGGCAACCTCCCAATGATTGGATCCACTTTTGAGGAAGGGATCTCCATACTCTCTTGCTCAAGAACATGAGATAAAGGTTTTTCCTCTAGCAATGTATGATGCAAGATATCAGGCTCCTTCATGGTTTTCTGAAGTGGAATGGAGATAATAGTTTTCTCCATCACATGCAAGGTATTTGACTGTTTATGCTTGTTTTTCTCCACTACATGTGTTTTAGAGAGTTTCCCATCAAATATTTCCACCAATGCTTTATTAAACCTTGCATAAGAAGAGGTATTTGCATTTTTCAAAGAAGAAGATTCAAATATCCACCATGCATAGGCCTTACCTTCAAAATGTAGCCCTGCAATGTTGATGGCTTCATCTTTAGAAATTTGGTGCTGCTGCAAAAAGGTGTCTAGCTATTCCACCCAAGCGTTGGCTGAGCATCTAGGTGAACCATCAAAAGAAGATAGAATAAATCTATCCATATCATGCTTCTTTCTTCTCTTCACCTTGATCTTGCAAAACTCAAAAAGAGTTAGATGATTTCTAAACCTCTTAGTTTGAGATTCATACCCCTGCAAAAAATCACTAAGAGTTTTCCTCTTAGGCATTCTCCCTCCTTTCATCCATCTCATGATAGATCTGGGTACTTGACTGTGCTGTGCATCATGGTGTGTAGCTACATGCTCACACTTACCATGTGCAAATCTAGATCTAGATCTAGATCCAAACTCCTCTGTAGATTCCATCCCCATTCTTATTTTCTTCAGATCTTCTTGAAAGCACTGTATAGATCTTGGAAGAAGCTTTGTAAGCATGTATTCCTTTATTCCTCCATAGAATGGAACCTTCTCTTTTCTGTCCATCTCTCCTTATCCTTATATTATAATGGCCTGAGATCCACACACTGAGCCAAGATTGAAGCTCTGATACCATTGTAATATTCCAAATTGGAAATAGCAGCAATATAAAACATAATTATGTAGAACACAGCAAATATGAGTATGAAATGAGAGGGATCAATGTGTAGCCATCATTTTATTAATATATCAGCAAAAAAATACAAAAATATCATGAGGGAAAAGCCACTCAAGCAATAGGAACAAGTCTCTAATAATCAAACAAACAGCATATGAGTTGTTGCAACTGTATAGAATGTTGGAGAGCAGTGATAGCGTTGTCTATATCAGTGTAGCTATTACTATGTACATAAATAAATGATATATGGCTGATAGAAACAAAATAAATTCCCAGCAAAGAAGAAAATATAGTGCTCCGAAAGGAATGCACTCAAGCCACAAGATGGTTGAAATACACCAAAGAACCAAGCACTGGAAATGTGTACTGCTACTGGAAACTACTACTTATAAGGAAAATAACCATGTGTGGAAGGCTATTAGCATGCTTAGAATGATCCAGTATTTTAACCACAGATTCTACTAAAAAAACTCAGAAAAACCCAGAAATGGTTTGGCCAGAGCTTAACTTTGGATTTTTGGCCATTTTTGGGTTACCCACTGCAACAACTCACTAAAATAACATAGTCATGGACTAGAACTGAGCTATGAGGGATTTTATATGGTTGGCCTGATGCCAAAAATGAGAAAATATGCCCAAGAGCCCTCCTTGCTAATCCTCCAATGGATAGGCTACCTCTCCACAAAAACAAGCCCAGAAACAACTCTATGTGATCCTCCTTTGCTGCACCCTGCAACACAGCCCAGCTCTAAACAGAAACTGTGCTATAGCTGAAGGAGGTAGCTTGGCCAAAATTCCAGAATAAGGAAATGCAGCCGAAAGAACCTCCCCTTCCCTGAGGATGAGGTATGGATTCCCGACCAGGAACACCCTTGTGCTAAACAACACTACAACCCTGCTAAACAACAAGAGGGAGCAAAGTCTAAATAGACCCAAGCAAATAATAATCAAAGCATCCCTAAAAATGGCTGCCCTCCTCTCGATATATAGCAAGTGCTCCTCTCCATAATGGGTCCCATCCATATGTGCCACCTAGCTCATGCAAGTTGTCCTCCATTAAAACTGCGCAGTCCATCATGGAGATACAATGTATCTAGACAGTGCATGTGAAATTGATCAAATATGGCTGAATCAACATGATCCAATCCTATTCACACCTGTAGGTGCTCAATCCAACTGCTTATTCTTCCCCTTTTCTCATGAGGAATATTATTTTCCCTCCTAAAGAGGCAAATGGGCCTTCCTACCCATTTTATTCATCTACCTATTGAGAATGTTAACTATAATGTTCCTTTTGGCTTGAAGCTAAAATTTTGGAACATTACATCCACCCATCTAGTCGTTGGGGTCCTTATTCAGGAAAATTACAACGGAATCAAGCATTTTATCTAATATTTCAGTAAGAACCTTGTAGGCCCCCTTGTGTCCTACTCACATGAAGAGAAATTGGTGCTGGCTCTTGTGTTCTCAGTAAAAAAACTTAGTCATTATATCATCATTTGTTCCACCAAGGTCGTGACTAATTCTAGCCCTATGGCCTTCCTATTGAGTCGACAGATCATCAATGGGAAGTACACTCGTTGGATCGCTATCCTTCAGGAATTCGATCTTGAATTTGTCACACCAAAGAGTAAGAAATTTTTAGCCCTCACTGAACTCATTTCTGAGTTACCTACCGATACGCAAGATGATTTTCCCAATGAACATTTTTTTTCCATTACTTCGGATGACCCTTGGTATGGTGAAATCCTCACTTATCTATGAACCCAAAATTTTGCACTCCATCTTGATCGTGATGCTCGATGATGTATCCAACACCAGGACCCCTATTACCTTCTCATTGGTGACGACCTCTATCGTTGCGAGGTAGATATTTTCCTTCATTGTTGTCTCACACACACTGAAGCTTATCAAGTCCTTAATGCCTGCCATAGCGGCAGTTGTGGTGGCCATCTCTCCGGTCTCTCTACTACCTAGAAAATCATGTGCGCTAGGCATTTTTGGCCTTCTGCCTTTAGTGATTGTATTGAAGTAGTCAAACACTATTCCAATTGCCAACATTTTTCCCCAAAGGGCCAAGCCCCTCCGACTCCCCTCCACCCCGTCATCTCAACTGATCCCTTCTATAAGTGGGCCATAGAATTTATGCAGTGTTGACCTACATATGCTGGTAACCACAAATATATCATCGTGGTGGTTGAATATTTCACCAAATGAGCTGACCAACGTTGAACAACATGGAAGCTACTGCAACCCTCTTTTTCTTTAACCATGCTATCGCTCGATTCAAAGTTCCAAAAAAATTGGTCTCTGACCATGGTCGACATTTTGAAGATGAGATATGGCATGAGCTATCTTCTCTGTTGGGATTTGAGCACAAATATTCATTGTCCTATTACTCACAAGGTAATGACCAAGTTGAAGCAGTCAATAAAATCCTTAAAAATATGCTTCAATGGATGGTGAAAAAGCACAAAACCAACTGGCACCTTATTTTCTTCCCTACTTTGTGGGCCTATATAAATTTTGTTAAAACCACCACTGGGTTTACTCCTTTCCACCTTGTCTTTGGTGAGGAGGTAGTCTTACCGATTGAGTGTGAAATCCCTTCCCTTCACCTAGCCATATAACTTCTCCCTGAAACCCAACCATTAGAACAAAAACTTATCATTCTTGAGCATCCTTCCTAAGACCATCGTGTTGCATTGCAAACCACCAAGGGAGGTAAGAAGTGCACCGAAGCTCAATATGACTGAAAAGTCCACCCTCGTACTTTTCACCAAGGCGATGTTATTCTAGTGTATGACCAAGCTAATGATTTCCTTGGTCATGGGAAGTTTGACCCATTATGCCTAGGCCCTTACATCATTAGTATGGATTTGGGTAGAGAGGCATACCTTCTAGAGGATTTCGAAGGCCACCCTATTGTTAATCCTTGCAATGCGTTCTACCTTAAGAAATTTTACCCTTAACATTTCCCCTTTTTGGAAATCCACATTTTATTTCTTTTAGGTAGCTAGATTTCTTTTTTTGGTGATTTGATCCTCCACCTAGAAGCCTTTTTTTCCAAGAAGGGCCATTTCGCTGATTCTCAAAATCGAATATCTTCACTTGCGACACTTGTACTTGGGGCACCACTTTGCCTTCATAGTTTTTGATGCTCGTGTCAATTTTTGTCATGAGTAACCTTATTGTGCTCATTCTTTCATGGTCCCAACTGGGCCTCTTCAGTGTGGTAGCGTCATCGAGTCGCCCTTTTTTAGAGCATTTGAGTTGGGTCATCATCGCATCCATGGAGTCTGTCCCGAGTTCCATTTTTTTCTCGTCACATTCCATCCTTCACTGCTTTGTACCTCTTGTTGAGCCCCAAAGATGTTCTTCTCACTCACCACATTCCACTTCATTTTCTTTGTCCCTCTTCAATTACAGGCTTACATGATCAGTAGGATTAATTAAAATTGCTTTAAGAATTTATATAATGGTTAACTTGCTATGTTTTCATGATTTTGTTGGTGTAGTAATTTTGACTAAGACTCGGCTACAGAATACAGGCATTACGTAGCCAGTCGTCTATTTTGTAGCCATCCTCATGTTTATGTAGGTTCCAGGTGTCACTGCAAAGAAAAAGGCATATGGTTGAAATCCACAACACCTCCCCATCATCTCTTGCTCCCCACGAAGTCTGAGTTAAAGTATCAAAGCGGTTATGCACGTAGAAGAGAAGCAGTTTCCTATCAAAACACGGACTCTACAGATGTCCGCAGTTAAGCACAAGATTGTTAATAAGATTTTTAATTTGATTAGAAGTGGGAGAGACACTAATCCCCGTTCTTCTCAAAGAATAGTTATGTAACTTCATTATAAGTATGACTCGGGAGACCGAGAAACTGTTGGTTAGATTTTGTTTTGTTGCTAGATTTTGCAAGGCTGTAAATACTCTGTTTTGAAGAATTTATCCTTTAATGAAAGAGACATCATTTTATTGCATGATCTGAGTCAATCTTGAGTAGATCCGCATGTTGATCCGGTGGTAGAGGGCCCCTACTATCCGTGAAGTGTTATGCATTTGGTTTAGACAAGTAGCCGTAGCTTTGTTTCATTCTCAATTTAAATAGTTTTCTGAACTTTTCTTACATTGGATACTACAGTTTAGCTTTGTTCTCGTGAAGTATTCCAAAATATCATTAATCCGGAATGAGGCATAATTGTAGCAATTTAGAACTTTACGTTTTTCTGTTCAATTACAATTAGTTGTTACATCTAGTCCTATTCTCATTTATCTCTTCCAAAATATCACTAACTATGGATAAGACTTAGCTGTGGTGTTTTATTTTACCTGCGTATTGTTATGTTTTTTTTATGCCCATTTGCACTAAATGATACAGCCAGACTTGTTTGTACAAACTATTCCAAAATATCACTCATCTTGAACAAGACAGGGCTGTAGTATTTCATAGAATTAGTTGCATTTTGGTTCAGTTGAAATACTCTGGAGGTAGATGTCATTCTAGTTTAATTCATTCACTATATTTCAAGCTTGATAATGGTACTCTAGTTCAACTCTGTTCACTGTATCAGTATCATTCTAGTTCAGTTCCAATTCATTTCAAGTTAGATAATAGCACTCTAGTTTAGTCTTAGTTCACTATATTAGCATTCTAGTTTAGTTGTTATCCATTGCATTTTAAATTGTATTAGTTGTTAAATTTAGATACCACGGTCTTCATTATCTACAAAAATTATTTTGTTCTAACTTCATATTAATACATCATCATCTGGACCGAAGCTAGTAATATCAGTTTAAGGCCTCGAGTATTTTGCAACCTTTTTACAATTTCACAAACAAGCCTTTTCTCAAAGACTATTCTAAAAAGAAATCTATAACTTTTGAATGAGGCCTAGTGGTGCTAAATTGAGTTGCAGAATAGAATTAGAAGTTATTTTAGTGTAGAAATATTATTGTGCTACAAATGTTCTTTTCCAATTATGTTCCAATAAACCTTTAACCATGGATGAGATGTTGTAACATTGTAAGTTGATTGTTGACTTAGGAAAACCTCAATTGCACTAAAAACTTATCCTTTTCTCAAGCTATTCCAACATATCTTTAAATGAATGAATTGGATTAGTTCATGATATGGGTTACTGAGTTCATGTTGTGATTTGTTTCTTTGCTATGAGTCCTTATCAAGCTTTGCATTTTCTGTCGTTTAGTGCACACCTAGTTTAGAATAGTTTCACTCTGTTTTAGTGTAAACTTGTTAGCTCTTTTTCAACATAAAAACCATAAAACCAAAAACATCATAAAAACACTCAACACAACGTAGTGAGAGACAGGTACCTAGGCATATATAGTGCACCACACTTCAGAAGTTTACTAGCCCTGGTTGACAATTAATGACCTCAATTTAGGAACACTAATTTGAGCACAACATTTTGGCGCCATTGCCGGGGAAGTGTAACTAGGTAGCCTTGTTTCTTATCACCCAAAAACAATGATATGCGTAGAGAAAGAGACTCAAGGGGTAGATTCATAAGAAGTAGAAGCTTGATTCCTAGAACACCACTTGTTTCACCAAGACCTAGAGCCAACACACCTCCAAATCAAACCCACATTCCATCCTTTACTGATCCTAGACTTCCAGAGAACTTAAGATCATATATTCCATTAGAAAGACCTTCCACTTTACCCACTAAACCTATCTTAGAAGGAGATTTAGGAACCCCTGCTAGGGACATAAACTTTTCAACTTCTACAGAAGAATCAACTATGGCAGAAGAAGGGGGAGGAGGAGTTTTTAATGGAGAACACACACTATTTGGAGGGGGTAGAGGTAGAGGTAGAGGAGAAGGAGGTAGAGGTGTAGAAGGAGAAGGAGGCAGAGGAAGAGGTATAAGAGAGATGGGAAGCTCTTTTGGGTTTCCTATAATAGATGAAGAAACCAATACAACTATGAAAAACATTTCACCCTCTGTCCTTCCAAACTTTTATGGACTTAAAACTAAAGATCCTGAAACCTTCCTATTTGAATTTGAAGTCCTGTGTAGAACCTATGACTACTTACAAGATGCTCAAAAACTTAAACTATTTCCTTCAACATTGAAATGGGCAGCATTGAAGTGGTTTATGAGTTTGATCAATAGTTCTATTAGGACATGGGAAGACATGAAAAAAGAATTTCTAGAGAGGTATTTGGATTACTGTATGCCAATCAACCATAAGGAGGAAGTGTTTAAAATGCTACAGAAAGAGGATGAAAATCTGGAAGATTTGTTGGAGAGATTTAACTACAACATCAAAAGAGCAAAAATGGAAAACCTAGACGAAGACACTTTGAAAGCTCTCTTGTTGAAGACAATTAGGGATGAATGGTTAGATATCCTTAACATGATGGGAAAATGGGATATATATCAGCTCACATTACCTGAAATAGCTGAATTATGTATTAACCTTTCAAGAGGGAAATCTAAAACTGTAAAAGCACCAAGGGACCCTGCTCTTGCAATGGCAAGTAAGTCTACTTCTGGGACAGTAAGTAGGGCAGAAATAGGACATATTCTTGATGAGTTCAAATATGATATCTTGGGGAGTCTTAGTGAACAAATAGACACCCTTAAGTTACAAAACAAGCAAAAATATGAATATGATGCCTTAGCAATATTTTGTCCCAAATGTAGAAAGAAACATGCCTTGAGAGAGTGCCCTTTGGATGCCAAAGTTGTGGAGACCACTGTAATTTGTTCAGAAAAACATGAGACCAAGAGTTTTCCTTCACTTCCTGGTCTTAAATCTGTCTTTCAAGAAGATACTCCTACAAGTTCCACAGAATCTCTCAATTTTGTCTCTAGAAGGCCTTGGCAAGGACCTTAAACACAAGGATTTCATGATAAAATGTATAATCAACCCCCACCAAATTGGAATCCTTGGTAGCAACCTTGGCCCCAATTTCAAAATCAATCACAAACTTGGGCGCAAGGAGCACAAAATCCCTATGGAAGATACTCTCAGTATTACCAATATCCACCATCCTATCCACTATATCCACATTTCCCTCCTCAACAAAATTTTCAACAAAATTCTCAACAAAATCCTCAAAATCCACAACATCAAAAGCAACCACTTCCATTACCATTTCCTCAGAAAAAAAATCAGTTGCCTGCCAAACCCATACCAAACCCCAACAATAAAAATCCTCAGAACACATACATGATAGAAGGCCAACAGTTTCCAACTTATTTGATCACTCCTTTAGACCTTAGTGATGTTCAACTTGGTCTAGAAGAATAATTGAAAAGAGGAAACCTTCTGTAATCATACAAGAGCAAGAAAATTCTGAGGAAGATTCTCTATGGGTAAATAAAAGTCTTGAAGAGAACACAAATTTCCAAGACTCAAACATTGAAAAATCAAAACAAAAAGAACCAATAATTTCAACTCCTATATTAGAGCATCCATCAACATCCACTTCTACAACTCCCTTCCCAGAAAGATTACAAATTTATAGGGGTGTAGAAAAACAAATTATGGTGCCTAATTATGATTTCCTAGATGAGCTGAGAAATGTTTGTATTAAGATCCCATTATTGCAAGCCATCAAGGAAATTCCAATCTTAGAAAAAACAATAAAGGAGTTGAGCATGAAGAAAACAAGAAAAAGAATAAGAGAGATAAAGAAAATTCAACTGGCAGGAAAAATAACAGATATCATGATGGGTAAGATTGCTATTCCAAAGTATCTAGACCCAGGAAATCCAGTTGTCAAAATTCACATCAATGGAATTGAGATCCAAAACACACTCATTGATTTAGGAGCATCAATCAATATCATGAGTAGACAAATCATGGATAAACTGAAACTTCCTAATCTTCTTTTTACACCCACATTATTACAATTAGCAGAAAGATATGTGATCAAACCTGATGGGGTAATAGAAGACATTCCAGTGTCCCTAGATTCTTGGGAGTATCCTGTGGATTTTATGATCCTAACTCCTAAGAATAATCTAGGAGGGCATCCTATTATATTAGGAAGACCTTGGTTAGCTACAAATGATGCTTTCATTAGTTGTAGATCCGGTGATATGTATATCTCTGATGGTAGTTCAACTAAGAAATTTACCTTGTATCCTCCAGCAAAGACAATTACAGATTTAGATGATACTCAATGGATAGAGGATGAAGAAGACTTACAACCTCTCTTCACAATTTCAGAAATTAGTGAAGATAGCCAAATTCTGAATACCTTGGAAAACTTTGAATCCTCTTCAGAATATAAACATGAACAATTTCAAGAAGAATCCAACATTGAGTTTTTGTCATCAAGGCATATGTCTCTCTATTCCATGGATAAATTTGGCAGCTCTAGAATTGAGATATTTCCAGACAAAACTTTAAACATAAACAAGAACCTAGAGAAATCTCAATAAGAAGAGCTAGTCAAGATATTACAAAGAAATTCTTATGCATATGCATGGGAGTACACTGATATGAAAGGGATAAGCCCCAATACTTGCACTCATCACATCTACATAGAGGAAAATTGTAAACCAATCAGACAACCTCATAGAAGGATGAATCCAAATCTTAGGGAGATTGTTAAAGAATAATTGCAGAAATTATTGAATGTCAACTTTATCTATCCTATTTTAGATAGTCAGTGGGTTTCTCCTTTGGTAATTGTGCCAAAGGAAAATGGTAAATGGAGGGTATGTATTGACTACTGGGAATTAAACAAAGCTACTCTTAAAGATCATTTTCCCTTACCTTTTATAGATTAGGTGTTAGACACATTAGCTGGCAAAAAGTACTTCTCATTTTTAGATGGGTTTAGTGGTTATAATCAAATCCAAGTAGCACTGGAAGATCAAGACAAAACCACATTTACCTGTCCTTGGGGTACCTATGCTTACCGAGTATTGCTATTTGGACTATGCAATGCACCCGCAACATTTCAAAGGGAAGTACTAGGAATTTTTTCATATCTAATACATTATTGTGTAGAGGTATATATGGATGATTTCATAGTTTATGGAAACACATTTGAAGAAGCCTTAGCAAACTTGGAAAAAGTCTTAAAGAGATGTAAAGAAGCAAATCTTTCACAAAGTCATGAAAAGTGTTTTATGATGTTTATTGAAGGAATTGTTTTGGGTCATCACATTTCAGGGGATGGGATTAGAGTTGATGAGTCATTATTGCACGAGCTGAGTCAATCTTGAGTAGATCCGCGTGCTGATCCGGTGGTAGAGGGCCCCTACTGCCCATGAAGCATTATGCATTTGGTTTAGATAAGTAGCCGTAGCTTTGTTTCATTCTCAATTTAAATAGTTTTTTGAACTTTGCTTACATTGGATACTACAGTTTAGCTTTGTTCTCATGAAGTATTCCAAAATATCACTAATCCGGAATGAGGCATAATTGTAGCAATTTAGAACTTTACGTTTTTGTGTTCAATTACAATTAGTTGTTATAGCTAGTCCTATTCTCATTAATCTCTTCCAAAATATCACTAACTCTGGATAAGACTTAGCTGTAGTGTTTTAGTTTACCTGCGTATTGTTATGTTTTTATGCCCATTTTCACTGAATGATACAGCCAGACTTGTTTGTACAAACTATTCCAAAATATCACTCATCTTGAACAAGACAGGGTTGTAGTATTTCATAGAATTAGTTGCATTTTAGCTCAGTCAATACTCTGGAGGTAGATGTCATTCTATTTTAATTTTGTCGCTATATTTCAATCTTGATAATGGTACTCTAGTTTAACTTTGTTCACTGTATTAGTATCATTCTAGTTCAGCTCCAATTCATTTCAAGTTAGATAATAGCACTCTAGTTTAGTCTTAGTTCACTGTATTAGCATTCTAGTTTAGTTGTTATCCATTGCATTTTAAATTGTATTAGTTGTTAAATTTAGATACCAAGGTCTTCATTATCTACAAAACTTCTTTTGTTCTAACTTCATATTAATACATCATCATCTGGACAGAAGCTAGTAATATCAGTTTAAGGCCTTGAGTATTTTGCAACCTTTTTACAATTTCACAAACAAGCCTTTTCTCAAAGACCATTCTGAAAAGAAATCTATAACTTTTGAATGAGGCCTAGTGGTGCTAAATTGAGTTGCAGAATAGAATTAGAAGTTATTTTAGAGTAGAAATCTTATTGTGCTACAAATGTTCTTTTCCAATTATGTTCCAATAAACCTTTAACCATGGATGAGATGTTGTAACATTGTAAGTTGATTGTTGACTTAGGAAAACCTCAATTGCACTAAAAACTTATCATTTTCTCAAGCTATTCCAACATATCTCTAAATGAATGAATTGGATGAGTTCATGATATGGGTTACTGAGTTCATGTTGTGATTTGTTTCTTTGCTATGAGTCCTTATCAAGCTTTTCATTTTTTTTCCTCTAGTGCACACCTAGTTTAGAATAGTTTCACTCTGTTTTAGTGTAAACTTCTTAGCTCTTTTTCAACATAAAAACCATAAAACCAAAAACATCATAAAAACACTAAACACAAAGTAGTGAGAGACAGTTACCTAGGAATATATAGTGCACCACACTTCAGCAGTTTACTAGCCTTGGTTGACAATTAATGACCTCAATTTAGAAACACTAAGTTGAGCACAACACCTCTCTCGTGTCACACATTTTTTCCCCTAGTCATGCTCTCCCATATCCCCTCTAGATTTGAGTTAGTAGCTGCCAGTTCATCCATTCCCTTTATGATCTAAACAAGGGAAGTCACCAGCCAACTACTCAGTAAACCCCATTCCACCATGATCCCTGGTGTTAGTCTATCAGTCGCTCTATTATTATCCCTCATGCCTTAGTTGAGGATTCCTTATCTCCTCACCTTTGGCGGACCTCCTTCTGTTGACATCAGCTTATTCATTCAAGAAGACATGTCTAGAGGGCAGTGTAACTTGGTTCCAGCTTCCACTCTTGTTCGTTACCTCAGACCAGGAAAAGGGACCCTTTATTTCCCCTTGACTTGATTTTTTCTTAGTTCCAACTCCTTATGGCATGATTGATATCCATATACTTGATGGTTCGGTGATGCAGTAGATTGTACCGGTGATTCTCGGGTGTGTGTTATATTTTTTAGACCTCATTAGAGGGTGGCCCTTCAGGTAGCCCCCCACATACTCGGACAACCTCTTCTACTACAGCCTTGGATGCAGCTCTATAGATTTGATGGTTCTTGCCTCAACCACTTGCATCGCCTTTTTAGTTTGCGTGTATTTAATATTTTCAAAGTCCTTTCATTTTTTACAGGGCCTCTTTGGTTGTACTTATATATCATGTACTCAAATATTATTGTATAAGTCTTGGTTATTGCCCCAAGCACACTGTGCATGTGGGATCCATTATGTTTTTATTTTGACCATGTTTATGTCAGCATGTACTATATAGTCTAGTCCCATGTTTGTTGAACACATCATTATTCTTTGTACTTTGTTCTTGTTAGTCATAAGTATTTTTGCCTATTAGATGACTATATGCCTTGTCTAGGTTTTCTAGAAACCATTTTCAAATATGCCAAATCTTCCTCTAGAAAACCCCTCAAACAAAATTTTGTCTTCTTACCCCTCTCTTAAATACTGAGATGGAAGTGGTCTTCAGTTTTCAGTCTTGCCCTAAATCAGCAAACTTTCCCTGTCCATAACTGTCATAAGCCTAGTACATCTGATATCCAATTTCCACTGGTTCACATAACTCACTATCAAGCACAAGACAAGTGCCTACTCCTCTTTCACTATTTATTTTGCCATCTGATGACCTGAATATATCTCAGAAATCCATTACAAACTATGACAAAGTCTTTAGGTCTAAGTGGTGGTGTTTAGGGCAAATACCTTGAGAAAGCTTTCTCTAGTCAAAAACCCTATCTTCAATATCAGTCAGCCATCATGCCTTATTATTTATCAACACAAAACCCTTGTCTATCCCTAGGTCATACACCATCAAAAGGTCACTATGTTTTGTTTTAAGCAGAGCTCAGAAAGGTTCAAATCCAAGAAGAAACAATGAAAGAAGTTCCATGACTAAAGAAAAAGGATTATTTCAAGCATGATTTCATGATACATCAAGAAGGCTCTCCAAGGATCAAAAGAAATCTATCAATGCATCTCTGCAGGGGTGTAAAAATTGATGACACTAAGCAAAGTGTGAGAAAAAAGACCACCTCAGGAGAAGTTTTCATGCTGTGGTAGTTTACTATTAAAATCAGAGAAAGTGCATTTTGTAAAGAGAAAGACCTACAGGGTTCAAACTCAAAAGGGCCAAAAAGTAAAAGGTCCTCCATTGTGGAAAATGAGAACAAAGGTTGGGTAATGTCTGCCTCCAGCGCTTCATGATAATTCAAGAGGAAATTTTTCATTAATTCTCAAACATGTGAGCAAGCCCTACAAATCAGTCTTATACAATCAAAAGTGACAGTCTTTGGCAAAAAAGAGCCTTTAGCAAATAGACATCCAAATGAAGGTATAAGAGGAAAAACTACCTTTTATATCTTACTTTAAGCCTAGCCTCTAAAAAAATTCAAGGACAACTTCATCATCAAAAGAGCTAAAGGCCAATACCAAGAAAATTCTATTTACAAGACAGGCACAATAGACATTTATTAGTTGGAAGTGCATTACATGCTCATGATTTTCACAGTGAGATTCTATAAAAAGGCATGTCTCAAAGCAATGTGGACTAAAGGTAAGATAAGGTTAAGTATTAAGGCCTCCTTCATGATAAGTAGAGGGCCCACAGAATAACTGGTTCAAAGAAAGTTTTCAATGGTAGCAAGGATGAAAGAAGCTTTGTGTTTACAGTGTCTTTTGCAATCATGAGCAGAATGTAAAAGCACTAAGTTTTCAAGAAGCCTCCTTCATTAATAAGCAGATGGACACAGTGAGCATTTATCATCTACCAATTGCATTACTTTCCCCTAGGTTTCACAGTGATTTTGTGCAAAGGGACATATATCATAAGAAGGGTTTCATAAAAGAAATGGACAGTTTGTTTAAAGGCCTCAATCAATGATAAGTGGAGAGGCTCACAGTTTGTTTCCATTAATATTTTTCAAACAGAGAGAAGGCACATTTTTTTTTTCTTTTAAAAGTGCCTCCTTCAGTGATAAGGAGCGGGCACTCAGTTTATTTTAAGGGCTTCTTTGAAGGAAAAGAATAGTTTGTTAAAAGTCTAAACATTTCTATGTGCCTTATCTCCTTCAGTGCTGAATAGAAATAGGGTATAGATTTCAGTTTTCAAGAAGGTTTTTTCCTTCCAAGGATAAAAAAAGTGCTCACCTCGTTTTAAATAAAGGACCTCCTTCACTAATAAGCAAAGGGCTTGACAGTATTTTTGAGTGACCGAGGGAAAATAATTAATTGAAAGAATATTTTTAAAAATACACCCTACAAAAGAGATAAACCAGTTACAAAGAGGGTATTTTCGAATTGCAAAAAGGGAGGGAAAAGGGTACTTTCAAACCCTCTCTCAAACATAAAAGGCGTTACCCAAGTTTTTTTTTACTTTTCATTATGTCTTGTGCAAACGTTTGGAAAAGGATAAAATGTGTTTTTTAACACCTCTGCAACATTATCAACACGCAACATGCTTGTAGGTGTTCGCAGAATTTTTTTTCACAGGATGTGACGCGCTTGTCGGGCGACGCAACGTTCCTGTGCAAGCCTCCGACGTTTAGTCATCAACAAGCAAAAGGTTCTTCCGGGCCACCTCTAAACGATCCACTGCCTAGAGCCCAGCCTGAAAGCGACGCGTTTTTCCCCCGGCCACCTCTGAACAGAGTTTTGACCGCCCGGGCCAATGCTAAACAGAGGTGGGTGCCATCCTCATGAACCCTCAAAATTGCCAAAAAAATAGATTTTTGCGTAGGGAATTCATCTCCAAAAGCAGCTAACACATTTTAAAGAGGTATTTCTTGTTTTCCTCACCTAAGTCTTTGATTTTAAGAGATGTTAGAATCAAATTTGTTAAGAAAAAGACACAGTCTATCAAAGGGGAAAACACAGTTTGTTATCAAAACTACCATGTTTACTAAGAGACAAAAAGACAGTGATTGAGGAGAAAGGGCTTATTATCTGGTTGCAAAAGGCTTGTTTTTTGAGTCAGAAGCAAAACACTATTTTTGAGAAGGGAGGTTTATTATCAGTATAAAGACTTGTTTAAAATGAATAGGTGAAAGAGGACACAGTCTCATAAAGGATAAAGAAATATTTATTTTGAAGGTCTTTCCACTCAGTAATAAGGAAAAACACAGTTCTTAAGAAGGAAACTTGTTTTCATTAAAAAGAACTTTTTTGATAGCTAAGAAAGAAATACAGTGCTTAAAGAAGAGCTTTATTTTTAGTTCATTTGAAAGACCTGTTTTAGTAAGAGAGTGAAGGAAATTCTAAACAACTATGCCTCCAAAGAAGGTCAACAAAGGGGGGTATCATAACTGGTTTGAGCCCACTACAACTCAGGAAATAAATGATTCCCCTTCAGTTATTTTTAATTTTCAGGAGGTAGGGTGCCTTAATTTTTGCCAAAAAGTCCAAGAGGTCACAAATCACCCTCCCTTGACACAATTGTTTGCCCTGAGGCTGCAAGGAGAACATGTTCACATAGCATGCCTTGATTTTGTTCTCACTCCTAGGTCAGTGTCAAACACCACAACGATTCCCTATCTTGGTGAGAAATGGTTCAAAAAATCCTATTTGGACCTAGACCACTACAAGCCCTTCTTGAAACTAACTTACCAAAATGAATGCAAGGCTATCTTCCCCTTTTCTCATCTATTGAACAGTTATGCGCCCCTTATGAAAACCATCATGAGATATTTCACATGTGAGGGGAGATATTCTTGAGTTTATTCCTATCATGTCAGACTTCTGATGCATTTCACTCAGACTCAGCTGCTGAATCTCCCTTTCTTCGTCTGCAAAAGCATAGACAAGATTTCCACCTTTGTCCAAAAGAGACCTCCTGCTCAGCAAAAAGCTAGTCTTTTTCATCATTCTCTCATCAAAATCATCATCCTTCGCCAACTTGAAAAGAAAGGAGTTTCTTGGGAGACTTTCATTTCTCATCCGAATTTTACCACTGCCTCTTCATCTCATGGCCCATCTCATATTTCCTCCTCACCCTCCACTCACTATGTCTCCCCTTCATCTATTCAATTTACCCCTCAAAAGAAAACATCACCCATGATTGATAGTGAAAAAGAAGAGTCTTATGAAAGCAGGCATAAAGGTAGTGATGATGAGGAACATAGTGATACTCAGAAAAGTACTGAGGATGAAGAAAAAAGCAGCCCTAAGCAGAGAAGTGAACATGAGCATGGGGACAACCCACATAAAGGTAGTGATGAGGAGCATAATAGCCCTCAAGCAAGAAGTAATGATGAGGAACAAAACAGTCCTCAAACAGACAGTAAAGGAAATAAGGAAAGTGACAATCATCAGAGCAGTAGAGATAGTGAAAAAAGCACCTCCCAGCAAAGTAGTGACCATGGTGGCAGCCCACACATAGATTCTAAGGAAAACAGTGAAGATAGTGGCAGCATGCAAAATGACAATGAAGACAGTCATGATGGAAGTAGCTCATATGAAAAACTTGAAAACAGTGAGCATGGTAAGGGAAACATACATCAAGAGGTTCAAAACAGTGATGAAGGTGAAGGTGGCAGCCCTCAACAAATTCAAAATAGTGAGGAGGGTAAACAAGGTAGTCCTAAAGACAGTCATGATAAAAGCAGATGCAATAAACAAGGCAACCCTAAACAAGAACATGAAAATAGTGATCAGTGTAGCAAATTAGGTGATGAGGGAGGAAGTAGTGTAAAAGATAAAGTTGAACAAATGCTAGTGATGAAGCCTCTTCTCTCTTCTCCTCAACATAGCCAAGAACATGTGCTTGCTGCCTCTCCTAGGAAATGGGACATGATTCATTCCTCAAAAGCACCAAAGGCTAAAAACACCAAATCTGCAAAAAGGAAAAATACTCAAGCAGTGACTAGTAATGTCACTAGAGCACTAAGGAGTAGAGGCAAACTACCTAAGAAGAGTATCATTGAAGTGCCAAAAAGAACAATAACAGAGAAGTCTATCCAAAGCAAGGGCAAAGAAAAATTTGAACAGCTAGAGAGTAGCCATGAACAAGAAAGAGAGTTTGACATCATACAAATAGACAGTGATGATGGAGATGATGAAGCCAGAATTCTTGAGTCACTTTTGCAAAACAGAGAAGCCCAAATATAGGACTTAGAAACTGATCTAGAAAGGTCGAATGAACTCATACACTTTCTACAAATGCAAAATAGACAGATGAGCAGGCAAATGGAAATATATGAGGCATGGGCATTCAAATACCAAAGCGAAGCATACAAAGCACAAGTCAAACTTGAAGAGTATATGGCTAAATTTGATGATATTGAGGAAGAAGAGAAACCAATAAGAAAAAGGCCAAGGACTATTGGTCTTAGAAAAGCTTTGGAGAAACAAAGGGAAGAAGAAGTAGCCCTTGCTCGTTCATATCCTCTCACACAATTCCTTGCCCAAGAGATAGAAAATGATAAAGAATCATGGCTTGAAAGAGAAAAAAAGAATTTGGAGGACAAATTAGACAAGGCAAAGAAAGACTTGGGTTTGCAAAGGAAGATGACTAGGCATTACGAGAAATTGAATCAATTTGCTCGAAGAAAACTCAAAATTTCCCAAGAAAAGCTCAAAACTGCCCAAAGGAGGCGCCCGGTGAAAAAAGAGGAAAATAACATATCTAGGCTTGGAATCTTGGCTTCAGTTTCCTTTCATGTTTCTAGAAATCCATAAGGGGTTTTCTCACCAAAATTGAGAAATTTTGGACATGATTTTGTTTTTTGTGAATTTTAGGCCTAATTGCACATTTTTCTAGGCGCTACCATGTTTTCTAGGAGCATCCTCAGCTCATGAAAGTTATTTTTTTGTATGTATTAATTTTGGGGGCATCTACTCATAAATTTTCAGATCAAAAGAAGGTGTTTTGGTCCCCCAAAGAGGCAAAAAACAATCAAAATTCACCTTTCTACCTCAAATATCAGCAGGTGAGACCCTCCTAGGTTTTTTCACTCAATCCACCTTTTGACAGACTTCCAGGGATCAGTTTGAGAAAAACCAAGTAGTTTCAAAAACTAGACATCTAGGTCTTTCCAACGAGCTATCAGAAGCCTCCTTTTGACATCAGGAAGTCCCTCAAAAGTTATCTGAAAAACAGGCTTTCTTCTAGCGCTACGCTCCTATAGTATTTTGGCTGAAAAGGCAATTTTCTGATGGTGGCCATCCAAATGTGCGTTTAGATATTTTTAACTCTATTTCAGAGATTTAAAGTAAATTTTATTTCTATTTTTATCTTAAATATATATTTTTGAAGATATTTTGTGCCTTGGATTTTGCAAAGCCTCAAGGACAAAATCAGATATTTGTATTAGGCCAATGGCCTTCTAGTTGCTCTAGCAGGGTTTCTTCCCCTTTGGCCTATATAATCCAATAGGATTCATTGTAACCAGAGGCTGAAATTGATGTTATAGAGAGAAAATACATAGCATTATGAGCTTTGAAGAAATACTTGTCTTATGAAGTGGATGATCTCTTGCTTGAATTTGATGGTGGAGGAGGATTGTAAATAGGATTCCATGTCTTGGTGAATGGTATTGCCTTCCTTATCTGTTATTTTTTCTTAGTTTATAATACATGTTTTCATGCTTCTTGCTTGCTATAGTTAAGTAAAGAATAAGTTTGAGATATACCCATGGAGGCACCTCAAATTTCCTAATTCATTACAACTTAAATGTTTTCATCTTTCTTGGTTATGTCAAAGAATTCTTAATTGCTCTTTGGTACCCTAAGAACTTGTTATTAGTTTCATTAATGGTTATTATGTATGTTTTCTAGTATGATTCATGGTATGCCCTGCTTACTCATAGCTAATCAAAACTCCATTTCTGAAATCTCTCTCTGAATTATTGGTTGTCTTAGTTAAGTCAAAGAGGTCTTGTTTCAATCTTTCCCTTTGTCCATGCTTTGCAGTCTTATTTCAAAGTTCCCAATAGCTCAAGATATGATGTTTAGGAGTCCCCTCTTCATAGATTGAGTTTTTTGTTTATCTTATCTGTTTTCCCAAAAGTCTGAAGGTGATTTTCCAAAGTTAGAGGGTCTTATACTTCTATGTATCACTGGATTGTTTATTTTCTGCATCTATCAGTTTGAGTTTCTTTCATAGAGATTAATGGTACTAACTCAGGAATGCTTGATGTTTAGCTATTTATGCTTAAAATCTCTGTCTTTCACAAACTTAATGTCCATCTCATTTCACTTTCCCCCATTGAATCCATTTACCTCAACTAAATCGTCCCTACAGTAATACCTTGTCCATCATTGAGACAGTCTCAGCCTTTTCGACTCCATATAGCCCATTTAATCTGACGAAATATTTATCTCTTTATCCTTTGATCAGTTCCCCTCAAAAACCCAAAAATAAAAAAACATACTTAACAACTAGCCTAAAATCAAATATACTAAGCGAACAAGTGCACATCCTTTTCATAATAAAGAGAGCCTTCTCTGAGTCTAGGAAGGCTAGGTCCTAGGGCTCTAAAGCTTGGTCTGATGTCACCCTGTCATTTGGTCTACCAATCTGCTAAATCATGGGACCATAACATAATGGAAATCACGATGGGACTTTCTGAGTTAGTGACAATCTGAGTACACCTTAGGACTCCAAAAATCCCTTGTCTTCAAGAATATCTAGTGAATCAGCCACCTCATTGCCACCATAACATAATGGTGATCATGATGGGACGTACTGAGTACATAACAGTCTAGCAAACTCTTGTAGACTCATTAGTCCTTCAAAATTAAAATCAGACCGACGCCCTATGAAGTCATTTATAGTAAACTCTTTTTTCTTCACCACCTTAGCTAAGTGATGAATCAGGTTTAGGACACTCTTACAAACTAGGCTGAATATAAAAAAATCTGTAAAAATAAAACCTCACAAAAAACATCCTTAGATTGGTCCCTATCAGTCATTGGCGGTGGACCATATAACTTTGTCTTTACAAGGGAACCGTATTCACCTAGTGACTCCACTAGCCTCCAGTAGGCCTAATACTCCACTAAAAATAAAAAATTTCATAATCATACTATCCTGTTGACTTACCTTTCGAAAAACACAAAAGCCATGATGAAGCCTCTGAAATCAGTGACAAAATAAGTAAAACTTAAGAATTCAGAAACCTTCATCTAAAACATAAGAAATCAAAAAAATAGCCTAAGAATAGAACTATAACTTTCGCAACAATCTAGCAAACTTTTGAACTGAGTTTTAAGTCATTCTTATAAGTTTTCACATAAAATTTATCTAGAAAAGAATTTTCCTAAAAAAACATCTTTGTCAGTATTGGTGGTGGACCATAAACCTCAAAGAACATCCACCTGGCAACTCCACTAGCCTTCATATATCTTTTACCTTACTCACATCCACAAAACCCCTAGAGAGGAAAACCATCCAAAAAACAATCACAACTATCACCCTCTCTAAGCTTTGACTTTGAAATCTAGCTTCACGAAGAATTAACACCAGATCTCACCTGAACCCGAATCCCCCTATCATAGTTGATGACCCAGAAAATATTTTGTGGCAAACTTCTAAAACTTGTAACCTAGCTACTAATAGGACCATCCATAAAGCAAGCTCTGTACCTAAACATTTTAAATCCTTGCAAGATTCCCAGTTTGACTTGAGTTCAACAAAAACCCTTTTTAGAAGCAAGTTGCAAAGAAAAATCAACCTTGCCGATCTTGAGCCCTTCGATTTGCAATAGAGTCCTAGCAAAGAAGCCTCACCCACTACACCACCTGATTTTCAACTTCTCCACCACTTTAGCTCTTATCACCACAAATATGTTCAGAATCAGTCTACAAGTCCAAGTACCTCCGCCATGCCCATTCAGACCACCACTGTGCAAATCACCTCATCCCACAATAGAAATCCTCATACTGTAAATCTACCATCAGCTCCCATCATGGCAACTTGGTATGTGCCCTTAGTATTACCACAACCTTTGTTAACTTTGCAAAATTATTACCAATCCCGAATCCCACACTTCACCGGAGCTGAGACTACTACCGCCCAACAGCATGTAGATAGAATCAGTGATGCTTTTGACTATATGGAAGTAGAAGATGAAACCATAAAGATGAGAATGTTTTCCCAAAGCCTAGGCGGAGAACCCAAGAAATGGTTTAAAAACTTGGCTCCTAACAGTATACATGATCTCCCAGCACTTTACCAAACTTTCATAAACAGGTGGGAAATCAGGAAAAACCCCATCCAAATCCTTTCCGAATATAAAATTCTTAAAAGGAATATGGGGGAAAGTGTTCAGGACTATTGCACTAGGTTCAAAAGTGTCTATAATGCCCTCCCGCCTCACATGAAACCTCCACTTGGCTCAACATTAGCAAAATTTCCTGAAGGTTTCGATCTAGATATGACATACCAACTAAGAGAAAGAAACCCCGCAACTTTCGAAGAAATGCAAAAAGTAGTTGTTAGTGCAGAAGCCAACCTAGCTGAGAAGAGAGCTAGGATAAGATCAGAAAATAAAGTCACATACCGAGATGAGGTCATGCCTTCAATTTCCTCCTTAGATCCTAGAATGGACAACCTCGTTAAAAACATGGAGAGAATGTGGGAAAGAATGAATATAAATGAAAAATCACCTCTTAAGGACAACCGGTCAAATCCTCAAAATAGAAACTGGAACCAAAACTTTAGAAGAGACTCGCCTCAAATCAAACCAAGGGAAAATGACCAACAGATCAGGCCACCTTTCCATGAAAACTATGTTGATGAGGTAGAAAGAGATATGGAACCACTTGATGAAAATCACTTAAACTTGACAGGTTCTGAGAGCGAGGGTGAGGTTTTCCTCACAGAAGAAGAACAATTTTTCTTCTCCTCAAACCAAAATGAAGAAAATTATGAGGACCCCAAAGATCCTGAGATAGGATTACAAAATTCCATAATGGAAGTTCATAGGCAATATGATCTTAGGAGTAAGAAAAACCAAGAAACCTCTAAGAAAGGTAGCTCAGACACTATTATTACAAGAGCCCCCGATACCATTCTTAAAAGAACAACAGATAGTAACAAAATGATGGCTAAGAGAACTGACCAAAACAAAGAAAAAACTAGCCAAGCAGGCCTTGATCCTAACTGCCCTAGTACCTCTACTAAGATCCCCAAAACAACCGTATTGAACAAAACCCCAAATCAAAATCAGAAAATTAAGAATATAGAGAAAGTCATGGCTAAGAAAACTGAAGCAAATCTATCTACATTACAAGTACCCTTCAGTTTTGAAAGGGGAATCGCCAAAATTAATATCACCATGCCTCTCACTGAACTTATTGCCCAAAGCTAATACAAATCTCAGGTGCTAAAGGTCCTAAACATAGGAAATGATGCAGATAATTTACACCTAGATGATGATACCCCTAAGGTGTTGTTTGGACCAAAAACAGAAGGAAAATATCAAGAGGGAACCACTCTTCATTTTTACATTAGTCTGAATATACATGACCAAATCCTACATAATGCCATGCTAGATTCTGAGGCCTCTCACAATCTCATGCTGAAAGTAGTAATGGAAAGATTAGGCCTAGAAATAATGAAACCTTATAAAGACTTATATTCATTTGATTCAAGCAAATTCAAGTGTCTAGCCCTGATAAAATATCTTTGTGTCAGTTTGGCACAAGTACTTGCAAAAAACTTGGTCATAGACATAGTGGTAGCAGACATTCCTCCCAAGTACGAAATGATTTTATCCAGATCTTGGGGGGCCAAGCTTCAAGGAAATATTCAACTAGATATGTCTTAAGCCACCATTCCTGTGTTTAACCAAACAAGAATACTATATCGGGAATCACACATGAAATATATGGTTAGCAGCCAAGAAAGGCCAGATAACATCCCTATGTATTCCATACATTCAAACCTAAATTCCTTCATTTTACATACTGATGAAAGCATTGATAAACAGGTAGGAGAAATTGAAATAGATCTAGGCACACTGCATCAAACACCCCAGATTTTCTATGATGAGCTGGATACTCAAAGCTATCATGACCCTGAATGGTTGTGTCCTGAAGAGATGGAATTTGATTTTCTAGAAATAGAGATATATAAATAAAAAGAAAACATTCTACACCCTCAAGCAAGTTACTCAAGCCAAGGACAAACATCAAAAGTACAATTGGAAACTTCTTTCAAAGCAGAAGCACTGAAAGGCTTACATAGTACAAAACTCTTTGGGAATCAAAATCAGGGAAGCCTTATTTTCTTTCCATATCTAAATGCTTCACCATCCCAAGACTTTACCTCTCCAAGTAAAACTTTGACTATTGCAATTACTTCTATGGATCCGGGAAAAATGTATGATGAATTTAATATGGAGGAATATAATAATAGCAGTCCTAAAACACATGAGATAACTGAAATAACTAAAATTTTGTCATTTCACCAAAGATTAAGAACTGCTAGAATATGCAAAATTGTTCAAAATACTAATACATGTCGAGAAAACAGTTTGAAACACTATGACACTGCCATCATTTCAAGAAGTAACCCTTACAAAAATAAATGCAAAAATATCGATCAAACATTAACAATTAAAGAAAAAACAAATGGACATAGGATATGTGTAGATTTTAGGAACATAGATAAACCTCCCCAAAACAACACTTATATCTTTCCTAAAACAGATCATACCATACAGAAGCTAGGAGTTTCTGATCATATGTCTTGGCAAAGTTATGTTTCAGGATATCATCAATTAATTCCTCTTCAAAGCAAACAACTTAAAGATTTTTTCAAATACACTGGAAACAGTTCCAAATTCAAACCCAGTGTTGCAAAACTGCAAAACACCAAAGACATGTTCCTGAAGGCCATGTTTATAGTACTGAATTTCTTCACTATGATGTACCTTGATGATGTAATCATCTGTTTTAAAAATGAAAAAGAGTATATGTATTACTAAAGAAGATGTACAACAAAGGCAGGAGCAGAAATCAAAAGTATAGAGAAAAGCAGCAAGTAGATACAAAATTTTTTAGAGACTCTTGCAAGAACCCTTTTGTTGTGCTTGAAAGGGAAAATTTTCCAAACTTTTCTTCTCAAGAGCTGACCGGACCAAGAGCATCAGGAGATCCCTTTGAAGACAAAATGCTCAAGTTCCACCATTTTCAATATTTCTAGTTTAAAAAACATTTTCACTCATTGTACATATCACTTTTTGAGGAAATAAATAAAAAATAGAAAATACAAAAACAGTTGAAAAGTATAAAAGAGGACAGTTTTAAAAATAGCAGAATAGCCCCATGTTCAAAAAATAGTCATGCTGAAAGTGCGCAAATCTAAATGCCACTACTAATGCTCAAAAGATATCTTGTTCATTTATCTAGCCTAATCATAACTGGACATGTTTTAAATTGATTACTGATAAGTTAGTGAAAGAATTGAATAGTCAAATTGTGTAAGCTTGACTTATCAATGAAAGTAGATTAGGAAAAGATACTGGTTCCACACGCTCAAAATAAAACCAAAGAGGAAAACAGGGATGAAAAGAAAACTATGTATCGTAGCCCTGATTTTTCTAAATCTCGTTTTGTGCGAAAATAATATTTGTGTGCAGCTTGTCTTTTATGCCACAAACACATGAAAAATTAGACCATCTAATCCTGATTTGGTCATTTTTCAATTTCATGTTTTAGTTTATTGAATGAAATCCTGTCAAACAGTTTAATCTTGACAGTCGATCTAGCATAGGTAGAGAATCAAAGGAGTTCATTAGTTTAATATAAACTCCCAGAGGATATAAGTATAGAATTAGATAGTTTTTTTTTCTTTTTCAAAATATCATGTCAAAGGGTTTGCCAGTCCAAGTGCACCCAAAGAAGAAAAAATTCAAGGATATATAGCTGGGTAGGTAGAGATGACTTTGATGCTAATCATGCGGTAAATTTTCTGAAATAGGATCAAGAAAGAAAGAACTTTGCGCCAATGGATAAGGCACTAGTCTTCACAAGCTAGAGATCTGCAATTTTGGACACCTCTGGAAAAGGAGCTGCCCTCCCCAAATGGAGCCACGGTTAGTCATCTGTATTTTTCCCTATTATGATGACTATATGCCTTGTCTAGGTTTTCTAGAAACCATTTTCAAACATGCCAATTTTTCCTCTAGAAAACCCCTCAAACAATTTTTTTTCTTCTTACCCCTCTCTTGCACATTGAGGTGGAAGTGGTCTTCAGTTTTCAGTCCTGCCCTAAATCAGCAAACTTTCCTTGTCCATAACTATCATAAGCCTAGTACATCTGATATCCAATTTCCCTTGCTTCACATAACTCGCTATCAAGCACAAGACAAGTGCCTACTCCTCTTTCACTGTTTATTTTTCCATCTGATGACCTGACTATATCTCAGAAATCCCTTACAAAATATGACAAAGTCTCTAGGTCTAAGTGGTGGTGTTTAGGGAAAATACCTTGAGAAAGCTTTCTCTAGTCAAAAACCATGTCTTCAATATTAGTCAGCCATCATGCCTTATTATTTGTCAAAACAAAACCCTTGCCTATCCCTAGGTCATACACCATCAAAAGGTCACTATGTTTTGTTTTAAGCAGAGCTCAGAAAGGTTCAAATCCAAGAAGAAACAGTGAAAGAAGTTCCATGACTAAAGAAAAATGATTATTTCAAGCATGATTTCATGATACAACAAGAAGGTTCTCCAAGGATCAAAAGACATATATCAATGCATCTATGCAGGGGTGTATAGATTGATGACACTAAGAAAAGTGTGAGCAAAAAGAGCACCTTAGGAGAAGGTTTCATGATGTGGCAGTTTACTATTAAAATCAGAGAAAGTGCAGTTTGTAAAGAGAAAGACCTACAGAGTTCAAACTAAAAAGCGCCAAAAATTCAAAGGTCCTCCATTGTCGCAAATGAGCACAAAGGTTGGGTAATGTCTGCCTCCAGTGCTTCATGATAATTAAAGATGACATTTTGCATTAATTCTCAAACATGTGAGCAAGCCCTACAAATCAGTCTTATACAATTAAAAGTGACAGTCTTTGGCAAAAAAGAGCCTCTAGCAAATAGACATCCAAATGAAGTTATAAGAGGAACAACTGCCTTTTATATCTTACTTTAAGCCTAGCCTCTAAAAATATTCAAGGACAACTTCATCATCAAAAGAGCCAAAGGCCAATACGAAGAAATTGCTATTTCCAAGACAGGCACAATAGACATCTATCAGTTGGAAGTGCATTGCCTACTCATGTTTTTCATAGTGAGATTCTATAAAAAGGCATGTATCAAAGAAAAGTGGACTAAAGGTAAGCTAAGGTTAAGTATTAAGGACTCCTTCATGATAAATAAAAGGCCCACAGAATAACTGATTCAAAGAAAGTTTTTAATGGTAGCAGGGATGAAAGAAAACCTTGTGTTTACAGTGTCTTTTTCAATCGTGAGAAGAAGGCAAAAGCACTAAGTTTTCAAGAAGCCTCCTTCATTAATAACCAGATGGAAACAGTGAGCATTTATCATCTACCATTTGCATTACTTGCCCCTAGGTTTCACAGTGATTTTGTGCAAAGGGACATATATCATAAGCAGGGTTTCATAAAAGAAATGGAAAGTTTGTTTAAAAGGCTCAATTAGTGATAAGTAGAGAGGCTCATAGTTTGTTTCCATTAATATTTTTCAAATAGAGAGAAGGCACAGTTGTTTTAAAAAAAAATTGCCTGCTTCAGTGATAAGTAGAGGGCACTCAGTTTATTTTAAGGGATTCTTTGAAGGAAAAGAATAGTTTGTTAAAAGTCTGAACATTTCTGTGTACCTTATCTCCTTCAGTGCTGAAAAGAAATAGGGTACAAATTTTAGTTTTCAAGAAGGTTTTGTCCTTCCAAGGATAAACAGAGCGCCCACCTCATTTTAAGGAAAGGACCTCCATCACTAATAAGCAAAGGGCTTGACAATATTTTTGAGTGATCGAGGGCAAATAATGAATTGAAATAATCCTGTTAAAAAGACACCCTGCAAAAGAGATAAACTAGTTACAAAGAGGGGATTTTTCGAATGGAAAAAGGAGAGGGAAAAGGGCACTTTCAAACCCTCTTTCAAACATAAAAGGCCTTACCTGAGTTTTTTTTCTTTTCATTATGTCTTGTGCAAACGTTTGGTGAAGGAGAAAAGGTGTTTTTTAACACCTCTATAGCATTATCAACAAGCGACGCACCTATCGGGGGACACGATGCGCCTGTAGGTGTTCCAAGAAGATTTTTTTCACAGGACGCGATGCGCCTGTGCAAGCGCCTGACGTTTAGTCATCAACACACGATGCTTTCTTTCGGGCCACCTCTGAAAGTTCCACCACCTAGCACCCAACCTGAACGTGATGTGTTTTTCCCTGAGCCACCTCTGAACGAAGTTTTGACCGCCCGGGCCAATGCTAAAGGGAGGTGGCTGCCATCCTCATGAACCCTCAAAATTGCAAAAAAAACATATTTTTTCACAAGGAATTTATCTCCAAAAGCATCTAACACATTTTCAAGAGGTATTTCTTGTTTTCCTCGCCTAATTCTTTGATTTTAAGATATGTTAGAATCAAATTTGTTAAGAAAAAGACATAGTCTATCAAAGGGGAAAACACAGTTTGTTCTTAAAACTACCATGTTTACTAAGAGACAAAAAGGCAGTGATTGAGGAGAAAGGGCTTATTATCTGGTTGCAAAAGGCCTATTTGTTGAGTCAGAAGCAAAAAACAATTTTTGAGAAGGGAGGTCTATTATCAATATAAAGACTTGTTTAAACTGAATAGGTGAAAGAGGACACAGTCTCATAAAGGAGAAAGAAAGATTTATTTTTAAGGTCTTTCCACTCAGTAACAAGGAAAAACACAATTCTTAAGAAGGAAACTTGTTTTCATTAAAGAGAACTTGTTTTCTAGCTAAGAAAGAAATACAGTGCTTAAAGAAGAGTTCTATTTTTAGTTCATTTGAAAGACCTGTTTTGGTAAGAGAGTGAAGGAAAGTCTAAACAACTATGCCTCCAAAGAGGGTCAACAAAGGGGGTTATCATAACCGGTTTGAGCCCAGTACAACTCAGGAAATAAATGACTCCCCTTCAGTTCTTTTTAATTTTTAGGAGGTAGGGTGCCTTAATTTTTGCCAAAACATCCAAGAGGTCACAAATCACCCTCCCTTGACACAATTGTTTGCCCTAAGGTTGCAAGGAGAACATGTTCACATAGCAGGCCTTGATTTTTTTCTCACTCCTAGGTCAGTGTCAAAGGCCACAAAGATTCCCTATCTTGGTGAGAAATGGTTCAAACAAGCCTATTTGGACCTAGACCACTACAAGCCCTTCTTCAAAATAGCTTACTAAAATGAATGCAAGGCTATCTTCCCCTTTTCTCATCTATTGAACAGTTATGCGCCCCTTATGAAAACCATCATGAGATATTTCACATGTGAGGGGAGATATTCTTGAGTTTATTCCTATCATGTAAGACTTCTAATGCATTTCACTCGGACTCAGCTACTGAATCTCCCTTTCTTCCTCTGCAAGATCATAGACAAGATGTCCTCCTTTGTCCAAAAGATACCTCCTGCTCAGCAAAAATCTAGTCTTTTTCATCATTCTCTCATCAAAATCATCATCCTTCACCAACTTGAAAAGAAAGGAGTTTCTTGGGAGACTTTCATTTCTCATCCGGATTTTACCATTGCCTCTTCATCTCATGGCCCATCTCATATATCCTCCTCACCCTCCAATCACTATGTCTCCCCTTCATCTAGTCAATCTACCCCTCAAAAGAAGACATCACCCATGATTGATAGTGAAAAAGAAGAGTCTTATGACAGCAGGCATAAAGGTAGTGATGATGAGGAACATAGTGATACTCAGCAAAGTAGTGAGGATGAAGAACAAAGCAGCCCTAAGTATAGCAGTGAACATGAGCATGGGGACAACCCACATAAAGGTAGTGATGAGGAACATAACAACCCTCAAGCAAGCAGTAATGATGAGGAACAAAATATTCCTAAAAAAGACAATAAAGGAAATAAGGAAAGTGACAAGAATTAGAGCAGTAGAGACAGTGAAAAAAGTGCCTCCCAGCAAAGTAGTGACCATGGTGGCAGCCCACACACAGAGTCTAGGGAAAACAGTGAATATAGTGGCAGCATGCAAAATGAAAATGAAGACAGCCACAATGGAAGTAGCTCATATGAAAAACTTGAAAACAGTGAGCATGGTAAGGGCAGCATACATCAAGAGGTTCAAAACAGTGATGAAGGTGAAGGCAGTAGCCCTCAAAAAATTCAAAATAGTGAGGAGGGTACTAAAGACAGTCATGATAAAAGCAGATGCAGTAAACAAGGCAGCCTTAAAGAAGAACATGAAAACAGTGAATAGTGAAACAAATTAGGTGATGAAGGAGGAAGCAATGTAAAAGATCAAGTTGAACAAATGCTAGTGATGAAGCCTCTTCTCTCTTATCCTCAACATAGCCAAGAACATGTGCTTGCTTCCTCTCCTAGGTAAGCGGCCATGATTCATTCCTCAAAAGCACCAAAGGCTAAAAACACCAAATCTGCAAAAAGGAAAACTACTCAAGTAGTGACCAGTAATGTCACTAGAGCACTAAGGAGTAGAGACAAAATGCCTAAGAAGAGTATCATTGAAGTGCCAAAAAGAACAAGAACAAATAATTATATCCAAAGTAAGGGCAAAGAAAAAGTTGAACAACAGGAGAGTAGCCATGAACAAGAAAGAGAGTTTGACATTATACAAATAGATAATGATGCTGGAGATGATGAAACCAGAATCCTTGAGTCACTTTTGCAAAACAGAGAAGCCCAAATCCAGGACTTAGAAACTGATGTAGAAAGGTTGAAGGACCTCATACACTTTCTACAAATGAAAAATAGATAGATGAGCAGGCAAATGGAAATCTATGAGGCCTAGGCATTCAAATACCAAAGGGAAGCATACAAAGCATAATTCAAACTTGAAGAGTATATGGGAGAATTTGATGATATTGAGGAAGAAGAGCAACCAGTAAAAAAAAGGCCAAGGACTATTGGTCTTAGAAAAGCTTTGGAGAAACAAAGGGAAGAATAAGCAACCCTTTCTCGTTCATATCCTCTCACACAATTGCTTACCCAAGAGATAGAAAATGATAAAGAATCATGGCTTAAAAGATAAAAAAAGCATTTGGAGGACAAATTAGACAAGCAAAAAAAGACTTGGGTTTGCAAAGGAAGATGATCGGGCATTACAAGAAGTTGAATCAATGTTCCCGAAGAAAACTCAAAATTGCCCAAGAAAAGCTCAAAACTGCCCAAAGGAGACACCCAGTGAAAGAAGGGGAAAAAGACATATCTAGGCTTGGAATCTTGGCTTCATATTCCTTTCATGTTTCTAGAAACCCATAAGGGGTTTTCTCACCACAATTGAGCAATTTTGGACATGATTTTGCTTTTTGTGATTTTTAGGCCTAATTGCACATTTTTCTAGGCGCTGCCATGTTTGCTAGGAGCATCCTCAGCTCATGAAAGTTATTTCTTTGGATGTATTAAATTTGGGGGCATATACTCAAAAATTTTTAGATCAAAAGAAGGTGTTTTGGTCCCCCAAAGAGGCAAAAAGTAGTCAAAATTCACCTTTCTGCCTCAAATATTAGTAGGTGAGAGCTCCCTGGGCTTTTTCACTCAGTCCACCTTTTGATAGACTTCTAGGGATCAGTTTTAGAAAAATCAAGTAGTTCCAGAAACTAGACATCTAGGGCTTTCGAACAAGCTATCACAGGCCTCGTTTCAACATCGAGAAGTCTCTCAAAAGTTATCTAGAAAACAGGCTTTCTTCTCGTGCTACACTCCTATAGCATTTTGGCTGAAAAGACAGTTTTCTGAAGATGGTCATCCAAATGTTCCTTTAGCTATTTTTAATTCTATGTCAGAGATTAAAGTCAATTTTATTGCTATCTTTAGCTTAAATAGATATTTTTGAAGATATTTTGTGCCTTGGGCTTTGCAAATCCTCAAGGACAAAATCAGATATTTGTATTAGGCCAATGGCCTTCTAGTTTCTCTAGGAGGGTTTCTTCCTCTTTGACCTATATAATCCAAGAGGATTCATTGTAACCAGAGGCTAAACTTGATGTTATAGAGAGCAAATACATAGCATTATGAGCTTTGAAGAAATACTTGTCTTATGAAGTGGACGATCTCTTGCTTGACTTTGATGGTGGAGGAGGATTGTATGTAGGATTCCATGGCTTGGTGAATGGATTCCTTATCTGTTATGTTTTCTTAGTTTATCATACATGTTTTCATGCTTCTTGCTTGCTGTAGTTAAGTAAAGAATAAGTTTGAGATATGCCCATGGAGGCACCTCAAATTTCCTGATTCATTACAGCTTAAATGTTTTCATGTTTCTCGATTATGTCAAAGAATTCTTAATTGCTTTTTGGTACCCTAAGAACTTGTTATTAGTTTCATTAATGGTTATTATTTATGCTGTCTAGTATGATTCACGGTATGCCATGATTACTCATAGCTAATCAAAACTCCATTTCTGAAATCTCTCTCTAAATTATTGGTTGTCTTAGTTAAGTCAAAGAGGTCTTGTTTCGATCTTGCCCTTTGTCCATGCTTTGCAGTCTTATTTCAAAGTTCCCAATAGCTCAAGATATGATGTTTAGGATTTCCCTCTTTATAGATTGAGTTTTTTTTTTATCTTATTTGTTTTCCCAAAAGTCTGAAGGTGATTTTCCAAAGTTAGAGGGTCTTATACTTCTATGTATCACTGGATTGTTTATTTTTTGCATCTATCAGTTTGAGTTTCGTTCATAGAGATTAATGGTCGGCCCTAACTCATGAATGCTTGTTGTTTAACTATTTATGCTTAAAATCTTTTTGTCTTTCACAAACTTAATGTCCGTCTCATTTCACTTTCATCGAAAGAATCCACTTACCTCAATTAAATCGGCCCTGCAGTAATACCTTGTCCATCATTGAGACAGTCTCGACCTTTTCGACCCCATAGCCTAGTTGATCTGACGAACTCTTTATCTATTTATCCTTTGATCAGTTCCCCCCAAAAACCTAAAAAAAAACAAACATACTTAACAACTAGCCTAAAATCAAATATACTAAGTGAACAAGCTCACATCCTTTGCATAATAGAGAGAGCCCTCTTTGAGTCTAGGAAGGCTAGGTCCTAGGGCTCCAAAGCTTTGTCTAATGTTACCCTGTCATTTGGTCTACCAATCTGCCAAATCACGGGACCATAACAGTTCTCTCGGTGAGCATAGGAATGCCTCCCTTGCCTCATTCAGATCAGGTACCCACTCATAAAAGAGACTTGTCACACGTATAAGTCTCGCCTCCTCAAGGTCTTGTCCTCTCTCGCTTCAGTCTGCCTAATATTTCTCTCTCTTTATGACTCCCCTCCGATTTTTAGTTATTGTGTTCTTACAACGTACTTCAGTCATACGATTAGCTCCTAATGCTTGCACATTGGGGGGGAATCTGTTACACCAATTTTGGGTCATATAACCTATTACTATTAGATGGACTAAAATACAACATATAAGACCAATTTTACTACTGTAAAATTTCCTTCACTATGAAAAATAACTTAATGACCCATAATTTATTAAGTTTTTTTGGGTCTAAACAGGAAACCCCATGAGGAATAATTAAATTAATCTTTATTTGTTTGATTTTACTCTAGGGAAAATTAATTAAACCACTATTTAATTAATATTCCTGGTCATATTTAACCCAAAACATGAAAATTAATTAGACAAGTAATTATTTATCTTATTATTTTCTAGGAATAATTATTTAAATCATTATCTAATAATATTCCTTGTTAAATTTGACTAAATCATTTATAAATAATTGAATAAATAATTATTTATTTAATCATTACTTAACCACATTCTTAAAATGATAAATAAATCATTTATTTGTTTATTATTTCTAAATAAATGAATTTGACCAAATTTAAATTCCTTTTCCCTCCAACAAAAATAATAAAATATTCCATAAAAGTTGGATCTCGATTTGGTTAATAATATTTTAATTATGCACCGATATCTACACTAACTCAAATTTTTTGTTATAAATATAAGGGTTTTCCATTCATTCGCTACCTTTTGTTGCTCGGAGATCACCTTTTCATGTATACTTTTGGTCTGACTTTGATGCTCCATCATTGTCATATTTTTCTACTTTTTTCTTGTGAGCTCCCTTTGAGTTCCATTTTTTTCTTGGTTTTCTGCACAATCAAGAGAGAGAGTTCTTGGATCTGAAGCAATGAGGACATACAAGAACCCATCACGTTGAGGGGGAGTGGTAACATCTTTCTATGTTCCCTTCCCAGGTATCATAATATAATTTTTTTTATAAATTATTGTCTTGTCCATTGGATGCATGGAGAAAACTCTTGCTTATTTTTGTTTTTTAATGTTCTTTAACTGCATAGATCTAGATTTTTGTATCTTTTATTCTGATCACCTACTGCAGATCTAAGGAAATTGATAGCCACATTTTATGTTAGGGTTGTTTGTTATACACAACTAAAGTAAGTTTTTTTTGTACACTTGCGATTAGAATTCACACTAACACTGACCTTCCACTTGTGTATGGGACCTAAACAATAGGCCACTATGGTCACCACCAATAATCACACGTCCTAGGGGACAACCACAAGGATGAGACATGAGACTTAGATGGTGTGAATGAATCTTGTTAGGAACCTTGATGCAGCTATATGAAATTTCTCTTTTTCACTTTGATGAATTCTAATTACTAGAGGGTAGGAGTTCTTTCATAACACACCAATTCCTATGATAATACACCTCTCACTAAATTCTGAAATGAAAAAAACACCAAATCTATAAATAATTCCACCTAAAGAAAACCAAAATGAGAAAGTAACCGAAAATAGGCTGAATAAAAGTCCCCAATCTAGAATGCCAAGAACTTCAAAAGTGTTAAAGCTAGGAAAACAAAGCCAAAGACGTAGACACACTCAAGTGATAAAAAAGAAAGCAGAAAGTGAAAAAGGAATACAATTTCAAATAATAGGGTTGTATCAAAATGACTCAAGAAAGGCCAATGCTCTACAAAGGTCAAAACCAAACCCTATAGGTAGGAAGGCCTAAACAAGATCAAATGAGAGCTATAAAAAGAAATGGAAACACACTCATGTGAACTTTTTTAGATGAAAACTGCACAAATGATCACATGAACACCAATTTTGAAAAAATAAATGAAAGAAGAAATAGACCACTTATAAACAAGCGCGAAAACCACACAAAGGCCAAAATGGATCCAAAGGTGGGATACACAACATATCTAAATAGACATTGAAAGAAGTTAAAGAGATATGGAAATGAGATATGGAAATGAGAACATAAGCCTCAACCAAAGCACTAAAATATATTTAAGAGAACCTTGAAAGACCTCAAACAAACCAATAATAGCTGGCTTCATATCAACTAGAAATCAGTAGGTAATTAGCAAAAAAAATCATAGATATGACATATCTCCAATAGATCAGAAAGAAAAAAGATGATCAATACTCACAATAGGTCAAAAAAACCTATTCCAGTAAAGAAGACCCAATCTTAGGAAATGAAGCACCAGAAGAAATATCTGGACTATAACCAATTAGCAGACAAAAAGCCAACACAGGTCCAAAGCAGAGACACAAATTTTCAGAGGGAAAATTTGGATTTTTAAGGTTATAAGACCAGTCGCACGGATCAACGTAGAGAATTTTGACTGGTCGATGGCTTATAATAGGAAAGTGAGCGACCAAAAAAGCACATTCAAAATTAGCCAGTGTTCTTCTTACAGAAAAACAATTTGACTAGATAACTTCAATCATTTATAAAATCTTCATACGAAGTCCATTTTCAATGGCTTTTTTTTTTTTTGGGGAAAAATTCCAAGAGGAATCCATACCAGTGGTCAATTCAATCACATACTATATATCAAATTACATAATCTTATTTTAAACATACTATCTATTATTCTCTTGTATACAAAACAAAAACGAAACTCCAAATCTGAGATCAACTCGGATATGAAGCAAGTAAAACCAATGGAGATAAAAAATAATCCAAGAAACCATAGAAAAATCAATGGGATTAAGAGAAAACCAAAAACCATAAAGAAGAAGAGGAGATCTAAAAACAAAGAGAGAAAAAAAAGAAAAACTCTCATTGAAAGCACTAGTTCTGTTGCAATGAAATTTACATGCAAGGAGATATTGATCTATGATATTATGCACAAATAGATAGACAATCAATAGATAGGAAATAAAATCTCAACCCAATGCTCAAACATGCAACAAGAAAACAATTCTACATTTTATAAACGAAAAAGTGTGCACCTGGCCTCCTCGCAGGTCAGTGAAGGGTTTTGGATTCGTAGCGGAATCATCTTGTTCCATTCAAGAAATATGTTTTATCTGCACTCGATCTCAACAATTACACACAACCAAAAACACTCAATGATGGCAAGTTATCTTCCTCGGAAGATCGTAATATCGAAACATCAAAGAATCAATATACATAACTACTTCAAACAAGTAAATAAAAAGAAGGAACATATATTTCTATTAAGCATGAATTAATGGATATAATTATACTTTCAAAAAATGAGATCCTCTCCCAAGACTTGTAGCATGGTCTCCTCTCCTAATACAACAGAGCTATCACACAACATTGTGGATACTTATCTAACCCCCTTTCCTATTGGTTAGATTATATAGGCTCATTCCATCATTTTGGAGAATGTATTTAAACACCTAAGGGCTTGAGAATTTAGGAAACTTCTACAATAATAGACCCCTGAACAACTCATACACAAGTGGGTCAAGTTGATCTCCTTGAGAATGGAAAAATCTATAATTTTTTTTCACAATTATGAACTTTTTCTCAATTATCTCATTGATGACATAATTATTATCTTGTATTTATAATATTTTGGCAAAAATGATTATGAGAAATTGCTCAATTATGTAATTTCAACTATTTTAACATGGGATAAATCCCACATAAGTAAAAGAAAAGTTGAAAATAGATACATTTTTTTCCAAACAACTGAGGTAAGTTGATATTGGATTTCTCTCACTATAATGGAGTGACAAATAGGGTGATAAAAAATATGTTAATTTCTCCAGCGATGATGATGAAAGTGAATGCAAACCATGTTTTTTGGTGAATCCCCCTATTGAAATATGATCAAATGAGCCTATCAATGGAATAAAAGCACAACTAATAGGAAAATTTTGAATTTGTGCTATAGGTTTTGTTTCTCTAATGAAAGGCTAGTAGCATAATTTATCTTTTTTATGTATATTTATGCAATAAAAATATATTTACAAAGAAAAATGACTAATAACACAAATGATAGTTGGTTTTGTTAAAAAATAATTAAAATAAGAAAAACATTATTTACTCGTAAAATTGTAAAACAAAATTGAAATCTCTATCCTAAAAGAAATAGAAGAGTTAAATATTTGGAATAACAAGTTCATATGAGAAGTTATCAAGTAAATTAGGTATAGGTATAGAAACTATGGTAACATAATATATCTATACCATCTCATATATGTTAGTTATTTGTTAGTTAGTTATTTTTCCTCCCATTGGTAATAGTAAAATAAATATATAATACATTATTTTAACAATAAGTATATATACTATATTATATTTATATCATAATATTGTTAAATGTTTTCAAGAATTTAAGAGCTTTAATTAGAAAAAATCAATTAAAATAATTTTTAGCCATATCTATTAGTCATAAGTTTCTTTTTGCTTTTTAATTTTGTCTTTTTTGTTTTCCTTTTACTTAGGTTTTTTGTTTTTATGTCTTCAATTCATTTTTTCAATAAAAATTCTTTTCAGTAATAAAAAACATTTTATATTAAGAAACAATTAAATATTTATATTCAGATCACAATTAAAATCAACAATGAATAGATTACTTTAGCATGCCTTCCTAATGACATAAATTAACCACTCTAATGAAAAATAACAATAATTTGGAAATTACTACCTAAATCTTTATAAGGAAATGATTTTCAGATTTTAATTTGGCAACTCCATTTTATAATGAAATAAGACTATTTTTTAATAAAAGAATCTAATATTAAAAAAAAAATTAAAAACATGTAACTCAACAAACTCAACCACTTAAAATGACAACTTTGTCAATGTATAATAAAAAATAAAAAAATTAAGAAATTCTCAACATATGTAAAAGATTGCAATAAAGTTTATTAACTTGTCTTATTATTTAGGTAAATGAAATAGTGAATACATGGAGCCTATTTGCACGGATTGTGTTGTCTCGTGATAAGGAAAGAATACCTTACAATATTTCTGCCGGATTGTGGAAATGTCTTTTTTTTTTTACTTTCCTAGTTGTCTCAACGTATAGAGACTTTCTATTTTACACGGAATGTGTTTGTCTCGGTAAGGAAACATGAAAAAAAGGAATTAAAATGTTATCCCTTAAATCTTTCGTAATATGGTGACTATTTGCACGGAATGTGTGGGTGTTTTTCGTTAAAGAAAAAGAAAGAAATTAAAGATGATATTTCTAGATATGTCAAACATATATGTTGAGTATGATAAAGTGGATTAAAATTATCAAGTTATATTTGTGTTTAAAAGCGTAGACAAATGGAATATGGAAACTACTTAATGAAGAGATTAGGTGTTAATTATATAGAAATACAATAAAAGAATTATTTAGTGTAAATAATTATCTGGAAAAGGTTAAAAGTGAATTGGAATATTATTGGGTTATCCATGTTTATATAATGTTTATTTATTTAAACTCATTGTTATTTAACGTTATTATGTTTTTTGTAATTCACAATTCATTATTGTTGGAGGATATATCTTCATTATGGTCCTATTTTATTTTATTTTTAATATGGAACAATTATTGATTGATGTTGAAACTTTTTCAATGTTAAGTTGTTACATAAATTTATGAATTTATTCATGATGGTCAGTAACGACTTGTTTAACTCGATTTATATATTAACAATGAAATGTTAACTATGATAAGGAAGAAATAAATCGATATGAGCTTCAATACTAAGTCAAGATACCTAGACCCATGATGGTGTTAAGATATTAGTTCCCTGAATCTACATGTTATATGATTATTGTTTATAATTCTTTTAGATAGTGCTATGTGTGCATATATAGGATTGATGTTTCCATCTAAGCTTTTATATGGGTTTATGGTGTATTGGGTAGCATATGATTCTTAAAGTCACTTATTTTGTAGCTAGTTGAATTGTATAAAAATATATACACACAACAAATGAGGTTAGTGGTTAAACATGGACTAACGAAGCACTGGATTAGATGAAAACATTGCATAAACTAAACTAAACTAAACAACTTCAAACAAGAAAATGAAGCAAAAATAATTAACAAAGTAACGTGAAATAGACCATCTTGATTGATTGTTGGTAGTGGAAGAGTTACAAATGGACTTTCAAAGACACTTGAAGAGGGTTTTTAGAGATGTGGTGTTCACCAACTCTGAGTAACGATTTCCCCTTTACAATCTCCTTTCCAAGCTCTTGCTCTCACAAAGAAGCAAAGAATAGACTCTCTCAATGGTGGAATCCTCTTAGCATTGGCATGCTTGATTATTTTTGAACAATTTTGGCAGCATAATAATGCACAACTTCTTCTTGTTTTTCTCGCTCTTCATGCTCTTACCTTTATAGAAAATTTGAGCACTCTGTCCATCCTTTGGCTCATAAATGAGATAAATTGGCTCATAAATGAAATGGGGGCTACTATCCTCCATCAATTAAGGCTTCTTGTTCCTCAAGGCTCAAATGGTGAACTCTATCATGTCAGGGATTGAGTCTCCTCAAGAAAATCCATCTGCTAAGGTGTTGACTACGCTTTATGTGACCCTCACAACTATCAAAGAGAAAGTCATGAGGGTGTATTAAAATGACTTCAAATCACTTGCGAGGGTTGATTTTTTAAACCAATATTAGGTTCAAAGATTTTAATTTTTCCCTTTCATATTGTTTTCAACTAGAAATATGTCCTCTATACATTTTTCTTACTCACTCTGAGTTTCATCTATTGTATACAAATGAGTGTACATTTTTTTCATAATAATAGTTTCCCACTAATGTATGAACTTATGAGCAAGTGTATAGCTCAAACACATCACTTTTTTTTGTTCTTAAGGATGAGTCCTGCTAACTTCCCGAGAGAGAAAAACTTGTTGTCGAGATGATTAGGGGAAAAAACTTTACCGAGAAGCCAATGAAAAAAATTCTTGGAAGAATTATTTATATATAAAGTGTTTATATAAGGAGGGGATTTCCCATGCTTCTTATGATGAATTTGACTGAAATATTACAAATACACAGGAAAATATTGTCAAATCATCTTTTAAGTGACGAATGTGTTATCAACTGAAGAAGATAACTGATCTCACCCTCAAGTGTATCTCTATAAAATAGACTGAACTAGATGCAACCATGCATTACATACAAAGTAGTGTTGTAGGAAGTATGATATGGATAAATGGGTCCTCTACTAAATGAGATAACTGCAACAATCATGAAGTGTGATACACCGTTTTTGTGAAAAATTGTACTAGTGTCAAACATCAGGGGGATCAATGAAATTAGTGGGAAATGAGGTTTTTCAATGTTCCACTCAAGATCGTCCTAGAAAGATGGATAGAAACCAAGGTACTTCTTTGACTCCAGAAGGTGAGTGTTGATGTTAGAAAAAAACAAGCATCAATTTTTCGGAGAATGGTTATGGGAGATCCAAATGAAACTGAGGTAGGTATTGTAACATGATGTTTCAAATACATGACACTACAAACGTTGAAAATATAGAAGGTATACAGAAAATTTCCCAAGGTTGGAGCTATAATACAAGAGGTGACAATTAAAACAAAAACCCTAGGGGATAGGCCACTGTGTCTAAGGGAGGTATATGCATGTTTTGACTGTCATGATGGATGAGTGAACAAATGGTGATTAATGATGTGGGTATGAGGTGAGTAGAATGATAGATCCAACCAAGGGTGACTAGGGATTGTCGTTAATTAATTGAGACAAAAATATGAGTGAGAGCCATTTCCCAAAATAATATTTGTACACATACTAAAACAATTTAAAATTCATTTGGAATGTACAAACATAGAGATGAATTCCCCAAGAATAAGGTGGCCTACTGAATGATGTAGAAGGATATTTGTGGGGGGGTGGGTGGGGGGTCCCCATTGGCTGGTCTTAGTGTGAGGTGAATGAAACAAATGTGGAAATGTATATTATTTAAAGAGATATGGGGGCATGGTAGGCGAAATGTAGAATGTGATGGTGCATTCATGTTGCTCTGAAAATAATGGCAATCTGGGACAAGTTGGTAAGTAAGAAGGTGAAGAAGAGAGATTAGGATTATCTTCAAGGTCATATGGATGAATGGAACTTGAGCTAGATAAAATTGGCATGGATATCGATAGTGGGATGAGAAATAATGAATGGGGTAATCCATGTAGGTGAATTTTATATCAACCAATGTGAATTTTTACCAAGTGCAAGTGGAAGGTGATGGTAAACATGGCAGAGATGGTGGGCCCTATGGTTAGTTTCATAGAAATGCTGTCATGATATGTAATATTTTTGAGGGAACCTATCATGCTAGTGAAGGATTATACCTTAACTATCGAATGGTGCACGAGGGGTACCGATTTGAAGTGAAATCCACAAATTACTTGCATCTTTGAAACCTATAGAAGCCTAAGTGAAGGAATATTTCTAATATAAAATTTGTACTGGAAATATTGAAGAATATGTAAGAAAAAGGACAAGAAGGTGCACCTAATGAGTACTATAGCTATGAAATGGACCCAAAATAAAATCTTTTGATGAAATGTAAGGAGGGTACCATGATGAGGATAAGAGTGTAATGATCACAATGCCACTGACACTTTATAAAATGGAGCTTGCAGACTCCCATATGGTCTTCTAGAAGAATGGAAAAAACACGGTGTACATAAGGGCGGTGGGGCCCACATTCCCACCTCATTTTTACTTGTTGACGTGCCGATTGGTGTGGACCCTATAGCTTATTCCTAATTTTGTCAGCTGGAGATCATATTCAGCGAATGGGAAGAGCGAAGTAAGCCACCATGGAACCCCCTCTATTAATTCAATAGATTAGTATAGATAGGTTTTACAAGGGTTGCATGCATGATTCTTTTAAGAAGAAAATCCCTAGTCAACATGGGCGATTGACTCACAGTCATACAAGTAAGTGTGACACAGTCATGATGGTATTGCAACTATGAAATATATAGCTGCAATGGCATCACGACTGATAGAGAAGTAAGTGTGAGGCCCCTCCAAAGGGAAACTGTGGCTTAGCGTGTGGAAGTCATGAGTGTTAGGTCTCTGTAATTTATTAGCAAGATTGGGAGAGTCCAATCACAGAGTTAACATCATTTCAACCAACTTTGGGATTCTAGGATCTAGCCCTCTTGAATCCGGAGAGGGATCTCTCCAATATGTACAAAGATGGATATTGTCTTTGAAAAGCTTAAGGTAATGATATTAGGTTAGTTATGAAGGCCAAGGGTTTTGTTTTGTTTTGGATGGTTGAGCATGAAATGTTACTTGAGGGAAAGTCCTAAGTGCAAAAGTTTCAAAAGTGAGAAGTTGAAAGCAAATAGAATAGTTTTGGCAGATAGATAGATATAACGCTGGTTTTTAGTCCATTGGGCTATGGAGTCATATACGGGCTTTAATTGAACAACAACATCAAGTGTGATCCAAGGGGCAAGTCATCTATACCACAAGATTATTGAGATTAAAATGATGAAATGGAAACATTAAAATGTTGGAGGGTGGAAACTGATAATAATTTCTCAGAGGATTTATAGTCAGTCCAAACAAGAAAAGCCTCTTAAGTAACTGTTTTAAAACCAACCAAGGACAGGGCTAACCATAGACTTCTTGGGCAAGTTCTTATTAAAGCAGCTTAATTGACAAACAATCCAGTAATCCACATAATTACCTTCAGAAAGTATGAAAACACATAAGAAAAGCAGAGTGTAACTTAAGATCAGATAAAGTACTTTTAAACCTAGTCTGCTTTCAGTCAACACCAAGGGAAACTTTCAGAATCTGCCTTTGGAGAAAAGAATCTAGGAATCGGGGCAAACCATATCTTCTCTAGTCTAACTTTAATAGCAAATAATGGAAATAACATTCGAGAACAATGTTTGAGCAAACAGAAGGACGAGGGAACGCCAACATTCCTAACTGTTTAAACTATATTGAATCATTCTTAAATAAACAAATCTGAAGAAAACATTAAGATAAAGATTTCTCAGCCAGAGAAGGTTACTGCTATACAGAAAATCCTAAACCTGTTTAAACTGTTCTTTACAGAGGGAAAATGAACAATATGGCATACATAGAAGGAAAATGATTAACAAAGAAAGAAGCACTTCACCAGTGATAAAGACCAGGATCCCAAGAAACAGCTTTTATATTGATGTCAAACCAGTTACAATCTTCAAGTCCGATGTTTCAGTTCAGCAATCATCTTCACTATTCAACCTAACTACTCTAGCACAAACAGAGCTTCAAGGGCCAGTGAACACTATGTACAAATAGAAGTCTCGAGCTCAAGTGTATTTCAAAGGTCTGCAACCAACAACTCCTCATCTTCTGTAGAAGTACTTATAGGAAGATGAGGAGGTGAGATTTTAACAAAATATCTCAAGGACAGTTAATGTAGAGTGAAGACTTCTCAGCCCTTTGAGAGGCTCGAGGGAAAAATTTACAGGTGGATCACTACATTAACTTTTTCACAATAAATATCAAAGCTCGGTGGAAGCTTTGTTTGACTTTGAGGCTCTGTGCATGTTTTGGAGTAACTCTGCAGATATTTATTCATTGGTTTCCTTGAAAAAGTAACATCCCTGGCTACGCTGGAGGCGAATATCTGATTTTATTCAATAACTTCGGCCTCTGTTTTGAAAGGTTTGAGGCGACAGGTGGCTCGGTGGTAGCTGAGGAATCAATTTGCCTCAAATGTGGCGGTGGAGGCTTTCTGTCTGATGAAACACTTTAGGTTTTTCCTTTAAACTATGTTTTAGATTGGGGATTAGGATTTTGATAACGGTCTTAGCCATAATCCCCATAAAAACCGTCTTCAATCTTCATCTGCTGTGCTCTGTCTTCAAACTGATACTCTTTAACTGTTTTTGAATTAAAACAGTGTCTTGTCGATGTGCAGGCCGCACTGGGCTTTTTAAAGGCATCAATGCCCATGAAGCATTGAGAAAACAATGGAGCGAAACCCCGCGGATGGTTCTCTTTAACAGCTCGAAGGCGCAGGAAACGTCTTTCCCAACCCTCGGCTTTCTTTCATTATACAATGGAAAACCATTAAAACACCTGCAAAACACAAAAATAGTTAAGAAATCCTGCGAAAATAGGTTTAAACTGCTTCAGATGGCAGGGGAGGAGCGTAGCCGTCGGATGGAGGCAACCAACGGTGGAGATTTGCGTAGACGAGGCGAAAAGGAGAGCGGGGAGATGAACAAGTCGGAGTGATTTTGGACCGTCCGATCTGGACACGTGGACGGTCCAGATTCAATCGGAGGATCGCAATCGGGGGTAGCGAGCAAATGCACCGATTTGAAACATGCGATGCGATTTAGCGCAGACCGTCGATCTAATATTCAGATCAACGGTGGGAAATGAATCGGGGTAGTCGCAATCGGAGGGATGAGGAAAAGAGTGTGATTTAAACAAAAAACTCCAATGTGATTGCGCAATCGGGAGGGGAGAGGCGATTAAGCGATAGCCGTTGGATCCGAGGATTAGATCAACGGCGGGGAGCGAATCGGAGGAACAACAATCGGGGGAAAAAATAAATGCATGCGATGGAAAACTCCGATGCGATTAAGCGTTGTCCGTCGATCTGCAGATCAGATCGACGGCGGAGAGTGAATCGGGGGATGGCCGATCGGCGGGTGCAAACAAGTGTATGCGATGGAAAACCCCGATGCGATTGGGCGCTGGCCGTTTGATCGGCTTACGATCAACGGTGGAGATTAGTTTTTAGAACGAACCGGCAGAAACCCTTATAATATATCAAAACCCCAAGTTTTTAATATAAACGAAGGTTTAATGGATCAGGGCGGAAATAAAATATATACAAAGGATAGGCGCCCGCCTGCGGGGCCTTCGGATATATGGAACGCAAAGGGCCCGGGGCTTAGTACATCAAAGGCCAATCGCAATCGGAATCGTGGGCCTGGTCTTTTCGATCAACCCATTGTGAATTCATCGATCGCGATTGCGCGATCGGTCTTTTTAATCTAACCATTTTATATTTAACATGTGACTTTGGCTCATTAAATCAAAACTTTAGAAAAGAGGGTTTTTGTAATTTACAAAGGAAAAATGGGTCGGAAATGAAATATTCACAAGGTTTAAGCACCGAGGGCGGGCTCAGGGTTATATGAAAATAATATGATCGGGGGTCTTAAGCAGCAAGGCTAATCACAATCGGAACTTTTGGAGTATGGCAAAGACTTGCGTCTTTGATTCTTTCCGATGCGATTAGCACCTTAACGTATTAGCAAGTGGTTCCAGACCCAAAGCGTATGGTGGGGAAGTGGTTTAGGGCTTAGCCCAAGGGGCTTAGGTCTATAGCAATGAAAATTTGATTTTTTATGAGAATTTTCAAGGATTTTAATGGATTTGGGGGTTCCGAAATAGTTAAAAAATGAGTTTTTAACTATGAAAAGGGGAAATTTTCAAAAATGGAAAGAAGAGGACTTATGAAAACAAGGTAGTTTTGATGGAGAAAAAGGGGAGCAGATGAAAGGTTTTGAGAAGAGGAGAAATGAAAATCTTTCAGTAGTCTTTCAGTTGGAATCAGCAGAAATTCCTGAGTATAAAAATGGGACAGCAAATGAGGATTTTGGACAAAGGCATGAGGCCTACAAGGAGTCTTCAAGAGCCAACAATTTTTAGTGATAAAATTTGTTCCTTGGAGGCTCAAAAAAGATATTAGCCACCTTTTGGTATAACAAAATATTATAGGTGGCTAACAGTGGCTCCACTTGGGGATGGTGCCTTCTTGAAGGCATCAAGAATTCAGACTTGATTTCTGGGAGGTTGATTAGTTGCCTCATCCATTGGGCTGTCCTTATGTGATTGAATGATCTTTTCTAAAAACATATTTGGCAGCCATGAAAACAATGGACCTTTATCAACCAGCTTGCTACCTACCCAATCCTACAGATCTAGCATTTTTCTTCATCAGAGTGCACTTGGATTGGAAAACTCTATTCACAACATTTTATTCTTTTGAAAGCAGGAAATCTAATCTACTTCTACTCCTTATTTCTCCCTGAACTCAGATTAAACAGTTGAGCTCAGATATTTCTCTACCTAGTCTACTGTCTGTTGGGATTAAACAGTTCAACAAACTTTCATTCTCTAAATTCTACAACAGAAATTTAAAAATAGTCAAGTCAAGATTGAGTTGTTCGACTTGCTATGATCTATGGCATAAAAACAAGCTGCACATAGATTATTATTTGCAGAAAATTAAATCAAAATGGAAGGCTTAAGATCTGAAAGTTTCTCATTATGGCCTTCTTTTTCTTTACAGCTCTGTTTTTAATTTTGTTTTGAGTTGTCTCTTTCTTGATATCTGATTCAGATTTTGGGAAAATTAGAACCAGTTTTTCTCTTTCATGACTCAGAAAATAAAACAGTTTTGAGTCATCTCTCTTTGGAAACTTTGGTTCAGATTTTGAGTTTGTTTGAACCTTAATTTCTATCCTAATCTATCTACTGATAAGCCAAGATTAAACGGTTTGGCAAATCAAATTCACTACCCTATCAGCAGAAAATTGAAAGCTAATTAGTCAAGATTAAACAGTTCGACTAACTAGAAGTGTGTTTTGTAGGAGTGGCATTTAAGCTTACACACTTTCAGATTTATTTCTCTTTTTGGCATGGGGCTGTGCCTTTCTTGTTTTTCATCTCTGCCCTCTTTTCTTTCTTTCTTTGTTTTTGTATTTTTTGATTTTTCATAACTTTGAATGCAATGGTGGATGAAATATTCATAATGAAAAATAAAAAAGAAGGCTTAAAAACATATCATGAATCAAGAGAAGTAATGCTTGAGGATCCTGCCATTGACAGGACCCCCAAACAAATCTGTTCCATCCAGCTCTTGTAAGAAGAATGCATTGTTTCCAGCAACTGAATGAATAGAGTAAGGGCCAAGCCATAGATTGTCAAATTTACCATGCTTTCCCTTGTCTTCCCTCTTTGAGTCCCACTTTAAAAATTTGTCCCCAATCTTGAAATTGCTGGCCTTTGTTCTTCTATCAAATATCTTCTTGATATTGTCTTGCTTCTGCAATGCTTTGTTGTACACTTCCTCTCTGGTTTGCTGAAGATGAATGGTTTGATTTATTCTTCTGATTATGTCATTTTCTTCAGTCTGCAACTCTTGAATTAACTTCATAACTGGTACACCAAGGCTATTAGGAAAAATTGCATCCGTACCATACACAAGCTGGAAGGGTGACATACCAATAGATTTCTTCAAATTTAATCTGTCAGCCCAAAGTGCATGGATCAGCTTTGTGTGCCAAGACTTTTTATTGTCCTCCAACAGTTTCTTGATTATGTTCACTAAGCTTTTATTGGAAGATTCTACAAGTCCATTACCTTGAGGGTAATAGGCTGTGGAATGCCCTAGTGTTATCTGGTATTTATGACAGAAGTCAACCATTTTCTTTGATCCAAATGCTGCTGCATTATCTGTGATGATCTTGGTAGGACAGCCAAATCTGGAGAGGATATTGGTTTCTATGAACTTTATAATAACTGAATCATTGGCTTGCCTACAAGGAATGGCTTCTATCCACTTAGTGAAATAGTCTGTGGCAGTAAGGATCCATCTATGCTGGGCAGAAGATGAGGGATGGATTTCACCTATGAAGTCAAGCCCCCACTGTTGAAAAGGAGCTTCAACAGTGATTGGATGCAGAGGAAGGGGTAATAATTTTCTCTTGCCCTCAAACAATTGGCATTTATGGCAAGTAGTTGTCATTTTGTGTATATCAGAAACAAGAGTAGGCCAATAGAAACCAGCCCTCAAAATTTTGTTGGCTGTTGACTTCCAGTATAAATGGCCTCCACACTCCCCTTCATGAAATTCCTGCTTAACCTTCTCTGCATCAAACTCAGGCAAACATTTAAGCAATATACCACTAGCATTTTTCCAATAAAGACACCTATCTACAATGCAATAGTTTACTGATTTGAGTTTTAAGAACCTTGCCTTTGTTTTCGACAAACTGGGAGGTGTATTTAAATTAAGCAAAACATAAACGATATCAGCATACCAAGGAGAATTCATAAAATGGTTTTCAATAATGGGAGTTGAGAATTCTTCTTGGCTGTCCAAAGCATTAATCATATTAATATCAAGAACTTCAAAATTGGATTCAGCCATTAATCTAGCTAGACCTTGGCTTTTGATGAGTTTAGTGGGTTTTATCTCTAAATCATATTCGAGAATAATAGCAATCCACTTACCTCTCTTACCATCTGGGTCCTGTGTTAGAATGTCTTTAACAACCGAATTAGGGACAAAGGCAATGATGTGTGAGTGAAGGATGTATACTCTGAAGTCTTTCAATGCTTTAACCAAAGCAAAAGCTTGCTTTTCCATAATATTATACTTCAAAGGAGCATCCCTCAATGCCTTGCTAAAGAATGCAATAGGCTGCTCTTGTCCTTGTGGATTTTTCTGTAAAAGGACAGCAGCAATGGTATGTTCTGATGCAAATGAGAGGATATAAAAATCTTTCGAAAAATCAGGGCTTATGAGAACCGGTGTTTTGGTTAATGCTTGTTTCACCAGCTCAAAGGATGTCTTTGCTTCCAAGGTCCATTTTATCCCTTGCTCCTTCTTCAGCATGTTTGTGATATTTCTAAGGAGCTCAGCTAGGTTAGGGATGAACCTTCTCAAAAAGTTAATCTTTCCAATGAAAGACTGCAACTCCTTGATATTTCGAGGATGAGAGATTTGCAATATAGCCTCAATCCTCTTTGGATCTATCTTTATACCCTCTTCTGAAATAATGTGTCCAAGAATCTTACCTTCTTGGAGACCAAATAGTGTCTTCTTAGGGTTTAAAGATATTCCAAACCTTTTGCACTTCTCGAAAACTTTTCTCAAATGTTCTAAATGTTCTTCATATGTATTTTAAAACACAGTGACATCATCTAGATAGATAATGATGAAGAAGCCCAATTCTTCCGAGAATGCTATGTCCATGGCTCTTTGAAAGGTTGCTCCAGCGTTCATTAGACCAAAAGGCATCTTCACATACATGAAAGTGCCCCATGGAGTAGTGAAAGCTATCTTTAATTGATCAGCAGGGTGAACTAAAATCTGATTATACCCTGAATAGCCATCAAGCAACGAAATCCTTTTAGACCCCACCACCCTTTGTAAAATGTGATCCATTTTTGGTAAAGGGTAGTTATCCTTCAACGAAGCTTTGTTTAAGTCTCTAAAGTCTATACAAAGCCTGATTTCTCTAGTCTTCTTCCTAACGGACACCAGATTAGATACCCACTCAGAATATCTAATAGGGACAATAATGCCAGCATCGTGCATCTTCATGATTTCCTTCTTAACCAATGGCAACTGGACAGGGTTGATTCTGCGCAGTTTCTGCTTGAATGGTTTTTGGTTTTCTTTAAGAGGGATTTTGTGCTGTATTATTTCAGTGTCATAGGATTTAAGATCTTCGTAACTCCATGCAAAAACATCAGAAAATTCTTTGAACAACTCTATGTATTTGAGTTTAATGTGAGCCGGCAAAGTTTTGGACAGTTTGATCATTTTCGGTTTTTCCTCACTGCCTATATTGCACTCCTCTACTTCAGTCTCTACAGGTTCCAGTTTTGGTTTATTGGCCACATCGTTAAAATTGAACAACTCCTCTAAAGGCGTTAGACCACTCGGCAAATTTTCATCTTTAGAATGCAGAGTTTGTAATTCTTCCGTTTCTAACTCTGCACTTAATTCTATTTTGTTCCTAAGTTTGCTAGACAATAGGTTAATATTGGCAGGTTGAGGAGACGATTCTTCTTCACCAAGAAAGTTTTCTTCACTGTAGTCTGTATCATAATCTGAATCTGAACTGTGCAGTTCGAACTCATTTCCGAATTGCATGAAGTCTTCTATTTGTTTGTCATTGTCAAACACTTGCCAATATTTTTCGTTATCAGGCACTGCCGGTCTAAATTTTATCGGAGTTGTGTTGTCTCTAGTCTCATATGGCGTTAGACATGTCCTGGCCGCAAAAGCTAAATTGTGGGCCATAATGTTCTTTTTCCTTGGGATGAAACTCAGGTTTGACTCCTCAAATGTTGTCAAAAGATCCATGACATCATTCCGATAGGCTCTAAGTCTGGGATGATTTGCATTATACTCCCCATTGACTTGCCTAATGATTAACTCAGAATCCCCGTACACATTAATTCTTCTGGCTCCTAATTTATTCAAGAGATGCAAGCCTAAGAGAAGGGATTCATATTCTGCTATGTTGTTGGAACACTGAAAGTTTAATTTGCATGAGATGCATTCTGTGTGGTTGTTTTCAGTGTTAATGATCCAAACCCCTACACCAGCATTATTTCTAGTGCACGACCCATCAAAATACATACTCCATAAAGGACTGTCTTTGGTTTCGTCTGTTTGGCGATTGTCCTTTTTAACTATGGTGCTTTCTGACTGTTCATGGTTAGCAGCACCCAATTGAATTTGTTTTGACTCCTCAAATTCTTCAATAGATTGAGGGATGATGCCAGAAACGCTAGGGGTATTTTCTGGGTTGCTAAGTCCTAAAAACAATGGACTTATAACCGGTAAATCAAGACCTATGCTTTGTTTACTAATGTTTTCACATGTGGCAAACTGTTTGGACACTTCCGCGTTATTATACTCTTCTTCCCTGTCAGCCTCTAATTCTGTTAAAGTGACTTGCTCACTAGGAGTTTCATTGTTAAACATGATGAAAGAATCAAGGCCTGTATTGACAGAATATATAGGAGAGTTTCGTGGTCTGTCTTGACTTGTAACCGTGTATTGCATATGAGACTCCCTGTAAAGTCTTCTGGTCTGATTGAAAACCGGGATGGTCGCATATGTCATGTCCATCCGCATAGTCCCCTGTAACTTAGCTCCCCAGGATCTTGATAATAGCATTCCATACTTTGGGGGGACATCAGCCACAACAATGTCCATGAGTAAACATTTGGCCGGAATCTGGGCTAGGTTAACACAGAGGTCTTTGATCAATCCTAGACATTTTACTCTATTTGAGTCAAAGGAGTATAGGTCTTTGTAGGGTCTGGTAATTTCTAAACCAAGGCTCTCCATCACAGATTTAGGCATTAAATTATGAGAAGCCCCGGAATCATGCATAGTGTTGTGTAGAATTTTGTCATGGATGTTCAAACTCACATAAAAGGGAGGAACTGGTCCCTCTTGAAACTTCCCTTCAATCTTAGGGCCAAAAATCAACTCTGGTAGGTCGTCACTAAGATTAACTGTATCTCCATTTTCCTCTATATTTAAAGCCTTAAAAATTTGGTTCCTATATACATGTTGGGCAGCTAACTCAGTTAATGGAACAAAGATTTTGATCTTTAAGATTTCCTGTTCAAGGCTGAAAGGGGTTTGATTCTTTGAAGCACTTGTTTCAACCTTATTAGCTGTCACTCTATCAACAATTACAGCTTGCTGATTTGTTTTACTTGACACAACTGTTGTAGAAGGATACTAGCTGAAGCGTTAGTACTGCTGATGTCTTCACTCTGTTTTTTAGAATTTTGAGTGTTTTTCTCCTTATCCTTATCAGAATTAACAGCCACTGTTTTGTCTTTTTGTTTGGCTGTTTTGGGTTTAGCTGCGGTGCTGCTTTGAGAGGATTTGTCAGAGGTTTTGGTGTTGGGGGCTTGTTGACTGGTCTTGCTTCTAAGGTCATATTCTCTTTGAGGTTCTATGACGACATTTTCCATGTCCCGATAATAATCTTCATTATCATTTCTTTTGTCGTCGTAAGGTGTGTAAAGACCTTGTTTATTATCATAATGAACCTCAAAGTCATCATCCTCTTCCCCAAACATGTTGATATCCTCTTCCTCTGCTATGTCTTCTGTTTGTTCAACCTCCCTTACATAGTTTTGATGAAAGGGAGGAGTGATCTATTGATCATCTTGCCTGGGTCTATTTGGAGGTTGGTTCCTTCTAACATTCTGATTCCGGTTTCTATTTTGAGGAGCAGTTTGATTTTGATTTGCTTGTGCTCTCTTAATTATGCTCATCTCTTTCATCATTTCTTCCATCATTCTCTCCATCTTTGAGCTTGAAGTGGAAGGGGTGGATTCCTCTCTAAAAGATACTCTCTTCTCGCTCTTCATTCTTGCTCTTTTCTCCATAAGGTTAACTTCCACAGAAAGAGCACCTCTTTGCATATCTTCAAGGGTCGCAAAAACTCTTTCTCTAAGTGAATATGTCATGTCTGGATCAAACCCTTCAGGAAATTTGTTTAAAGCTGAGCCCTGAGGAGGTTTTAGTTCAGGGGAAAGTGCATTATAGACGCTGTTAAATCTGGTACAATAAGATTGTACACTTTCCCCTGGGTTCCTATGGAGATTGTTATAGTCAGCAAGGACTTGGAGAGGATTCTTTCTCACTTCCCATTTGTTTAAGAATGTTTGATGGAAGGCTTGGAGATCGTTAATACTATGGGGGTTAAACCTTTAAACCATTTTCTTACTTCTCCCCCCAAACTTTGAGCAAATAGTCTCAACTTGACAGAATCATCATCAATTTCGTTTCTGTCAAAGTAGTCATTCATCTTGTCCACATGTTGAGATGCTGTTATAGTATTACTAGCATCATATAATGGAATTTTGGACTGATAGTCCCGTGGAAGATTGGCTAATGGTACAGGAAGGACTAAGGGAGCATACCATGTTGCCATGGCAGGAGGTGGAGGTGGATTTACAGAAGGGAAAGTGGGCTGAGGTGAAGTGGTTTGAATAGTGGATGTAGGGTGAGTAGAAGTGGATGGAACAACAGTAGACTGTTGAACTGATCTTGGATGAGAGACACCTAAATTGTGAAGGAAATGTAAATCAGGAGGTGTTGTTTCCCTGCTACCAGGATGTTCACTTGTTTTAGGAGATAAAAGTGAAGATTCAGAGTCTAACTGGATTATATCATCAAATGACCTAGTCCTAAATGGGTTCACTAAGTCAGTTTGTGATTGTTGCAGAGCTGAAAGATTTTCAGGGACTGAATTAGCTCTCAAGGGTGATCTGAAAACAGTTAATAATTTAACTTTAGGAGACTTCCAAAGGATACTTTCTGGATTATCAACTATCTCAGGTGGGTTAGGGTCTGGGTGGGCTCTAGTGTGAATCTTTTTAGAAGCCACTATGCTATGTTGTTTAGACCTCAAACAATAAAAGTTAAACCAGATATGACAATCTTGGAGAGGTTAACCAATCTATTTTTACAATTTTAAATCCCACAGTCCTCTAATTGAGTTTGAATGATTTTATAATGATAAGGGTTCTTCCCAGTGGAGTCTTAAGGTCTGCTAGGATTGTGGAGTCGCCAAGTGGAAATTTTTAGCTCCTTTCAGAGGTAAAAGGTCTTATGGTCCACCACCATGTTTATTTAATTCCACTCTGAAATATTTTTAGGTTTTTCTAAGTCATTTTTCAGTTTTGTGGTTGTTAAGAATATCCTAACTTTGTTTCAAAACTTAGCTAAGGTTGCGAGACAAAGGCAGTCTACTCTTATGGCTAATCCAGCTGATTTTTCAAGGTTAGATGAAGTCTTAAGAGAAACCTAGGGTTTACCTAGTTTGTCACTGATTCAAACAAGTTCCATCATGATTACCTATAATAGGCAGTGCTTGAAAAGGCTACTTTTTACTCTGGTTAATAAAGCAAATGCTCTATGAACCAAATCTCTGACGTCGTATGATTATCTTTAAATGAAAATGATTCTAGGTTCGATTTCCCCAGCGGAGTCGCAAAAAATGTTAGGTTCTGGTGGCTCAGCTGGAAAATAGAACAATTGTCATGAAACCAGAGATTTTGAGTTAAAGTATCCCCAGTGGAGTCGCCAGAAACTATAATATTTTGTTATACCAAAAGGTGGCTAATAATGAGAGTGGTCATATCTATGGATAAAACAAGCGTTAGATATCTTGTGACTATAGGTGGAATAATTGCAAGGGTGTGAGCGACTATTGGAGCAATAATCGCACAACGCTAGCTACTCTTTCGCAAATAGGCTTGAGGGTTGCCTAATTGAAATTTTTTTGGCTTTTTTCTCTCTGTCTTTATGTTTGTCTCTCTCTCTCTCTCTTTGGCTGACTAGATGAAGCTTGATAGAATGGGTTATGGAGAGATTAAGTCTGGTGGATTCTACGAGGGTTACTGAAGTTCCATAAAAACCCCTTTCTGCGATCAAAACAAGAGTTCTTGTGATTTGTGATTGGACTATGACAATAATATTGTTAAGTTTTTTATATATGAGGGTCCAAACTCCTAATATCATCAGAGTTTGACATTTATTTTGTGAAATTATTGGTGCCAGGGGGAGAGGTATTATCTTAATATCCCACCTATAGTGGGATTTGGGTGGCTAAACAAGTTGATAAGTGGTGTGGGACAAATCCATAGGATGCAGGGAGCATGAGGATCGATTCCATTCATGACTTTTCAACACAAGTAGTGAAAACCATGATCATCCACATTTTTGGGACCTTTTCCCCTCATCGCATTATGGGGTTCATAACTGGAGTGCTGAAGCGCTTATTAGCTAGCACATTATTTTACTGGGTGAGAGTGGCATATAATGGAATGACAACTCAAATGACAGAAGTGGCATGGCATCACCATGGCATGAGCTACGTGGTATTGTGTATGGGAGGATTTTTTGTAGCTTCAATATGAGCGGGTGATCATATTGCACCTGATCATTTGCATAGACCTAACAATCCCCAGAGAGCCACGAAATAGGTAGTGGGCGCCTTTGAAGCCATGAATAGGCAGTGGCAAGGTGGGATATTACTAGAAAAATATGGTTGAGGTTTGGTTCATGTATAAACCTCAGTTTATATTTGAGTTCCTATATGTTATGATGAAATTTAGGGATGATCCTAATATGGGGTTGCCCTAAGGTGATGCTTGGGGTGAAATGATAGATGTGAGTAAGTGTTTTTGATGTCCAAAATTTTTTATTTGTATGTTTCTAATGTATATTTTACTAATGTTTGAATTTTTTATTATATATGCGAATTCTCTTAGGCACTCCAAGGGGAGGCTAGTAGGAGTTGTAGAGGGGGGGTAGAGATGGCCTCAAGAGGGGACCACAAAGGAAACAAAACAATGACCTCAAGATGAAATCCTGGAGGAGAGAGCTATGTACAAGTAAAACCTTGAGATAGGTGGTTGCTGTGAGGGGGAAGATGTAGCAAGTCTTTGGGAGGATATCCAATGACTATGGGCCAACTTGAGAGATACGTAGTAGTTGGAAAGAGAATCCCTTGAGTGGGAGATTGACACATTGAGGTGGTTGGTTGACCTCATTCTAGGCTTATCAGAGGCTTCTTGTACCATGCTCATGGAATATGTCATGGAGAGGATGATGATAGAGGATAGAGAGTGGAATCTAGTCCTATGATGAGTACTAGTTGTAGTGGCCACAATGTGTTCCATTTTTTCTCCAAGACATGGACAGGCAGGCGAGCCTCTAGTAGGCAGTGAGGGGGGGATATGAGCTCTAACTTGATATGTTGATTTATTGCACCAGGTGAAGCACCCATTATAATTATTCTCCCCTCTTTTTGTAGATGACATATATTTTTTGGTGGTGGCGAGTTGATGTACATAAAAAATGTTTTTGTATATATGAGATACATATTTTTAGCATTTCTTATAGTTTTTCATGTGATGTTATGATTATGATTTGGTTTTTTATGCATGTTTATTATTGCGTGATGGATCATGTTTATTATGCTTTATGTGTCATGATGATGACTTGTATGTAACACTTGTTAGTCTAGGATTTGATTAGCTATGCGATCAACAACATGATTTGGATATCTTGTTATATGTGAAAATGAAATATGATCAAAACCACGTGCTAACAATTGTGCTTTGTTGTATGGATTAATCAAACTTGCGGACAAGACTGATCTCCCTAGTATCAAAAAGGTAATCTAGCAACAAACAACCAAATGAACTAATCTTTCTCTAAGCATATATGATTTACAAATAGCACTATAGAGGTGTTAAAGACTTGCCGTAGGTCCAGCGCTTGTTTGAAGTCGTTTTTGTTCCTCATGCACTTGAAGGAGTTCTCTTCATAAAACTGCAGTCACAAACAAGCAAACATTAAATAGCACCTGTATAGTAAACATCATAAATCATGCTTATCATAGTGATCAAGGAATCCATGAAATAAACAGTTAACTAACAACTTATTGAGAAAAATGAATTCATTTGTATTAACTTTAAAAGAAGGGAAACCTTACAACCTTAGCTTTGATGTTGAACAGGCCTTCCCGGGGTTCAAAGTAGGAATCTCCTCTACTCTGATAATCTCTGCACTCCTCCAACAGAGACAGATAGAGGTATGTGATCTCTCCTCACAAAAATCTCAGTTAAATGAGTCTGAATCCCAACAGTACTTAACCTCAAATAATTCAAAGCTTGAACTCCCTTTGAGGCTACCCAATGCCTCTTTCTATAGTGGAAAAGAGGAGGTTTTTAGTTCCAATTATGAAGGGATAGAATCCTCCTTCAAAGGGATAAGCTCCTCACATCAAGGGGTTAGCTCCATAAGGTAAGGGATACATGAACCTCAAAAGAGTGGTTCTGCCACTGCAATATTCTTTCTAGAGGCTTCTAGAATTTACTGAAAGTGAGCTTTTTTGAGTTTCCTTTTACCCTTTTAATATTTATAGGGGTCCGCACCCACAACATAGATAAAGTGCATTCAGGTACACAGAAGACATGAACATTAGGTGCAGGACTGCATGCAAGATATAGAGAAAGTGCGACACCAAAGTTAAGGAGATTTTTAGGAACTTTTCTCTGATTTTCAAGGCTTGAAATGAGGGACTAATATGTTAGACTTGCAAAGGAGGAAGTATGAGTGATAATGAGCTCATACATATAGCAAAATGTCAGGATGAAAATTTTTAGTGTAACAGATTGCCCCCTAAAGTGCAAAGTCTGGAATAGATGAAGCTGAAGTCTGTCATATATGAAGAGTGCAATACTTTATCATTTCAAGGATCATCCTATGGACACCCCAGTTGGAACCTGTAAAAAAATTCAATGCAATATATATATATATATATCATCGCTGAGGTAGGCATTCCCATACTCAGATCAAAACTAACTAGAAACTAATTCAAACTATTCTGATACAGGAATGATTTTGAATACATCACAGTATAGACATGTGTAGACATAGTATGGATGCAGCCATCTGTTTATGAATAGTCTACTATATGAATGATAACAAAATTCCTCGCAGCCTGGATGGTAGAAACTAGATCCAGGGTCTTGATTTCCGCATTTCGAACTAGTACGATTCTATCCATGTGAATGAATGTGTCGAAGTTGAACATGGTAGAAACCACTTGATTACCAGTCAATGATGTAAACTGTTAGCAAGTGTGAGAGTAACCACCAGTAATGTCAATGGCTCTCAAAGTACTCAGTACAATCTATGAAATGTGAATGAATAAGCTGAAGTCGAACATTTCATGGAATCATTCGATCAGAGGTCAATGATGCAACCTGTCGTCGAAGGCGAGAAATATTCCATTGACGCACGCAGATTTCAAGGTACTGACGATTTCTAGATCAACTTCCTAGATAATGAGTTATCGTCGATAGAAAGTGATCCGTCGTAGGCAAGCCCACGACATGAAATCATAGATCAAGTTTTGAAAATGTATTGGCAAGGACTGACTCAGGGATGGTCAAAATGGATGACAGATATTTTGCAGATGAATGGTTTATTTGAACTATTATATTCAACACATAACGAAACTGCAGAAGGCTTGGTGACAATTGACCCAAAGCTAATACCCAGAAACCGGCTGAAGACTTTCAATGTGGTTTGATTAACTATTAGGCAAAGGATTTCCAAACCCAGGTGAAAAAAAGTGTCGTGTTCAAGAGTGGTTAACTAGATTTTCGAAAAATCAAAATACAACAAACGAGTCCATTTTTATCTCTTTTCCCCCACCATTTCTAGCAAGTGCCTCTTTGTTTTTGACAAGCTTGAGGAGGATAACATTTGCTTGTTTATAAGCTCATCCTTCAGATGAGTCCAACTTAGTTTAAGATTTGAACCCTAAGAAGGAGTGGTTCATTCTTGTTTAAAATTGAATAGGTCATTTACTGTTAAATTTTAACGAGTCCAGTATAGGAGAAACTCGGTGTTTTTCAATTTTAGGGAGTCAGAAGAAAAAAATTAAGAAGACTTTGTGGGTGTAATTTTTCGTAAATTTAGTCTCTCGAGCCCTAAAAAGGATAAAATAATTCAGGAGAGAACTCTATTGACCGTAATTAGTCAACATATACCTTTTTCGTAAATAGTCCATTTCAGTCCGTAAAAGGGGTAAACTTATACTGAAGGGACGATCATTCATTTATTTTAACGAGTTTGAATAATCAAGTGCTCGATAATATTTTCATGTTTAGAGAGTCTGAAAGGGGCTTAAAAGAGGACTCCAATGTTTCACTTTTTCGTGAATTTTTGAAAGAGTCCGAAAAAGTGATAAAAGTATGCTCTTTGTTGAAAAATGATCAATTCTCCTGAAAAATGCAATTTCTGCACAAAAAATTGAAACATTACACATACATGTTTAAGATAGATAAAAATGCTTTAAAAAATAACGTTTTTAAAGTGAAAAATAAACAAATTAAAAATTCATTTATTCGAAAAAACTTATAAAAATGACTTTTCTAACTTTGTTTTTACCGTTTGAGTTCAGAGTGAAAAGTAAAAGCTTTTGGGTAAAAAAGTTCCCATGAATATTCTGTAAGATCCGTCTGACAAAATCGAGAACCTTCAGCTCTAGGTAATCCACGACCTCCTAATCTTGCATTTCATCCGTTTACATTTCATTTTTAAGAGAAAAATATGTTTAAAAAATCGCCGGCAGGGGTCCGCAGGTGCAACACACGAGCCCTGCAGACCCCTACTTTTTCCTATGTAGAAAAAGTCGTGGGTCCGCACTTGTGACACAACGCTCATGCGTTCCTACACACTTTGTATGAAGACGAAGTGCAGACCCCGCGCAATTAAATTTCAAACTTAAATTTCTCACTTGCCGCCCAAAAATTTTCAAATTAGATTTTTCTAATATATCTTTTCATGCATTATAGGATAAACAAGATGCTAATTTGGAGAGAACGTGAGCATGAAGACATGGATGACGCCACAATGCTCCATTTTCCCACAATGCAAGCATTAAGAGCATGCAGTTTGTATAAATTATGCGCCATTTAGGGCATGAGGGCACAGGTAGACCTCCTAACATGGCTGGTGAACAGGTGGAACGTACAAGACCAGTGTTTCTTTATTGGCAGCCACCGGCTCGAAATTGAGCTAGAGGATATCTATTTTTTGACTGGTTTGTCCAAGAGGGGCGAACAAATTTCTCTGTTTGGGACTAGGCAAGGTGGCCAGACTGTCGCTAGTCTTCGAAAAGAGTTCTATAATGATTAGGCAGACCCTAGGGACAAATGGATTGACATAAAAACTATCATCCGTCCCGAGCTAAAAGTTATTGCATTTACTGTCACCAAACTGTGCGGGAGTGTAGCGTTGCATGTGGCTATCAGTTCCCAAATGGACATTGTTGTAGACTGTTTTCGAGGCACCATTTTCAACTGGTGTGAAGCTGTGTTGGCCAACGTAAAAGGCCAACTAACCAAAGCAAAGAATGGAAAGCTAAATAACTTTGGATATGGATCCATTGTAGTCACCTTTGCTCTAGAGAGGATCCCCATGTTAGCTCCGCAAAACATTCCTGTTGATGCTGGACTACCTCGAGAACCTAGGATGGTTCATTGGGTTGCATTGATGGCCCGTCATGCTGTTGAGGGCATCGAGGTTGTTCTATTTCCTTTTTCATATTTTCGTTGGATAAAACGCCAACTTTCTGTTACAGAGGACTTTCCATATGCCGGGATAGATTTCCGCGACGACCGAGAGATGACTCTCCCAGCAGGGGAATAGTGGGATGAATCAGGTAAAATCATTTTCAACAATTTCTAAGTTCTATTTTTTTTTGTATTTTAATCATTTCAAAACTAATAACCAAAATTTTTAAATGCAGATGTGGGCCCACGACGACCAACCCATCTCTAGCCTTATGAAAGGTGACAACTAGCTGCAGCTGCACCAGCCCCAACAGGCCAATCAGGAGAGATCCTGTCTGATTTAGAGCATCACCTAGAGCGCTTGACTCTAGACATTCCAGAGACAGACATAGATGAAATTCCACTCAGATTACAGAGATACGTGATTGGTGTTCTAGGACCTTTTAGGAGGTTCCTATGTAGGGTGGCTCAAGCAGTGGTCTCTTATCGTGATCACCATCAGTGATAGGATGATCATGTCATAGACTCATATTTTTAACCTTTTGTATTACCATTTTTTCTGATCATAAGGTGTTTCCAACCTATGATCGAAGACGATGTATATTTTTGAAACACTTCTATACTATGATATATCACTATTTACCGGCTATCTGTGTACATGTTATGGATGTTGTTTAATTTACTGTTTTGATTATTGCAAATGTCGATTTATCATACTGGAAGCAACTTCATTTGCTAATGTATTTAAATGTCTTGGAATATGCTGATATTCAATGTAATCAAATTCAAGTTCCAAGAGACGAACTCTTAAAAATAACTGTAATAACACTGGATTTCTCATGGCATAAACCCTGTTGAGCTGCAATACAAAAAGTTTAGAATCCAACCTAAAAATCAAACTCTGAATTCCAAAAGATATGGATTCAGATAGTAACTCAATCACTGCACTATACTCTGCAATGTTATTCGTTTTTTGACCAAGGCTTACCCCATGCATGGATACTAACTCGTCAGAGGGTGAATAGATAACCCAAGCTGCGGAAGAAATGTTCCGTGTACTATGACAAGCACCATCAGCAAAACCAACGTAGGTTTGAAGAGACGTCGACATCTGAAATATCAAGAGTAAAACTCAGATAAACAGGAATAGTGACAAAACACACTTCTAAACTAGGCATGCTTTTCTAATCTAAGACACACCAGCAGTAAAGAAATCTAATCTAATAAAAAAAAAATATCCACACCAAGTTTAAGTAAAATATCTCTTCAGATAAAGCCCATTTCTGGGTTTATCTAAAGGGACACCGTCAAAATCTATCAGCTCATAGGCCCCTTTTGCTAGCTTTCCCTTAACAATGAAAGGACCATGCCACATAGGCACAAATTTTCCAACTCCTAGCTTATCGTTGGCTTGATCATAAGCTAAGAATAGGTCTCCTTCTGAAAAATTTTGAGGGGTAAAACTTCTATGATACTAAGCTTTTATTCATTTAACATGAGCCTCGTTTGCTATTGCAGCACTTCGTCGATTCTCATCTAGCTGAGCCAAGTACAAAAAACGTTTATCCTCTTCAGACGTAGCTGGAAGTAATTCTATGGCTAATTTCAAAGATGGAATTTTGCATTCAATCGGCAACACAACTTCCAAACCGTAAACCAGTTGAAAGGGAGTGAAACTAGTTGATGTTTTTACTGAGGTTCGATATGCCCAAAGTGCTGAAAATAACATGGAATGCCAATTTGACTTATGAATACCAATAATTCATCTTATCATAGTGACTAAAACTTTATTGATAGCTTCAACCAGATCATTAGCCTGTAGATAATATGGAGTGGAACTATCGTGGCGTAGGCCAAGTTGATCTGTCAGTTCAGTCATCATGATATTCCGAAAATGACTTCCATGATCTGTAATAATGGCTTGAGGAACACCGAACCTAGCAATTATGTGATTGAATACAAAAGTTGCAGCAGTCTTGCCATCTGCCGAAAATGTAGGCATCGCCTCAGCCCACTTAGTAAAATAATCTACTGCTAAGATAATATATGCACGCTGCCCAGCTGAGTGAGGGTTACATGTAATAAAGTCAATACCCCATTTTGCAAAAGGACCGACGGAAATTATAGGGTGAAGAGGAGCCGGTGGCGCACACATCTTATGATCAAAGAGTTGACAATTGTGGCATTTCTGGACTGCATAGATACAATATTTGAATAATGACAGCCAAAAATAACCAGCACGCAATATATTTTGGGTTGTGGCATACCCAGACATATGACCGCCACATGCTCCAGAATAGCAATCATTTAAAACCTTCTCAGCTTCTTCATGAATAAGACAGTGTCGGAAAATAGAATCCGCTCCACAACGATAAAGTGTATCACCAATAATATTGTACTATTGGGATTGGAAACGTATTTTTCGTCACTGAGATCATGAGATTTCAGGCCAAAAATATTGGGTTTGGAGATAAATGATAATATCCCCATACCATGGATCAAGAGTACTGATAAGAAACAAGGATTTGTACGCAATGGGCTCCTCCGCCACAGTTTCAGTATCAGTAGAGGGGAAATCACACATAAGTTCGACAAAAACCAAAGATTTCTTTGCCTTGGATTTTTCAAATTCCAAGTCAAACTCCTGTAGGATAACTATCCATTTGGAATACTTTCCCCCTAGCAATTTTTTGGTTAAAATGTACATCATAGGGTTACAGTCAAAAATTGCTATGGTTTTGCGTAATAAAATGTAGTGTCTAAATATTTGGATAGCTTGAACAGCTACCAAGGCCAATTTCTCCACATGTGTGTATTTGATCTCAGTCGGATGCAGATTTCGACTAAGTTAGTAAATCACATGTTCAGTTTTAGATTCATCTTCCTGAACTAAAACCATCCCAACCGTGGAATGAGAAGCGGCGAGGTACAAAACGTAGTCCTGATTGTAGTTGGGAGGATGCAATAAACGTGCATGGGTCAACGCGTGTTTAAGTGCATCAAAAGACTGATCAGCGATCTCATCCCAAAAGAATGGAATGTTCTGTTTCAACAACCGGGTAAAACCCTTTGTTAGCTCGATGTAGTTAGGAATAAACCGACGTAAAAAGTTTTCTTTCCCCTGCAAACTTTGGAGTTGGCGCAGAGTCAAAGGAGGAGATTAATTGACAATAGCTTCGACCTTCCATGGATCAATGCGAATGCCTGCTTTTTAAACAACAAATCCCAGTAAGCGACCCAATTCTACACAGAAAACACATTTTTTCGGATTCAGCTTAATTCGATAATGCCTACACCTCATAAAGATAGCTCGTAAATGAGTGAGATGGTCGGTCCTATGCAACGAATAAGCAAGTAAATCATCGAGATAAGGCTGCAAAATGTGCTTAATGTCATGAAATGCGTAAGACATAGCCCTTTGAAAAGTTGCTCCAGCGTTCTTCAATCCAAAGGTTAGTTTGCAATAAGCAAATGTCCCCCACAAACAAATGAAAGTTGTTTTTGGCTGATCAACAGGGAGTATGTTTATTTGATTGTAATCGGAAAAGCCATCCATAAAGGAAAACATTTCACTGTCGGCACAATCATCAATTATTTGATCGATATAGGGGGTTGGATAATTGTCTTTAGGACAAGCTCGATTAATATCCCTATAATCGATACATACTCGTATCGTTCCTTGTTTTTTAGTAACAGGAACAATATTCGATACCCAATCCGTTAAAGGAAATGGATAAATGAAACCTACACGAAGTAATTTCTCAACTTCAGCTTTGATAGATGCATCTTTTCTAGGATGTATTTGACGTAGACGTTGATGGACAGGTTTTGCATCCAGGTAAGTCTTGATTTCATGTATGACAATTGATGGATCAATTCCTGGCATTTCTTCATAGGACCAGGAAAACACATCACGTAATTCTTGAAATAGGGATTTGTAAGTTTGAATTTCATCTTCTGTATAGCAACCACCTATATGAATGTTTTCAATTATTCCTGGCTTTACTGAAATGTCAATTGGAATCATTCAAGAGACATTTTCCAAATTTATCTCAGAATCAGGATTTTGCAATGTATTCTATGGTTCTTTGACATAATCAGCAATAAAAATAGAAACGAAATAATCTTCAAAATGATATAGCTCAGGTAAAAACGAAGATCGATGATGTAGATCTTCCAATGGTAAATCATCAATAGAAAAAAGTTCACGAATCTGCTCATCAGTATGAACAAGATCAGGAAATGTCGTTGTGGCTAAACTAGATATAGAAAGTGATTCCTCATGGATCCCATTCATTGGATCAGTTTTGGTTGAAGAAGGGTCGGAAAGTGACTATACAGCCTGATATGCAATTTCAAATGGACTCAAAGGCATCATGCCATCAAATGAATCTAACTCGGAGTCGAAAGGTACGACCCAAGGATCATCAAACATAACAGTATCTAATGAAATCATATGAATAGTTGCGATAGAAGGCGATACGTTAGGAGGAGGAAAGGAAAAAGTTCCTAGTAAACCAGAATCTTTAATCAAACCTACTCCAACATCCTTGTAAGGGATATCTGCCTTACCAATGTGCTGGATTGTTTCTGTAGAGGCTGGATCGGAAGAAAAATAAGTTAACTGATCTATTGTAATGATCCTTCCTTGATGTGAAAAATTTATGAGCCGAAAGACTAAAGAAACAACAACAGTCATAGCATAAGACCAACTATGACCCAGAAGAAGGTTGTAATCTAGAGGGGCATCAACCAATTCCACATATAGATTTATGGTTTTACCTTCGACCCCTATAGGTAAATCCTACAAAATACCAAAAGGGTGGAAACCTCAGCCATCAAAAGACTTTAGAATCGTCGGAGATTGATTGAGTGTAGGAGAACCAAGCGATTTCCAACACTGGATCGACATAATACACGTTGAAGCTCCCTCATCAATCATAGTCCGAAAGATCGGTCTGTTTTTTACTAACACTGGAATTTGGAAAGTCATTTGGTGAGGTACGCGAGGTGTACTATTCTCTAAATCGAAGATTATAAGGTTCAAATCCTGAATATCGACAGCTCCTATAGTAGACAAAAGTAATTTACGTTGTGCTAGGCATGATTGCAGCACTTCCAAAGCCGACATTGCTGAAGGGGAAATAGCTAAGTCTTCAACAATGTTTTAATTCTGAGCAGCTCTCGTATTTGGATTGAAAGCTGATTTATGAAGAACACCTTTAGCAGGCAGTTTGATTATTAAGTCTGGATTTGGTTTCTCGATCTGTAGCGAACCAGAAATAGGAGGAGGTGTAGTTGATGTATTTTCACTAGAAGATTATGCTTCTTTACCATCAAAAATATTCTTACTACCATAATCTTGCGATCACGTTGCAATCCTTACATGAGACATCATTAGAATAGGCTCTTCTGAGGCATTCGAGGTAGAACCAACCATCTTGCTATCTTGAGTTGGAAAAGGATCCTTCAAGACAGCAGTTTGTTGTGAACCTTTAACGAATTTCACAACCTCTGCTCGATGTGGGAATTACTTAGTGAAATGATCCTCATCACAAATGTAACAAGGACAGCGAGGTTTTTGTTTCTCATCATTGGATTCGTTTTTATCAGTTTTCTCTTTTGAATTATTTTTGTTTTTATTATTCCCTTTCTTTTTACTGCCAGATTTAGATTTGGTCGTAGATGTCTCTACGACATGAATGTTAGCAGAAATTTCTAGGGAAGATTCTCCTTTCGGAGAATCAGGTAAAGTTATAATAGGAGAAGAATTCTTTAAATATTTCGTCTTGCTTTTAGTATTTATTGTACCAATCATACCATCAGTGGCATGATACCCTGAAGGAGCCACAGCTATTTGACCTTGTTTTGGAAGATCGGGTCAAGGTACTGAGCTTGAGAAATTACTTGCTCCTCAGTAACAATGCCAGCCTTAGCTACGTCTTCAATGATTTTGGGTAATAATGATTTAAAAAACCATTCCGCCAAAATTTGACCTGGAATGTAAACTTTCACCAAACGCCTTCTACATCGCCATTCATGAATATGATCAGAAATATATGTGGACGTGGATTGCTTTAGTGAAGTTAATAGTTTCGTGACATTTCCATATCTGACAGACAACTGAAAATGAGTCAAGAAGGCAGTTTCTAACTGACTGAAATTATTAAACGAGCCTCGTGGTAACTCAATGTACCATTGGGAGGCAAGACCAATAAGAGTTCTCTGGAAAAGACGCAAGCAAATTGAATCATCAATTATTGAATTAGATGCACACCAGAGGTGATAATTCATCACGTGATTTGATGGATCCTCTCCTCACTTACCTTCGAATTTTGGTATATCACTGGGCAACTTATGCAGCATTGGCAACCAGTATGGATAATAGAAAATTGGATCATTCGTAAGGCGCGTCAAATCAGGTAAATCCAAAGTTGCAATAAATGATAACTAACGGTTAGGGTCGCGAAAACCTTGAGTAGCCAAAGCAGTTCCAGGAGGAGGATACCTAGGATAACTGGGAATCTGAGTTCCATTAGGAATTGTGTAACCTCCCAGATAACTAGGATTAACCAGACCAAACTGGGGTTATTGAGGCTGTTGATAAGTATAGCCAGGGTACGGTTGATACTTATAATTTGGTTTTGTGAAACGGGACCGAATTGAGGCTGTCCTTGGTACGGTTGATACATGAATTGTGGTTGACTTGTGACAACTGTACTTGTACCAGCTTGTCCTGTAGGCATCTGGGCCGAAGTCTGAACTGAAGGTCATGACTGGGATACATATACTTGAGGGATTTTCATGGATGAAGGGATAGAATAACTTAGAGCTACAGATACTCCAAAAATAGGTGTTATAGGTTGAACAGACATTGCAATGGTTTCAGCAGTTTGAGGCGGAGTCTGAGGTGTGCCAGGCCCGGACTTCTGAACAGAACTAGGTGCAGGAGTTTGAATAGTAGGCTGGATGGGTTGCTGGGTTGGACCAAAAACCAAATGATGTCTAGGTTGAGAAGGAAACTGCACATTAGGATGCAAAGGCTGTTGATATTGGGATGGATCCCACACCATATTCATTCCGCGGTACTATCCCGTAGAAGGTTGAACATAAGGACCATAGCTTGGTTGAACGTAGGGTTGATAAGTAAGTGGTAAATTTCCAGCTCCTTGTATAGATAATTGACTAGAAGGCTGTTGGAAACATTGAATTAGGTACTGACCTTGAGGTTGATAACCCTAAGGCGCGTACTGAAACTGGGGTTGATAAGGAACCTAAGGAGCATATTGATTTTGGGGTTGACCTTGGGGTATGTATTGTCCTGAAGGTTGATAACCTTGAGGTATGTACTGTCCTTAAGGTTGTCCTCCAAAATAATATGATTCCACAGTTTTTCCTGGGAAAAAGTTACCTTGAGATTTACCCCTAGGTGGTAACTAACTGCCTGAAAGTCACCCCCCAGGCGGTAATTGACTACCCTGAGGTTGCCCCCCAAGCGGTAACTGATTTCCCTGAAATTTCCCTCCAGGCGGTAACTGACTGCCTTGAGGTTGAGGATTCGGAATATTACCAGACATCATAAAGATTTTCTCTACGTTTGACGTTTCATTTTTAACTCCATTAAGACCAGATGATAATACATGTTCAATTGGTTGAGGAGCTGCTCCAGAGAAAGTACCAGAAAAAGCCTGATATCCCGAAGGAACATAAGGACCACCGTGTAAAAATTCTTCCGGTGTCTGGGAAAACATGGATGACTCTCCTGCCATGATGGCTGAAGGATAGTAACCTCTAGGTGTAGGATGAAATGGAATTCGAGGTGGAGAAAAAGAAAGACCCAGATTCTCTAAAAATTTTGTCAAAGATAGATACCAAGAATCCGTTCAAATAGGGATGTAGAAAATAGATTCACTCTCCCTAAGATTTAAAGACTGAGGGGATTCAGGAAGAGATAACTCTTCATCTGGACTAGTAAGTTCTTCTATAGAAATAAGGCCAGATGGAAGATCTTCAGTGACAATATTTCTTACCCTAGGTGAACCAAGATCGCTAGAAGTTGGTGTAATAAATCCTAAGGATGTTTCCAAAACAGAAGGTTCAGTTTCAGGTTCAAAGATTTCAGGTTTGTCAACTAGTTCACTGGAAGGAGAAATACTACCGGTAACTTCAGAAACTGAAATCGGTTCTTGAATGTGTTCTGTTGTGGGTGTTTGATGATCAGGATGAACAACTATAGATGAAGTTCCAACTTATGTTGATCTAATTCTACCGCTACTAGATGATACTAGAGCACGCAACCCTTCAAGCTAACTTGGTGTATATTCAGGGGGTTTCCCTTGAAGTCTCCGAGATTGTCTCAGCAATTCCGCCACGATTAAATATTAACTAATCACACACAAACAAAGAAAAATTTCAATAAAAACACCTAAATTCTCTAAATAAACAAACAGCTAAATCACACGCTTAAAAAATCTAAGAGTTCAAACCACACATAAACAATAAACTTACTATACTAAAAACACTATTTGGTGATGAAATCCAACGTAGTAGAAATTTAATACAGAAAGGGCGGTTGGAACAGTTACCGCGACAACCTGCTTAATGAAACAGACTGGCACAAGTTTCTTCACAAAACCATCTCATGTGAAGAGAACCCCCCAGAGAGTCCAAGTGAGTCTAGTCGACGTCTGCTCTAGGTACAGTGAGATCTTTCCTTCACCGTCACCTTAGGAAATAATCTTAAGTTTTTGGACACTAAGGTTACCAATCAATAACAAATATAACTAGGGGAATAGTCTACGATCTGATCCCATGCGTAAGGGCAGAGTAACAAAGCTCAATCCCCTTGAAGGCTCCTCAACATGGTTAATCCAAGGTTTACCGACAAGTGACCCTAGGCTCCTTGACAATGGTTAATCCGAGGTTTACCGTTTGTAATGCGCGCAAAATCTTCTATCTTCCCCAATGAAACAAAATTGATTGCTTCAAAGGTTCGGACATGATATCGTGATTGAATTCTTTAAGAGAAGATTCCCAGATTGTACAAATTACAATTGGATCTATTTCCTACCGCAAGATTTATCTACTTGTTTTTTTTTACTATCTTGGAGAGTTAATTACTCCCTACTCCAAGATACTAGCCTAAGCTATGTTGGTGATAAGAGCCCTAGAAAATCAAAAGATTGCTAGATGAATATTAATTAAGCGTTACTTTTAGGAGTTGTTTATTAAGTCAATAGGTACGAAAATGAAACTTTGATGGTGTGAAGACTTGACTTCCAAAAACACTAAAAATGCACCTAAAAATGATAATCAATTCGTTTTCTTTCAATGAAATTCTAACTAAGAAAGAGTTCGAGAATGTAATTCTTTTAAGAAAAAATTCTTTATTTAAGCATAAAGAATAATTGGAAGAAAATATTTTTGTCTTTTCAACAATAACTCAAAATGAGACAAATTATCAAAGCTCACAACAAAATCCTTTCACTTTCAAAAACTTTGAAACTACAAAAACAATTTTCCTTCAAAAGAAATCTACAAATTTTTAAAAGCACTCAAAACTACAAAACTAATTTTGAGATCTACAAACTTTAAAAATCTAATTGAATAAAAGCTTTAATATTTTTGAAGAATGTTTTACTTATTTATTCAGTAAAATAAGGATCTATTTGTCCAAAATAAAAAATAAATAAAAAACACTCAGATATGTTTTTTTTATAAAAATGAAATTCAAAAACCCATAGCAAAGTTTTTTTTCGAAGATTTGCAAAGAAATAAATAGATCTATTTCTCAATAATGGATGGATTTCACAATCAGGTCAGACTCAACAAAAAGGAAAACATACCAATGTAATCTGAGGTATTTCAAACTTCCAATGCTTCGAATCACTACAAAGACCAAATGAAAAGAAATCCAAAATGCAAAACTTCTAGAAAATCATCAAAACACAGATACTACTGGAATTCATTCACAAAAGGATTTTGACAGAAACAACGTCAATCTGGGAAGATACTAAAAAATCTAAATCAAAATAAAGACAAACTGAAGAGAGAAATCTGGAGTTTTTCAAAATTTTAACAGGGTCCACAGGCTTCCAGAAGTAACAGGTGCGGTCCCGCACTGTTTACTTAAGGAAAATGCGAAACTGCCTGCACTGTGCAAAACGACAAAGTGTGATCCCTAGAAAAACTAAAGAAAAACATAAAATATTTCAAAATTTTCAAAAACAGAGAAAACCTAAGCTACCCAGGCAGATATCTATCAATAAAAAACCAGGAAAAACTTTTCCTCAAATCAAAATAAAAGAGAACCAAAAGCAACAAGTATCTTCCCCAGTAGGGTCGCTAATTTGTTGTACGGATTAATCAAACTTGTGGACAAGACCGATCTCCCTAGTACTAAAAAGGTAAAATAGCAACAAACAACCAAATGAACTAATCTTTCTCTAAGCATATATGATTTACAAACAACACTATAGAGGTGTAAAAGACTTACCGTAGGTCCAGCGCTTGTTCGAAGTCGTTTTTGTTCCTTGTGCACTTGAAGGAGTTATCTTCGTAAACCTGCAGTCAAAAACAAGAAAAAATTAAATAGCACCTGTATAGTAAAAATCATAAATCATGCTTACCATAGTGATCAAGGAATCCAGGAAATAAACAGTTAACTAACAGCTTATTGAGAAAAATGAATTCATTTGTATTAACTTTAAAAGAAGGAAAACCTTACAACCTTAGCCTTGATGTTGAACAGGCCTTCCCAGGGTCCGAAGCATGAATCTCCTCTACTCTGATAAGCTATGAACTCCTCCAACCGATATAGATAGAGGTATGTGATCTCTCCTCACAAAAATCTCAGTTAAATGAGTCTGAATCCCAACAGCACTTAACCTCAAATAATTCAAAGCTTGAATTCCCTTTGAGGCTACCCAATGCCTCTTTTTATATTGGAAAAGAGGAGGTTTTCAGTTCCAATTATGGAGGGATAGAATCCTCCTTCAAAGGGATGAGCTTCTCACATCAAGGGGTTAGCTCCATAAGGTAAGGGATACATGAACCTCAAAATAGCGGTTCTGCCACCACAAGATTCTTTCTAGAGGCTTATAGAATTTACTGAAAGTGATATTTTTTGAGTTTACTTGTGCCTTTTTAATATTTACAGGGGTCCGCACCCATGACATAGATAAAGTGCATTCAGGTATGTAGAAGACATGAGCATTAGGTGCGGGACCGCAGGCAAGATATAGAGAAAGTGCGACACCAAAGTTAAGGAGATTTTTAGGAACGTTTATCTGATTTTCAAGGATTGACATGAGGGACTAATATGTTAGACTTGCAAAGGAGGAAGTATGAGTGATAATGAGCTCATACATATAGCAGAATGTCAGGATGAAAATTTTTAGTGTAACATGCTTGCAGGTATTTCTAGAAAAGGTAAGGGTTGCACAAATGAAAAGTTGGATTCAACTGTGCTGCAACAAGTGGGGTGTCAAGGAACACATGCAAATGATGAATACCTAACTAGGAGTAATTGTCCAAAATTTATATGATGACATTGTATTCATCTTCATTTTTAGTGGAAAACCCAATGTACACACCATTTTGATGGACAATAGTATGACCAGGAGAGTAAATGACCTCAGCTGCAATAGTGAGGTTTTGGAACCATTGAGAAGCACCATCTGCAAACTCATGGTAGTAGGTTGGTGGATGATCCATCTATGCCACATGATAAGAGTAAAGTTTAGGGTACATCAATGATGAGGTGATAGTAAAAATTAAATCATGGTACATATCAACATCATAAGGTGGAAAAAATTGTATGGTTAGGAGTGAAATTTCTTGAGGTAGACCCCGTTGACAAGGACTTTGAGACATGTCCCGTTGGGTTCTTCTAACATATATGCACCTTTAAAAATGAAATTTTAACAATGTATGGCCCCTTCTCCATTTTTTCAAATTTCCCTAGTCTGATATCTTCATTAGACACATCATAATGGAGTACTAAATCCTACACGAAATGAGCGAGGGGTTTCATGCTGATCAAAGGAGGAATTGGTTCATTTTTTAGGGTTTCATTATGCTAGAGATATTGTCATCAACATTCGCCAATGTATTCCAATTGGATGAGCCTTTGTTCTAAGGCAAAAGTATCTGAGAAAAGTGATATGGCCATGCATATGGTAGGGATCTCACACTCAATAGCGAAGCCTCAATAGGTGGAATGCATTAAATCTAGTGGATATTTTGACCAAGGTATGGTACACCCATAAGGAAAAGAAGATAATGTGGTTCCAATTGGTTTTATATTTTTTCACCATATGCCACAACATTGCATTGAGGAATTTGTTTTCAACTTCTACTTGGCTATTGGAATGCCAGTAGTATGGGGAAGAAAATTCATGAGTAAATCCAAAGAGATGAGATAATTCTTGGAAAAAATCATTCTCAAAATGATTTTTGTGGTCCGAGATGAGTTCCCTTGGGATGAAAAAACATGTGATGACATGGTTAAAGAAGAACTGATCAATTGTATCAACAATGTTGTTGAATGTGGGAATGGCTTTGACCCATTGGGTGGAGTAGTGGACTGTGACTACTATATACTTGTGGCCACTTTGGGATTGTGGATTGCAAGTCATGAAGTAAATGACCCATTCATAGAAGGGGATATTTGTGATTAAGGGATGTGAAGGAGTAGTATGGGATCTATCTTTATGGGTATATCATTGACAGTGTCAGCAATGTTTAACTTCTTAGATGCAATCACAGAAAAGAGTGGGTCAAAAATATCATGCACAAAGAATATTTTGGAGAGTCAAAATCCCTTAGAGATGGACACTACATGCCCTGTTATTGAATTCATTTAATATTCTTTCAAATTATTCTAATGTAAGGCATTATCGTAAAATGGTATAATTCCCTCAATTATACAAAACATCTCCTATGAGGAGGTAGCATGGTGCTTTATGGTGAATGTGTCATCAATCATTGTGTGAGAGTTGAGGGTTGAACTTTTGGGTTCATAAGTCGAGGATGATGTCACCATACGAAGGGTCATTTGTTAATATAAAAAACATGTGTTCTTCCAAGAAATTATCATTCACAAGAGACCCTTGGGATTCTAAGGGGAGATCAATGATGGATTCAACAAGAATGAGAGTTTTCTTTCTTTTAGGGGAAGAAAATTGGAGGAAACATTATTGCAAAATAATGACCCATAGGGAGGATTTATGGTTCATCATATGGTGAGTAAATAACTATCACATGGGGATGATACTGGTAATGGAAGTGGTGGTCTGAAGAATAATGTAATTCCAAATATTTTCTACAAAATGTACGAGGACTACCACAATTTCATTATATAGCTCATAGTTCAAAGTAAGTCTCAAAAGGTTCTTTTGATGTAACAAATGAAATTTTGTCTATTATTGGTGCCTTATTGGAGTAACAAGTTAGTGATGGCTACACCAAATGATGATAGATAGAGGGTGTAGTCCTTGTTGTGGTCAAGAAGGCTTATCAATATTTCTTGTGACAACACATATTTCAAAGGCTCGAATGATTGTTGACGTTGCTCATATCATTGGAATGGGATGTCTTATCTGAGAAGGAAATGAAAACCATGAGCATATGTGGCATAATCAAGAAAAAACAACCTAAGAAGTTGGCCTCACCCTATAATATATACAACTACTTTAAAGTATTGGGTGGTGGAATTTATTGGATGGCTTATATGTTCAACACGTAAACTCTAAAACCTTTCTTGGAAATGATAAGCACCAACAGTATCCTCAAATTGATGAAGAAGAAACACTTGAGAGGGTTAAAGCATAGGTTGTACTATTAACAATGCTGAAATACAAGGCAAAGATATTCTAGATTATCCAAGAACTTTTTGGATTTAATAGTGAGGTCATCTAGGTACTCAAGTATTAGATGAGCCAAATCCTGAAAATGTAGTACATAACCCATTGAAATTTGTTCCAACATTTTCAAGATTGAAGGGAATAATGTGATATGTTAAAGTAACCCATTGACTGGTAAAAGATGTTATGTACTAAATTACTAATCTGTATGGCATCTATGAATTTGAAGGAATCCTAAAAAATTATACATAGAGGACAATGATTCGTGCCCAACATAAGTGTCGATAAATTGATCAATAAAGGGTGTGGGATAATTATCCTTAGGGAAGGATTTGTTCAAATCGAAAAAATTAATACAAACATGTACAGTGTCCTATTTTTCACAATGGGTACATGGTTTTCAATCTAAGATGTGTAATCAATTGGGTAAATGAAACTAATCCTATTAAAATTGTTAATTTTGAGTTTAATCACATTTTCTTTGGATGGATGGAGTGGGTACTACCTTTTCCAAATAGGGTAAGCATAATGCCATGTGTTGTGGTGCTTTATAATGGTATGGATAATGCCAAGCATTTCAGAATATGACCAAGAAAAAATATTCCTAAATTCTTGGAAGAGGGCTTTGTATGTGGTAATTTCATCACATGAAAAATATATCCCTAGCAATATCTCTTCGATGATGTTGGGCTTAGTTGAGATATTTAAATTAATCATTGGTAACATCTTGAAAATTCCCCCTCTTCAAACACATCGAGCATTGGAATTGGATTTTAAACCAATATACACGACTGGTAGGTAGGAAATATTTGGTTTCTACTACCCAAATGGTATTAACTAGTGCCTGAGTAGGTGAGAATGGTTTTTGTGGGAGGAAGAAAGAGTGAGGATGCATGGAATCCCATAGGGATTTACATTGTATTAATGTCTTATTTTGGATTTGAGATTCTAGCTACTTCCATGCTTTCATGTCTACTCCTTTCTTGCTATTGTGAATGCTTAGTGGTAGAATTTATATATACACATATTTGTATATTTATAAGGAGTATATTGTTGCATACATTCCAATTGTATACCAATTACTTGAATGCATTTAAAATCCTCTATATGTCTAAGAGAAATGGTTTCCACTGAGCCAGATCACTTAATAATCAGATAAAAAAGAACTTCCTCTCCATATACTTTCCCTACCCCTTAAATGGCTTAAAGTATCAGTCTCCTTCCCTTAAAGTTTTTTCTTCCTTAAATTAGTAGTCCTTAAGAATGTCCTTGTTAGAATTAAAGAGACTCGAAAAAGGTGATGGAGGGGATGAGAGGTCATGAGGCTTTAGTTGGTGCATGGAAGTGATATTTTACAAGTAGGATAATGATTCATACTTTTTTCTATATAACTAAGAGATGTTGATGACAGATAGCCAAGTTTATTCCATGTTGTCCTAGAAGGTGAAATATTTATAATGGATGAAGCAATCTCAACACCATGGAATGGAAATTATATGACTATAATCATGGTTCCTATGGAAGAAAAAATGAAGTGAATATGATGATGCGTTTCATTAGCACTAGGGGGTAGGATTATTTCTCTAATGGTCATATGAAGGTGAATGGGAGAAGACTCCTAGGAAGGTGTTGGTTTCCTAAGAGCCAAAGCACAGGAGTCACCATATCTTGGATGAGATTGTAATAGGTTTCTATGTGAGGGTTTCTAGGATATATTAATTCACATGAATATCTAAAAAATAAATCATGCAGATGTGGTGTGAGAAGTGTTGGTGCAAATAACACATGGATTTAATGTTGGTGGGGAAACTTATGAGGATATGGAGTGGATTTTTTGCGGGGAATCATCACTAGGGGTAGTAATTATCTATATAATGGTTATCAATGATGATTTGGAGGAGACATAAAAAGGTGGCATGCCTAAAGGGAGGCATTCCACCTATCACTCCTAGCTTCATCAGATGAGGGAAGAAGAACATGTGGCCCTATGTCAGTTTGTCACAAAGTATCCTATGCATCTCTAAACATAGAGAGGCATGGGGAATGGTGTGTCAAGTGTACATATTGTGTGTAAGTATAAAAGTTTTGGTTTTCACACCCTAGATTTCTCTACTGCGCAGCGTGCGGGGTTGAAAAAGAAGTATGAAGAGTATTCAAAATCTCTTTCAAGGCTCGACAATGGTTGCTCAAATATCCTAACTCATTACATATGGTGGAAGCATTATATTTTTACTTCTTATTCTTCATCCTAATATATTGTGATGTATAATGAGAGGTATGATGGAAGAGAGCACATGGGAGTGTTTCTCCCAGGGTTTCTTCAAAAAAGACACAATAAAGGGCTTAAGGTGCATCATCACTAGCCATGGTGGTGGGAAGTGATGGTGCGACCATAATAGCTTAATTAAAGGTGACCAATGCATCCTGATATCAAGAGATATTGGGGAAATGATGACTATAATGTCCATGTTACGCAGAAATGGAGCATGTATGATTGGTGCGTAATCTCTTATTGCAATAGGTGGTAGCTTTCTCTCTTGAGGGGAGGGAGAAGATAAGGGTGCCTTTTTGGAATTGATTATTATAACCCTATTTTCCACTCCATTATAGTGAGAGAATCCTAAGTTCAACTTACCTCCGTTTTCATTTGGAATGCATCCCCTTCTACCTTTTATTTTACTTATGTGAGATTTATTCCATGTTAAAAGGGTGGAATTACATGATTGAGTAATTTCTCATAATTATTTTGTCACAATTTTATAGTTATGAGAAAAAAATTATTTCATAATTTAGGTAAATGAGAAAAAGCTCATAATTGTGAAAAATGTTTCTATAGTTTTACATTCCCAAGGAGATAAAATTGAAGCACTTTTTTATGAGTTGGATAGGGGTCCATTATCGTAGAATTTTTCTAACTTATAAAACCCCCAAGTGTCTAGATACATTCTCTTGGGGGATATAATGAGACTATAGAATCTCACTGAGAGGAAAAGGGGTTAGATCAAGTATCCATATTATAGTGCGAGAGATATAATACATTGGGAGAAGGAACCCAAGTTGTAAGTTGGAGGAGAAACCTCTATTTTTTGGAGGTATAAACTTTATGTATTATCATTTTGGATTAATAAACATATGTTCCTTTTTTATATCCATGTTTTGAATATATTTCATGCATGCATATTTTGGTTTTACGTTGACAAACACTTTTTGGAAAGGCCAATGTTTACTTGTTTGGTGGTGTTCAGTGTAGGGTATTATTTTATTACTGGTGGAACAATATATTCATGTGTAAGTTGGCTTCCTCTACATCGATAGACCCAAGAGACTCCATTGACCTGCGAGGATATCAAGTTTCAGCTTCTGATATTTATCTTATCATGTAAAAGCATTGAATGTATGTGTTTATGTAGGGAAGAATTTGGGTTTGACTCTTTGTTCATTTTTATGATCACACACTCACATATGGGTAAATCATACTTTGATCTACCCAGTTAAAAGTAGCTTTCTTGCTCATGTAAAATTTTCCCATAACAAATATGACAAATTGATAGAGGAGTTATCCCTATATCTATTATATATACTCTTCCTCTTTGAATTTTATGTTTTCTCTTGCTTCCATTGAGTTCTTTTTTGGTTGTATGGATTCATTTGGAACTTGATTAGTTTTTTTCTTGAGATCCAAGTAGAGTGTAGATCTGTTTTTTTTTTTTTTATGTAGGAGAGAAAAGAAATTTTTGGTTTAAAATTGAATTAGAACTCAGAATATTGCATCATGCATGAAATTAATATCATATAAAAAATTATAATAAGAACTCAGTTCCTAACAGAAATATTGCAGAAAAATAATGCAAGAGGAGCTCAATATTTATTGAAATGGGTAATATACCATGAGACTACATTATGAGAAAAAGGATGGTTTCCTCCACAATGATGTTTGGTATTTATAATTTTTATAGGTATCTTTCATTGAGAGTCATCACCCTTGTTACATTTCAAATTCTATGGTTTACAAAAATGAATGGGTGAATACCATGGGTGAGTATCATAACTATGATGGTAAAATTGAAATCATCATGCGATTATACTCTCACTTTAATATTATGATTTATTTTGTTTGTTATCATGCATTATCCATGGTTTTAAGAACCATTGATTATTAACTATAGTAATTATTTTCCACCTGGATCAATCCTCCCCCCTTAGGAAGAAATGGTACCCATTTTGTAAAGTTCTACCATCAAATGAGGAAATTTCTGTTGAACTATGGAAGGGACCAAATTGGAGGTAGGAGAGACTACCTCCGGGCACTGTTTTTTTGAAATCAATGAAATGGTAGTAGTCAAAACTGCTTCTTGCATCTTGTATATTTGGTCCCTTAGAATAACAAGGAAACTATAGGGTTGAGACTCATAAAAAACATAATGTAAACCATCATTTTTCTCATAATGTAGTCTCATGGTATATTACCCATTTCAATAAATATTTGAGTCCCTATTTTATTATTTTTTGCAATATTTCTCTTATGTATTGAACTCTTATTATAGTGTTTTTATACAATAATTATTTTATGCATCATTCCATATTCTGAGTTCTTTATATACTATTCTTCTACAATATTTCTCTTAAGCATTTTGACATATTCCGTTATCATTCATGAAGTTTTATACGTGTTACACTGAAATTTGTCACCATGACGTTTTAGTGTCTATATGGGTTCATCATTACTCATATATTACTCCCTTAAAATTCTACAACATCAAAGTTCCTAAAATCGAGCCTTGAAATTGAGAGAAAAGCTCATAAAAGTCTTAAAAACACTTATAGCACACTTTCTCTTAACATTGCCTGTGGTGCTGCACCTATTTGTTCTAAAGCATGTGGAGCTAAACACACTTTTTCTTCATTAAAGGTGCAGACCCCTATAAAAGGTAAAATGAAGGTGGAAAGTAACATTTAGAAGCCTAACAGTTAAATATGGAAGCTTCTAGAAGCAATTATCCAGTCGAAGGTTCACTCCTATCATGTATGTTCATTCCTCCATTATTGGAGCCTACCCCTTGGTTTATGGAACTCAATCCCTTCAAAAGAGGATACTATCCCCTCTTATGTGAAGCTGTAACCTCTTCTCTTTTCCTATAAATTGAAGCCATAGTGCAGCCTCAAGGGGAGGGATACTTTGAGAATTTTTGAGGAGAAATGCTGTAGAAACTCAGACTCTCTTAATTGATCATTATGTGGGAATGATTACACACCCATGTGAATTTTAGATGAGAGAGTTCAAATATTGTTAGAGTAAAAGAAATGCTTGTTCTGGACCCCATGAAGGCTTGTACGACATCAAGGCGAACACGGTTGTAAGGCTCTTTCTTCATCAAAGATAATACGAATGAATCCAATTTTATCAATAAGTTCTTTAATTAAGTAGCTTGTTAATCATGTTTTGTCAATGAGTTATTTAATTAATTATCTTGTTTCTTGAATTCCTTGATCATCTTGATAGATATATGATTCGTGAATTAGTTTATACTATGCAGGTGCTATTGATTTTTTCCATGTTTTTGATTGTAGATCTTTGAAGATGACTATTTCAAGCAACTAGAAAGAAGATCATTACGAACAACGCTGGACTACAGGCAGGTCTTGAAAACCCCTGTTGTAGCTAATTCTGAATTGAATATTATATAGAGAAAATAGTTTTTGTTTTTCTATTTGTTGCTAGCTGTCCGTAGGACACTTGGGAGGTCTGTCTTGTCAGCAAGAATGACTTATCCGTCCAACAAAATGGCGACTCCACTAGGGAGTGGATCTTGAACTTCGATTTATTTTATTTTTGACTTATGAAACTTTTTTTCTGATTTTGATTGACTGATACTAGCTTGGGTAATGTATTCCTACAGAATCCCTGAAAAGTTCTTTAGAGTTTTTTTTTTCTTTTAGTTTTCTGGTATCCGCATTTTTCTTTTAGAAACAATGTGGGCATCTCCGGTCTTTTCTTGTATAAACAGTGTGGGACCACACCTGTTTACACTGAAACCTGCGGACCCCATGAAAATTTTTAGAAAACCTTAAAGTTCTCTTTTCTGGATCAGTTTTTTAGATTCTCAGTGTATACCCAAACTTGTATTTTTTGTCAGAAAGCCTTGTGTGAATTTCTTTTCAGCAATTTTACAATCTCATTAGTCTCTATTAAGTTAATTGGGTGTTTTGAGTTTCTATTTTGGAGAAATTCTTATTTTGATTTCCTTTGGTCATTAATTCGAGGTTTGTCTCACTCTCTTAACAATTTTGCATCTTTTTGCTTTTGTTTTTGCAAAAAAAATCCCCCCTCAAGGGGGGTGGGGCACTCAATTGTGTCTAAGTGTTAATCGCCTTTGATTGTTTTTATTTTTTGATCTCTGGAACTCTCACCCAATTTTCTTTACTTACACTTGATTGGTTCTTAGATTACATTAGAATCATCTTATGTTTGAGAATTCTCTTGCATAGATCACATTTGCATAATTAGAATTCTCATTTTCAAAATATGAATGAAAAATGTGCATAGATTACATTTGCATACTTTTCAAGTGAATTATGCATAGATTACAACTGCATAGTTTACATTCTAAAAAATCAATCTTAGATGTAGATCAGTTTCTTTAATTTGAATTTACATGTTTTTATGCTTGTTTTAGAAACACAAAAATAAAAAAATATGGAATTGATTAGCATTAGTATTTCTTGATGAAATTAGTGCAATAGAGAATTTGTTATATTTTCTCTTATTGATCAATTTTTTGCATTGTTGGAAGTGAATGGAAACTCTTTCCTTACTTTAGTTAGGATTCAACGAATTGAAAAGATTACATTATCATATTTGATTTCCTTCAGTTTTGGGTCGGGTCATAACACCATTTGTTTCATATCCATTTACCCTTTGAGTAATAACATCCTAAATAACATAGCGCTTAATAAAATTCATCTAGTAATTTTTTACATTTTTAGGGCTCTTTCCACCAACATAGCTCAGGCTAGTATCTTGGAATAGGTTTTAGTTAACTCTCCAAGATAGTAAAACAAAAAATTATTTGATCTTGCGGTAGGAAAATTCCAATAGTAGCATGTATGCTTTAGGAAGCTCCTCCTAAAGGAGTCAAGCACGATATCATATCTAAACCAGTAAGTTAATCAATCCTTCCTCATTGGGAACAATAGAAGATATACATGTATTAAAAATGGTAAACCTCAGATTGACCATTGTCAAGGAGCCTGGGGTCACTTGTCGGTAAACCTTGGATTATGTCAAGGAGCCTTCAAGGGGATTGAGCTTTGTTACACTACCCTTGCATGTGTATCAGATCATAGAATGTTCCCCCAAGTATATTTTTTCTCGTTGGCTACCTTAGTGGCCATAAAATTTAGGATTCTTTCCGAAGGTGATGGTGGAGGAAAGATCCCACTGTACCTGGAGCAGACGTCGACTAGACTCACTTGGACTCTCCGGAGGGTTATCTTCACTCAAGATGGTTTAAGTGGAGAAACTTGCAGCGGTCTGTTTCATTAAGTAGCTTGTTGGGGTAACTGCTCCAACCACCATTTCTGCATTAAAATTCTACAATGTCGGATTTCATCACCAACTAGTTTTTTTAGTGCGGGAATCTACTGTTTTTGTGTAGTTTGACTCCTATATTTGTTAGCGTGTGTTCATTTGTTTGTTTTTACTTTTTAGAGACCATAGGTGTGAATTGTGAATTTTAATTGTTAGGTGTGAATTATTAATTTTATTTTTAAATTGTTAATAAAATTCACTGAAGTTGAATTTAATGGCAGCTGTTCCGGAATTTACCAACCAAGGAACCCCTCTTAACGAGAATCCTAGTACTTTTCCTCGCTTTGGAAATGTTGGTCCTCCTTATATGGCTACATTTTCATTACCTGGATTTACAATAGGTTTACTGATATGGTTATTTTCAACTTCGTTGGCCCTGAATACTCCAATTGTTCCACCTCAACCAAAATATTCACCTCAACAGAGTTCACCATCTCAACATCAACAACCTCATGTTGACCCTTTACCTTCTTCGACCAATTTTTCTTCCTCCCTTTCTTCCTCTTCACTTGGTAAAAGCCTTGACACCCTGCACGTTGCTGTGGGTGCCTCGAGTGCCTTCTGAATGCCGAGCCAGGAAGGCAATGTTATGGGTCGTGCGTTGGGCACCTTCTAAACGTCGGGCAAGGAGACAAGGGCATCATGCTAGCCTACAGGTGTGTCGCACCCTTTGTGCTTTTCTTCAGCGGGATGCTACAGGCACGTATTGCCCTCCTATAGGCGCTTCACATCCTCTGAACCTTGCACGATGGTCACCCGAAAACTTGAAAAATGAAACCTCTTCCTTTGCCAAGTGAACAGTGACATGTAAAAATATTCTTTAAGGGTTTTATAGCTTTTTTGAAATGTTTTGAACCTACTCTTTACCTCCTTAAAATATTCTGAAACTTTCTTTTATTAAATGATAAAAAATGGACCTTTGCCTCTTTTTTGAAGGGAGCTGCTTTTTGAACAACTACTTTTTTTATACCTTCTGCTCATCATGAAGGAGGCTATTCAAATACAATCTGTGTTACCTCTTCAAGATTACTTTTAAACAAATTTTAACTTATGTATGTTATTTGAAAGAAGCTACTTCTGACAAAATGTTTATGGCCTTCAACTTCTCATTTAAGTTTCAAACTTTTACAAAGTTTAGGCCCTGTCTTAGTTAATCAAATGAAGGATGCATTTTAGAAGCAACTGTTCCCTCTACTTATCATGAAGGAGGCCCAAACTTAACTGTTTCTTATCTCTGTTTACCTTTTAATTTTTATGAAAGAGGCTTCAAAACACAATTTGTAATACTTTTGCAAGAGTGCGTTTGAACAATTTGAAACCTTTGTATGCATACTCGAAAAAACATACTTCAGTCAAATTGTTATGGCTTAGCTCATTAAACATTTAACCATCAGCGTTTGAAAAAGATTGGTGCTGTTGCATGATAAAACTTCTTGATGGCAAGCTGAAACATCTCCTACATTAGTATCTTCAGTTTCTTGGTATAAAGGCGAACTTTGCCTTTTGTAACCTAAAGAAATTGATTTTCATTTCCCCTTGTAGAGGCAGCTTGCTGAAAACTATGTCTTTATCCTTATTTATCTTTTGAAGACTCTCTTTAAACATAGTGTCTGTGCTATGCCCTTTGCTAGCCTTTGAAGGAGGTATGTCACAAAAACTGTTTTTACCTTTTTTATGTCATGAAAAAGGCTTTCAAACAACTGTGTAGAGCTTTTCTTTGTTATTGATTGTATTAATTCTTGAAGTAGGTGATCTTTCATCAAATTTGTGCCCTTTGCTTATTAGTGAAAGAGGTTTTTGAAAAGTGCATTTTTGCCATCTGCTCACGATTGGAGGAGGTCTTTAAACATAATAGTTTCAGGTCCTCTACTTATGATTGAAGGAAACCCTTGAACCTCAGTCTTTTCTTTCTCTGTTAATTACTTAAAAATTCCTTTTGATAAACTGTAATGGCCCTCTGCTTATCATGAAGGAGGCCCTTCCTGAAAATTAAACTCTGCGCCCTTTTTCTGTTATGCTTTTGATACATGAATTCTTGCAGAAGTTCACTGTGAAACCTAGGGGCAAGTAATGCATTTGTAAATGATAAATGCTTGTTGTGTTTGTCTTGAAATAACCCTTCTTTGTAGTAGCTGTAGTTCCTTTGGCGCTGAAGTTGTCCTTGACTGTTTTTAGAGCCTAGGCTTAAAGTAAGATAAAAAGGCAATTGCTCCTCTCATACCTTTCATTTCGATGCCTAGTTTCTTAGAGGCTCTTTTTTCCAAAAGATTGTCACTGTTGGTTGCATAAGACTCTTTTGCAGAGCTCACTCACATGTTTGGGAACTAAATGCAAAAATACCATTTTGAGTTGCTGAATGAAGACATTTCCCAAGATTTGTGTATTTTTCCATGATGGGGGAATTTTGACCTTTTTGGTGTTTTGACTTTGCAGGGAGGATTCCTGAAGGTATTTAAACTCTGTATTCTCCCTGATTTCAACAGTGAAATGCTACAACTTGAAGTTTTACCCTGAAGTGTCCTCTTGTTGATATTGATTAGAGCCATTCATACTAGCACCCCTACAGAGATGCATTGTTACAATAGCTTTTATCATTGGAGTTTCTTCTTGTAGTGTCATGCAATCATGCTTGAAATAATCCTTTTTCTTCAGTCATGGAATTTATTTCTATTTTCCCTGATTTGAACCTTTCTAAGCTCTGCTGAAACAATATATAGTGACTATTTTAGTGGTATATGACCTATGGATAGAAAAAGGATTTGTTTTTCCAGAAAATGAGAAATGAAGGCTGACTGATGTTGAAAACAGGGTTTTTGGCTTAGAGATAGTTTTGTCAACGTATTTTCCCTAAACACCACCACTTAGACCTAGAGAATTTGTCATATTTTGTAAGGGAATTTTGAGATATATTCAGGTCATCAGATGGAAAAATAAACAGTTAAAGAGGAGTAGGCACTTGTCTTGTGCTTAATAGTGAGTTATGTGAAGCAGGGGAAATTGGATATGAGATGTACTAGGCTTATGACAGTTATGGACAGGGAAGGTTTGCTGATTTAGGGCAAGATTGAAAACTGAAGACCACTTCCACCTCAATATGCAAGAGAGGGGTAAGAAGACAAAAAATTGTTTGAGGGGTTTTCTAGATGAAAAATTGATTGATCGAGATTTGTTTCTAGAAAACCTAGACAAGGGATCTAGTCATCAAAACAGGAAAAAATACTGATGAATAACAGTGGCTCCATTTGGGGAGGGCATCACCTTTTCAGGAGGTGTCTAGAACTATAGATATCGGGTTTGTGAATACCAATGCCTCATCCATTGGTGCAAATTTCTATTTTCCTTGATGTTATTCCTAAAAATTATGTTCTTTGACAAATTTACAGCATGATTAACATCAACCTCATCTCTACCTACCCAGCTATATTTCCTAGCATTTTTTCTTCTTTAGGTGCATTTGAACTAGCAACCCTTTGACATGATATTTTTGAAAACAGAAAAACTATCTAATTCTACACTTATATCCTCCGAGAGTTTAGATTAAACTGATGAACTCCTTTGATTCTCTACCTATGCTAGATCGACTGTCAAGATTAAGTTGTTTGACAGGATTTCATTCACTAATCTAAAACATGAAATTGAAAAATGACCAAAGCAAGATTAGACGGTCTAATTTTTCATGTGTTTGTGGCATAAAAGACAAGCTGCACACAAATATTATTTTCGCACAAAATGAGATTTAGAAAAATCAGGGCTAGGATACATAGTTTGTTTTTCATCCCTGCTTTCCTCTTTGGTTCTGTTTTGAGCGTGTGGAACCAGTATCTTTTCCTAATCTACTTTCATTCATAAGTCAAGCTTAGAAAATTTGACTATCACTTCTTTTACTAACTTATCAGCAATCAATTTAAAACATGTCCATTTATGATTAGGCTAGATAACTAAACAAGATATCTTTTGAGCACTAGTAGTGGAATTTAGACTTGCGCACTTTTAACATGACTATTTTTTGGGTATGGGGCTGTACCATTGCTTTAGAAACTGCCTTCTTTTTCTACTTTTCCTATTGTTTTTGTATTTTTTGTCTCTACTTTTTCTTCAAACAATCTAGGACTAAAAAGATGCTCACAAGGCTGAGCTTATTTTTCACACCTATCTATCTATCCTATTCTAACCTATACACAATATACATTCATTTAGTGAAATATCTCTTCCAACAAAGCTAATCAAGCAGATGATTCCATGAGGGATTTTGTTTTAGCTTTTTGAGAGTGCTGAAGAAATGAAAATGCCACTTCCACCTTACTTGTTTTCGAATAGTAGTGCCTAAAATTTTTCTCACACTTTGCAACTGACTGTTCTAGGTGGAACACACTAATCCTTCAGGTTTCTCAAGGAAAACAACAAATGGATCTTGGAATAATACCTTATCTAGAGGATTTGATATATAAGCTTCATCCAGGACTACTCTTTCTTCCACTTGGCTATGTTTGGGACTCTCTTGGGAAAGGTTCTTCCCCTTGCTCATGATCACTTCAACTATCAGACTCATCATATATTGTAGTGTAGTATTCTTTCCAAACTGATGTGTTCTGATTAAGTGGACTGAAAACTATGTGAAGGTCATCATGTTGATGAGCAGGGATACACTTTGGCAGTAAATCCTCTTGAGAGGATAGTGTGACAACTCTCATGTGATTATCAACTTCTATTTCTTCATTTGCAATTTTTAACTTAATGGAGCTTGGTGGCTACAAATATGGAGTTAAGGAGGATTGCATGTCCAAAATAATTTCCTCAACCATTTCAAGAGAAGGCTTCTCATTGACAACTTGCTCAAGAATTTCATCATCCTCCTCAACCTCATCATCAAAGCTGAAAAACTGTTGATTTCCAATTATGTGAACGCTATTTCTGATGGACTGATGTGAAGTAGAGCAAAGAGTCAGAGACTCTTCACTTAATTCTAAACGCTCAAGGCTTTCCTCATCAGTGCCATAGGTGACCTGTCTTGGCTGATTGATGCTTTCAATCTGATGATAATGAACTTCATCCCAGAAATCAACTGTTGATGGCTCTACAAGGTTAGCTTCTGCTTGAATATCATAATCATCAATATATTGATCAAACCTTGGAGAATCATTAATATAAGTAATGTCACCAGCCATACATATTGGACTATTAGATTGTTTTTCTTTGAATTGAGCTATAAATCTGTTTTCTGCTATGTGATAGTTAAGATCAAGAGAAAAATCAAGAGAGGCTGACTGTATGTTTATGATTTGATCTATCTCTTTTTTAGTTAAAAAGGGAGGCAATTTTATCTTGCTTTGGATATAACTACAATAGAGAGGATGAATGTCTTTTTGGGCCTTACCTATGAGAGATGATGAATCATCACTTGTGCTTTTAGAGAGATCATGTGGGTTCTCTTTCATTTCTGGATTGGTTTCCTCCTCAACCAACTTTTCTTGGTGTTTGGGAAAATAAGCATGGGATTCATGAGTTGCCTATGATATATTCTTAGGAGGCCAATTTTCTTGTATGAGTTGAAATGACTCAAATAATAAAGGTAGAGATCCTACAGGTTTTGTTTTTTCTTCCATTTTAGATTCTGTGATTTCAAGATGGTTGGTAGATTCTTTAGAGCATTCCTCTATGTTTTTATTTGCAACTTTCTCATAAGGCACATTTTGTTTGTTACTCTTTTCTTGTAATGGTTGAGTGTGTTCTTCCCAAGGAAAAAGTGTAGGTTGGTTTGGATAAGCAAAATTAACCTTAACTTTGTGTCTTTCTCTTTTCCTGTCAAGTAGAAGCATCAATTTGTTGAATGTATATATCAATTTTTCCAACTTTTCTTAATGTTCGGGAAAATAATCATGGGATTTATGACTTGCCTCTGATAGATTCTCAAGTGGCCAGTTTTCTTGTAGAATCTGAAATGAATCAAAGAAAAAAGTTAGAGATCCTAAAGGTTTTGATTCTTCTTCCATTTCATATTTGATTTCATCCTCAACCAATACTTCTTGGCTGTCAAGATATTTATCTTGGGTATGAAAACTATGAACCTCCTCTAAAAGATCCTCAGGATGCCAATTTCCTAATTATTCATCAATGTTTACAAGGTGTTGTATGCGGTCTTCAGATTGATCATAACAATTTTCAGCCAATGATAGAGATGGACAATGCCCTATATAGTGTTTATAAAATACTTTGTGGAAATCCTTCAAAGAAAACAGGATGCCAGGTTCTAACCATTCATACCAATTTCTTGCCTTACCTTCTATTGTTGCCATGAACATTTTCATAAGACAGTCCTCATTCCATTCAACTTTTAATCTCCATATATGTATATGAAACTTGATGAGATGTAACAAGGGGTTATCAAAGTTTTCATCTTGAAAAATAGGCATGTTTTTCATCCAATATATTTGAGGCATTTTGTGTGGGAATCCAGGGATATGATCTCTATTCATTGGAGCATATCTCTTTTGTATCCTTGGATCCTATTAGCCACCTATAAAAAATTTCATGTCAAATGGTGGCTAAATCATTTTCGAAGCCTTCAAGAAACCAGTTTTATTACTAAAATTATCAAATTCTTGAAGTCTTATGAAGACATCATGCCCTTTGTTTAATCTTCACTGCTACTTCCCTTTTAAACCTAGAAATTCTGCTGATTTCATGAAGAAAAGACTGCTGCAAAAATCCATTTTCCCCTCCCTCCACTTAAAATTAACCTTCATTTTTACCCCTTTATTCCCCATTAAATTTCTTTATTTTCCATTTTTTCCCATTTTTTCCTTCATAAAATCCCCTCTATAAGGTTTAAAACTCACTTTTGAACCTTACCGAAACCCCCAAATCCATCAAAAAACATTGAAAATTTCATAAAAAATAAGTTTTTTTGACTAAGGGCTTAAGCCCCTTTGGGCTAAGTCCTAACCACTTCCCACCATATGCCTTGGTGCTGGAACCAAGCACTATGACCAAAAAGTGCTTATCGCATCGGAAGCAATCGGCGAGCACAATTCTTTGGCTTTTATACAACCTTCGATGCGATTAGATCGTTTATACATGAGCCTCGATCCTTTGTTTCATTCACAAAACCACAGAGCCCACCATCGGGCGCTTAAATGTTTATATAAACCCTGTCCGATCATATTTTTCCCTTGTAAAACATAAAAACCCCTCTTTCCTAAGTTTTATTCTAAACCCACCGGTTCATGTTATTAAATGATAAAGACAGTTGATCTAAAAACCCGATCGACGATCCACAGGATCTCGCATCGGGGATTTTACAAATGGGTAGATTGAAAGACCATCACCTTGCTTCTGATGCCGATTGGCCCTTATATATATAAACCTCGGTCCTTTTGCTTTTCCATATATCCACAAGCCCTTCAACCAGGCACCAAGCCTCATTATATAACATGCCCCGACACCATAAAAAAATTTTATTTCATAAATTTTCGATTTCCATATGATATAAAGGGTCTCGCCCATTCACTGGTTGGAGCCTTTCTCCGCCATTGATCTTGGACCTATCAAACAGCCAGTGCTATATCGCATTGGATAATTTCATTGGCACGGTGTATTATTTTATTCACCGTCTCCGATTCATCCTCCACCGTCGATCTGATATGTAGATCGACGGTCCATAGTCAATCAAATCGGCACTCCTCTATGTTTTCCCTTGCCGATCGCGAAACACTCCGATTACATCTGGGCCATCCATGTGTCAAGATCTGACGGCCCAGATTGCACCTCCTGACCTTGGTTAAAAACATGAAAACCCCTGTATAATGTTCTTTTAACCAATCTCAGCCATTGATCTCTGCAGATCAATGGCCCATATTAACCCCTTTCTCCACTTCGTATTTGTTTCCATTCAACCTCTAGATTTAATCTCCGATGTTCATCATTTGATCCAACGGTCCAGGTTAATACCACCTTCCACCTGCCCCACTTGTTATCGCTCGCGCACCTATCTGTTATCGTGCTTGTTCCACAGCCGTCAGATCTAAGACCCCAGATCTGACGGTAGATGCACATTTTTGCGTGACTTTGAGCACGTCTGTTAATCTCTACAAATAACGTGAAATGGGCAGTTTTTAAATGCCACGTGTTGGCCTCTGACGCATATCGCATCCAAAAAGCTAAAACCACTTTCTTGCCCTTCCGCTACGTGATAAAATTGGTTTTCGCCTCTGAAACTGCTTTCCCTTGTTTCCATTGCATTTTATCGCACTCCTCCTTCACCGTTGATCTCTCCAAATCAACGGTCTCAGATCATTTTCACGTTGTTTCATCGCCCTCTGCCTTTCACCGAAGGACTTCTCAGATCAATCTTAACCATTGATCTCCAGGGCCAAATATGATCTAACAACCCAGAATCATTCCGGAAGCCCCAATTTTCTTCCCTGCCTTTTTCATTGCTGATTAAGGTTTTAAACCCCTTTCTTCACATTTTTCGCCCGTATTATTATAATGTGACTCTGTCGCATTGTATTATTACATTTGCTCCCGACTATTGATATCCACAAGATCAACGGCCCTAACTTAAAATCTCCACCATTTGCTCCCACCTCTCTCCTTTTGACCCCCACGAATAGATCTCCACCGTTGGATGCATTCATCCAACGACCATGCTCCTAACCACATCCTCCAAAGCAGTTTTACCCAATACACAGGATTTCTTAATTATTTTATGTATTTTGTAGGTTCTAAAGTTTTTTTCATATAATTTTAAAGAAGAACAAAAGACGAGGATGACGATCCTCCAGGCTTTCATTTATTAAAGAATATCCATCTGTGGGTTCCATATCACGTTTCATCAGTGCATCATGAGCACCAATGCCCTAAGAACCCTCTGCACACTTGCACATCAACAAGACACAGAGAATTAAAACAAATCAAAGAGTATCAATGTTGAAGACCTAACCACAGCAGAACTGAAGATTGAATATTATTTTCATAGTTTTGGTGGATTATGGCTAAGATCGAAAATAAAAAACCTAATCCACTAAATTAAACACAGTTAAAGGAAAATAAAAAATATTTATCAGAAAAAGGATGCCTCCACTGCCACATCAGAGGCTAATTGATTCCTCTCAGCTACCTAATGCCACCTGTATCCTCACAACATTTAACAGAGGCCAAGTAATGACCAGAACTAAGGATATTCGCCTCATCATAGCCAAACAGTTAATTCGGCCAAAAGGATTGATTACAAAAATATCAGTTGAGTTATTACAAGATGACATAGAGCCTTAAAGTCAACAAAATCTCCTCACCGAGCTTAATTATTAATGTAAAACAATTAATATAGAGGAAATATCTGTAAACTTCTCCATCGAGCCCCTCAAAGGCCAAGAAGCATTTATATGTATTAATTGAACCTGGGAGATCTTTTATCCCATCCCACCTCCTCATATCTTCTATAAATACTTCTGTAGAAGATGAGAAAATGTTGGTCGCAGAACTTTGAAATATACTTGTGCTTGAAACTTATAATTGTAAATAGTGTTCAAAGTCTCTTGAAGCTTTGTTTGTGATTAAATAAGTTAGTCTGAGAAGTGAAGATGACTGCTGAACTGAAACATTGGACTTGAAGATTGTAATTGGTTTGAAGTATCAATACAAGCTGATTTATGGGATCCTGTTCTATGTCAATGGTTATGTTTCTCTTATTGTAAATTGTTATTTTATTTCTGTTTTCGCTCTGTCTATCTTCTCTGATAAAGAACATCAGACATAGAGTTAAGATTTATTGTTTACAGTACCCTTCTCTGACTGATAAGCTTTATCTACATGTTTTCTTCCAAATTGTGTTGTTCAGGAATGATTTAATTCAGTTTAAGCAATTAGGAATGCTGGCATTCCCTTGTCCTACTGTCTATGCTAAATGTTGTTCTTAAATGTTATTTTCAGTTTATGTTAAGTAGAGATGAACTAAGGAAGTGATGGTGAGCCATGTCCTTTAGTTTTATCCCCAAAAACTATCTGAAAGTTTACCTAAGAATGTGTTGAAAGCAAGCTAGGTTGAAAGTCCTTACCTGATCTTAGACTATTCTTCGTTATCTTATGTGTTTGTCTTGAAAGTTTACTAAGTAAAGCAGAGCTAGGGAAGTCTATGGTGAGCCCTGTCCTCTAGTTTCTTCTCCAACAGTTGCTTTAAAGTTTCCCTTTGTGTTTAAGATGTTTTCTATTGAAAGTGCATCAAAATCTGGCTTGTTTCTAAGTACTTACCAAATCTTAGATTACTTTTATGTCTTTCTTAAGTGTATGCCAAAAGCAGGATAGTTTCAAAGTACCTACCTGATCTTAGGCTACTCTTAGTTCTTCATTTGTTTCCCCTTATTGTTGTATCATTTCATTCCATAAAATGAACTCTAAAGAGATCCTTAGACATATATGACTTGCCCCATGGACCACTCTTGAACCTTGTTGTTTCAATTAAATCCTACTATGACTCCATAGCCCAATGGACTAAAAACCAGCGTTATATCTATCTTTTTAGCCAAATCTTGTTCTAGTTGCTTGCAACTTCACACCTTTGAAACTCTTCCATTTTAGGACTTTCCACTCAACTATAATCATGCTCAACCATCCAAAAAAAACAAAAACCCTCGGTCTTCATAACTAGCCTAATATCATTACCCAAAAGCTTAAAGATAAATCAATCTTAGCACTTTATTTGAGAGATCCCTCTTTGGATTTAGGAGGGCTAGATCCTAGAATCCCAAAGTGGTTCAAGTGTTCTCTCTGTAGTTTGACTTTGCCAATATTGAAAATTATAGGGAGCTAACATTTCTGGCAACTCCACTGGGGATTTCTGAGCTAATAAACAGTCTAAATAAATCTAAGGACCCCAGGAAAACACTTATCTCAAGAAAAATTGGTATATTAACCAGTTGAGCCACCATCAACTAAAATTTTTGATGACTCCACTGGGGACTTATGAGTTAAATGACAGTTTAAGTACACCTTAAGACTCAGGAAAATCCTAAATTCAAGAAAATTGTGCAGTGAGTAAAAGCAACCCTTTCAAGCACTACCAAGCAAATGGTAATCCTGATAAAACTTGTTTGAATCAGTGACAAACTAAGGAAACCTTAGGATTCTCATAAGACCTTATCTAACCTTGAAGGATCAACTAGCTGAGCCATACGAGTAGATTGTCTTTGTATCATAACCGTAGCTAAGTTTTGAAACAGATTTAGGACACTCTTAGAACCCATAGGACTGAAAAATAACTCAGAAAAACCCAAAAGCATTTCAGATTGGTATTTAATAAACATGCTGGTGGACCATAAAACGTTTTACCTCCAAAAGAGCTAAGAACTTCTACTTGGTGACTCCAAAATCCTAAACATACCTTAAGACTCCACTGGGAAGACCCTTAATCATTATAACATCATACAAACTCAATTAGAGGACTCTAATCAAACGAATGGACCTGAAACTAGTCCTCTGTGGAGTATGAACTTCGACGGGTCCTACGCTAGGAGCAATGCTGGTGCAGGTGTTTGGATATGCAACACTGAGAACAACCACACAGAAAGCCTTTCTTGTAGATTAAACTTTCAGTGTTCTAATAACATATCAGAATATGAATCCCTTCTTTTAGGCTTGCATTTGTTGAAAAAATTAGGAGCCAAAAGAATTAAAGTGCATGGGGATTCAGAATTAATCATTAGGCAAGTCAATGGGGAATATAATGCTAATCACCCTAGACATAGAGCCTACTGAAACAATGTTGTGGATTTATTAAAAACTTTTGAGGAATCCCAATTGATTTTTGTCCCAAGAAGAAAGAATAACATGGCCTACAGTTTAGCTTTTGCTGCTAGAACATGCTTAACGCCATATGAAACCAAAGAATGCACAACTCAAATTAAATTTAGACCTGATGTCCCTAATAATGAAAAGTATTGGAAAGTATTTGATAGAGACAAAAAAATAGAAGACTTCATGCAATTCAGAAATGAATTTGAACTACACAATTCAGATTCAGACTATGAAATAGACTACAATAGTGAAGAAAATTTTCTTGATGAAGAAAAAAAGTCTCCTGAACTTGCTGATGTAAATATTTTGTCTAGAAAACTTGAAAAAAAAACAGAAAAGACTTCAGAGGAAGAGACGGAGGACTTAGAAACTCTGCAGTCTAAAGATCATAGTTTTCCAAGGGGTCTGGCCCCTTTACAAGAGTTTTTTGATTTTAACGATGTGGCCAAGAAGCCAAAACTGGAGCCTATATAAACTGAAATTGAAGAGTGTAATATAGGCAGTGAACATAAACCAATGATGATCAAACTGTCTAAGACTTTACTAGCTCACATTAAACTCAAATACATAGAGATGTTTAAAGAATTTTCTGATGTTTTTGCGTGGAGTTACCAAGATCTAAAATCCTATGACACTGAAATAATTCAACAAAAAATTCCTCTCAAGGAAAACCAAAATCCATTTAAACAAAAGCTGCGCAGAGTAAACCCTGTTCAGTTACCGTTGGTTGAGAAGGAAATTAAGAAAATGTATGAAGCTGGTATTATTGTCCTTATTATTTTGAGTGGGTGTCTAATCTGGTGTCAGTTAGGAAGAAAACAGGAGAGATTAGGCTTTGTATAGACTTTAGAGACTTAAACAAAGCTTCAGTCGAGGACAACTACCCTTTACCCAAGATGGACCATATTTTACAAAGGGTATTTGGTTCTAAAAGAATTTCTTTGCTTGATGGCTATTCGGGATACAATTAGATTTTAGTTCATCCTAATGATCAATTAAAGATAGATTTTACTACACCTTGGGGCAGTTTCATGTATGTGAAAATTCCCTTTGGTCTAATGAATCCTGGTGCAACTTTTCAGAGAGCCATGGATATAGCATTCTCGAAATAATTGGGCTACTTCATCATTATTTACCTTGATGATGTTACTATTTTTTCAAAGATAGATGAAGAGCACTTAGCACATTTGAGAATAGTTTTTGAGAGATGCAGGAAGTTTGGGATATCTTTAAACCCTAAGAAAACATTATTCGGTCTCCAAGAAGGTAAAATTATTGGGCACATTATTTTAGAAGAGGGTATTAAGATAGATCCAAAGAGGATTGAGGCCATATTGCAAATCTCCCATCCTCGAAACATCAAGGAACTCCAATATTTCATTGGAAAGATTAATTTGTTGGGAAGGTTCATACCCTACTTGGATGAGCTCCTTAGGAACATTAAAAATATGCTGAAAAAGGAGAAAGGGGTTAAATGGACATTGGAAGCAAAGAAGTCCTTTGAGCTGGTGAAACAAGCATTAACCAAAACACCGGTTCTAATCAGTCCTGATTTTTCAAAATATTTTTATATTTTTTCATTTGCATCAGAGCATACAATAGCTGTTGTCCTTTTATAGAAAAATCCACAAGGACAAGAGCAACCTATTGCATTCTTTAGAAAGCTTTGAGAAATGCTTCTTTGAAGTATAACATTATGGAAAAGCAAGCTTTTTCTTTGGTTAAAGCTTTAAAAGGCTTCAGAGTATACATACTTCACTCACACATCATTGCCTTTGTCCCAAATTTAGTTTTGAAAGACATTCTAACACAGGACCCAGATGGTAAGAGAGGTAAGTGGGTACCTGTTATTCTTGAATATGATTTAGAGATAAAGCCCACTAAACTCATCAAAGGTCAAGGTCTAGCTAGATTAATGGCTGAATCAAAGTTTGAAATTATTGATATTAATATGATAAATGCTCTGGATGAACAAGAGGAAATCTCAACTCCCATTGTTGAAGACCATAAATTTATGAATTCCTCTTGGTATGCTGATATTCTTTATGTTTTTCTTAATTTGAACACACCTCCTGGTTTATCGAAAACAAAGGCAAGGTTTTTAAAGTTAAAATATGTAAAAAATTGCATTATAGATAAATGTATTTATTGGAAAAATGCAAGTGGTATATTGCTTAAATGTTTTCCTGAGTATGATGCAGAGAAGGTTAAGCATGAGTTCCATGAAGGAGAATGTGGAGGCCACCTCTACTGGAAGACAACAACCAACAAAATCCTAAGGGCTGGTTACTATTGGCCTACTCTCTTTCTTGATGTACATAAGACGATCATTGCCTATCATAAATGCCAAATTTTTGAAGGCAAAAGGAAGCTGCTACCCTTACCTCTGCATCCAATCACTGTTGAAGCTCCATTTCAATAGTGGGGACTTGACTTCATAGGAGAAATCCATCCACCATCCTCTGCCCAACATAGATGGATTCTCACTACAACAGACTACTTCCCCAAATGGATAAAATCCATCCCTTCTAGGCTAGCCAATGACTCAGTCATCATAAAATTCATGGAGACTAATATCCTCTCTAGATTTGGTTGTCCTAGGAAGATCATTACTGATAATTAAGCAGCATTTGGATCCAAGAAGATGGTTGAATTCTGTCACAAATATCAGATAACATTGGGCCATTCTACTGCTTATTACCCTCAAGGTAATGGGCTAGCAGAATTCTCAAACAAGAGTTTGGTGAACATAATCAAGAAGATGTTGGAGGACAACAAGAAGTCTTGCCACACAAAGCTAGTCCATGCACTATGGGCTGATAGGTTGACATTGAAGAAATCTATTGGCATGTCGCCCTACCAGCTTGTGTATGGAATAGATGCAATTTTTCCTACCAGCCTTGGTGTAATAGTTATGAAGTTGATTCAAGAGGTTAAGTCCGAGGAAAATGACATGATCATAAGGATAAATTAGACTATTCACCTTCAACAAACTAGAGAGGAGTTTTATAACAAAGCATTACAAAAAGCAAGACAACATCAAAAATATTTTTGACAGAAGAACAAAGGCCAGCAATTTCAATATTGGGGACAAAGTTTTAAAGTGGGACTCAAGGGGAGAAGACAAGGGCAAGCATGAAAAATTTGATAACTTATGGCTTGGCCCTTATCTCATTCATTCTGTTGCTGGTAACAATGCCTTTTTATTGCAGGAGCTGAATGGAGCAGAAATTTTTGGGGGTCTTGTCAATGGAAGGATGCTCAAACATTACTTCTCTTGATCCTATCATGTTTTGAAAGCCTTTTAATCTTTTTTCTCATTATAAATATTTCATCCACCATTGCATTCAAAGTTAGAAAAATAAAAAATACAAAAACAATAGAAGAAAGAAAAGCGGGCTGATTGTAAAAACAATAAAGGTACAACCCCATACCAAAAAAGAGAAACAAAGTCTGAAAGTGTGCAAGCTCAAATGCCACTCCTAAAAACACACTTCTAGTTAGTCATACAGCCTAATCATGACTAATTAGTTTTAAATTGACTGTTGATAGGTTAGTGAATTCAATTTGCCAAACAGTTTAATATTGGCTTATCAGTTAGGTAGACTAGGATAGAAATTAAAGGTTCAAACAAGCTCAAAATCTGAACCTAAGTGTCCAAAAGAAGAGTGACCCATATCTGTTTAAATTTCTGAGTCAAAAAAGAGGTAAAACTGGCTCTAATCAGCTCAAAATCTAAACCAGATAACAAGGAAAATCAACTAGAATAAACTCAAAAAACAGAGCTGAAGAAAAGAGAAGGTCGTGCTTAGAACTTTCAGATCTTAAGCCTTCCATTTCGATTTAATTATCTATAAAATAATTATCTATGTGCAGCTTGTTTTATGCCATAGATCAACAACAAGTTAGACTAATCAATCCTGACTTGTATTCTTTTAAATTTCTGTTTTAGAAATTAGTGAATAAAAATCTGTTAGACTGTTTAATCCTAACAGATTAGTAGCTAGGTAGAGAAGCATATGAACTCAATTGTTTAATCTGAGTTCATGGAGAAATAAGAAGTAGAAATAGATTAGTTTCTTGCTTTCAAAACAATAAAATGTTGTAAGAGAGTTTTCCAATCCAAGTGTACTCTAAAGAAGAAAAAATGTTAGATCAGTAGGATTGGGTAGGTAGAAAGCTTCTGTTGATGAAGATCCATTATTTTTCATGGCTGCTAACTTTTTTCAGAGCAAAAGAAGATCATCCAAGTAAAGAAATTTGTAGCCCAATGGATAAGGCACTGATCAGCCCCCAGAGAATGCAAGTCTCAAGTTCTTGATACCTTCAAGAAGGCACCATCCCCAAGTGGAGCCGCTGTTAGCCACCGATAAAATTTGTCATATCAAATGGTGGCTAAATCACTTTTGAAGCCTTCAAGAAACCAGTTTTATTGCTAAAATTATCAAATTCTTGAAGTCTTATGAAGACATCATGCCCTTTGTTTAATCTTCAATGATGTTTCCCTTTTAAACCCAAAAATTATGCTGATTTCATGAAGAAAAGACTACTGCAAAACTCCATTTTCCCCTCCCTCCACTTCAATTAACCTTCATTTTTACCCCTTTATTCCCCAATTCCTCTATTTTCCATTTTTTCCCATTTTTTCCTTCATAAAATCCCCTATATAAGGTTTAAAACTCACTTTTGAACCTTACCAAAACCCCCAAATCCATCCAAAACATTGAAAATTTCATAAAAAATAAGCTTTTTTTACTATGGGCTTAAGCTCCTTTGGGCTAAGTCCTAACAACTTCCCCACCATATGCCTTGGTGCTGGAACCAAGCGCTATGACCAAAAAGAATTTATTGCATCGGAAGAAATCGACGAGCGCAATTCTTTGGCTTTTATACAACCTCTGATGCAATTAGATCCTTTATACATGAGCCCCGATCCTTTGTTTCATTCACAAAACCATAGAGCCTGCCATCGAACGCTTAAATGTTTATATAAACCCTATCCGATCATATTTTTCCTTTCTAAAACATAAAAACCCCTCTTTCCTATGTTTTATTCTAAACCCACTGGTTCATGTTATTAAATGATAAAGACCATTAATCTAAAAACTCGATCGACGATCCACAGGATCTCGCATCGGGGATTTTACAAATGGGTAGATTGAAAGACCATCACCTTGCTTCCGATACCGACTGGCCCTTATATATATAAACCCCGATCCCTTTTCTTTTCCATATATCCACATGCCCTATAACCGGGCGCCAAGCCTCATTATATAACCTGCATCGACACCATAAAACCTTTGTATTTCATAAATTTTTTATTTTCATATGATATAAAGGGTCCCGCCCGTTCACTGGTCAGAGCCTTTCTCCGCCATTGATCTTGGACCAATCAAATGACCAAAGCTATATCACATCAGAGAATTCCATTGGCACGGTGTATTATTTTATTCACTGCCTCTGATTAGCAGTCTTCCGATTCATCCTCCATCGTCGATCTGATCTGCAGATCGACGATCCACAGTCAATCGAATCGGTGCTGCTCTGTGTTTGCCCCCGCTGATCATGAAAAGCTTTGATTACATCTGGGCCACCCACGTGTCAAGATCCAACGGCCCAGATTGCACCTCCTGACCTTGGTTAAAAACATGAAAACCCCTGTATAATGTTCTTTTAACCAATCTCAGCCGTTCGGAAACTCTAGATTTAATCTCTTGTTGTTCATATTTTTGATCCAACGGTTAGAAGTCATGTTGACTTTCCCCACCGCCCCCTGACATCGCCCACGCACCTATCTGTTATCGCGCTCATTCCACAGCCGTCAGATCTAAGACCCCAGATATGACGGTAGATGCGCATTTTCACGTAACTTTGAGGATGTCCGTTAAACTCTAGAAATCACACAAAATGGGCGGTTTTTAAATGCCACGTGTCGGCCTCTGACACATATCACGTCCAAAAATCTAAAACCTCTTTATTGCCCTTCTGCTACGTGATACATTTGGTTTTTGCCTCTGAAACCGCTTTCCCTTGTTTCCATTGCGTTTTATCACGTTCCTCCTTGACCGTTGATCTTTGCAGATCAATGGTCCCAGATCATTTTCACGTTGTTTCATCGCCCTCTGCCTTTCACCGAAGGACTTCTCAGATCAATCTTAACTATTGATCTCCAGGGCCAAATATAATCTAACGGCCCAAAATCATTTTGAAAGCCCCAATTTTCTTCGTTGCCTTTTTCACTGCTGATTAAGGTTTTAAACCCCTTTCTTCACATTTTTCGCTTGTATTATTATAATGTGACTCTGTCACATTATATTATTACATTTTCTCCCGACCTTTGATCTCCTCAAGATCAATGGCCCTAACTTAAAATCTCCACCATTTTCTCCCACCGCTCTCCTTTTGACCCCCGCGAATAGATCTCCATCGTTGGATGAATTCATCCAACGGCCATGCTCCTAACCACATCCTCCAAAGTATTTTTACCCAATACATAGGATTTATTAATTATTTTATGTATTTTGTAGGTTCTAAAGGTTTTTTCATATAATTTTAAAGAAGAAAAAAAGATGAGGATGACGATCCTCCAGGCTTTCGTTTATTAAAGAATATCCATCTGTGGGTTCCATATCACGTTTCATCAGTGCATCATGAGCAACGATGCCCTAATAACCCTCTGCACACCTGCACATCAAAAAGACACAGAGAATTAAAAAAAATCAAAGAGTATCAGTGTTGAAGACCTAACCACAGCAAAACTGAAGATTGAAGATTATTTTCACAGTTTTGGTGGATTATGGCTAAGATCGAAAATCAAAATCCTAATCCACTAAATTAAACACAGTTAAAGTCAAATAAAAAATATTTATCAGACAGAGGATGCCTCCATTGCCACATCAAAGGCTAATTGATTCCTCTCAGCTACCTAATGCCACCTGTAGCCTCACAACATTTAACAGAGGCTGATTAATGACCAGAACTAAGGATATTCGCCTCATCATAGTTGAACAGTTAATTCAACCAAAAGGATTGATTACAAAAATATCAGCTGAGTTATTACAAGATGACACAAATCCTTAAAGTCAACAAAATCTCCCCACCGAGCTTAATTATTAATGTAAAACAATTAGTACAGAGGACATATCTGTAAACTTCTCCATCGAACCCCTCAAAGGCCGAGAAGCATTTATCTATATTAATTGAACCTGGGAGATCTTTTATCCCATCCGACCTCCTCATATCTTCTATAAATACTTTTGTAGAAGATGAGAAAATGTTGGTTGCAGAACTTTGAAATATACTTGTGCTTGAAACTTCTAATTGTAAATAGTGTTCAAAGGCTCTTCAAGCTCTGTTTGTGATTAAATAAGTTAGTCTGAGAAGTGAAGATGACTGCTGAACTGAAACATTGGACTTGAAGATTGTAACTGGTTTGAAGCATCAATACAAGCTGATTTACAGGATCCTGGTCTATGTCAACGGTGATGTTTTTCTTATTGTAAATTGTTATTTTATTTCTGTTTTTGCTCTGTCCATCTTCTCTGATAAAGAACAACAAGCATAGAGTTATGATTTACTGTTTGCAGTACCCTTCTCTTACTGATAAGATTTATCTACATGTTTTCTTCCAAATTGTGTTGTTTAGGAATGATTTAATTCAGTTTGAGCAGTTAGGAATGCTGGAATTCCCTCATCCTACTGTCTAAGCTAAATGTTGTTCTTCAATGTTATTTTTAGTTTATGTTAAGTAGAGATGAACTAAGGAAGTGATGGTGAGCCTGTCCTTTAGTTTTATCCCCAAAAGCTATCTAAAAGTTTCCCTAAGAATGTGTTGAAAGCAGGCTAGGTTGAAAGTCCTACCTGATCTTAGACTATTCTTCATTATCTTATGTGTTTGTCTTGAAATTTTACTAAGTAAAGCACAGCTAGGGAAGTCTATGGTGAGCCATGTCCTCTAGTTTCTTCTCCAATAGTTTATTTAAAGTTTCCCTTTGTGTTTAATATGTTTTCTATTGAAAGTGCATCAAAATTTGGTTAGTTTCGAATTACTTACCAGATCTTAGATTACTTTTATGTCTTTCTTAAGTGTATGCTGAAATCAGGATAGTTTCAAAGTACTTACCTGATCTTAGGCTACTCTTTGTTCTTCATTTGTTTAATTCCCCTTCTTGTTGTATCATTTCATTCCATAAAATCAACTCTCAAGAGATCCTTAGACATAGATAACTTTCCCCATGGACCACTCTTGAACCTTTTTGTTTCCATTAAAGCCTACTATGACTCCATAGCCCAATGGACTAAAAACCAGTGTTATATCTATCTTTTTAGCCAAAGCTTGTTCTGGTTGCTTGCAACTTCACACCTTTTAAACTCTTGCATTTTAGGAATTTCCACTCAACTATAATCATGCTCAACCATCCAAAACAAACAAAAACTCTCGGTCTTCATAGCTAGCCTAATATCATTACCCAAAACCTTAAAGATAAATCAATCTTTGCACTTTATTAGAGAGATCCCTCTCTGGATTTAGGAGGGCTAGATCCTAGAATCCCAAAGTGGTTCAAGTGTTCTCTCTGTAGTTTGACTTTGCCAATATTGAAAATTACAGGGAGCTAAAAAATCCATCTTTGTTAATCAAAAAGTGTCACTGTGTCTTTTCAACCAGTTTAGAGTTCTCTACCAGTGGATTCTTTTGGTCTATTGAGGGTTGTGGAGTCGCCAAGTGGAAAATTTGAACTTTGTTGTCCACCGTCAGCATGATTGGAATTTCTTAACACATTCCCAGGGGATTTTATAAGAACTAGTAGAGTAATAAGCCTACTGGAGGTTAGTGAAGTCACCAGGTGGATGTTTTTTGTTGTTTTGAGGGTCTATGTTTTTATGGTCCACCACAAATAACTGATATAAAGCCAATCTAGGAATGTTTTTTGGGGTTTTCTGAGTTCCTATATGCATCCTAGTCTATAAGATTGTCCTAAACCTGGTTCGTCACTTAGCTAAGGTGGTGAAACAATAAGAGTTTACTCTAAATGATGTTATAGGTTGTTTGTCTGATTTCAATTTTGAAAGGCTAATGAGTCTACAAGAGTTTGCTAGACTGTTATGCACTCAGTATGTCCCACCGTGATCGCCATTATGTTATGGTCTCATGATTTGGCAGATTGGCGAGCCAAATGATAGGGTAACATTAGACCAAGCTTTGGAGCCCTAGGACCTAGCCTTCCTGGACTAAGAGAGGGCTCTCTCTATGAAGCGAAGGATGTGAGCTTGTTCTCTTAGTATATTTGATTTTAGGCTAGTTGTTAAGTGTGTTTGTTTGTTTTCGTGTTTGGAGGTGAAAACTGATTAAGTAGGCATCAATGAAAGATAATTTATCAAATCAACAAGGCTATGGGGTCAAATGAAAGCCAAGGATGCCTAGACAACATATAAGGTGTGTGGAAGGGCCGATTTAGTATAGTCAATGGATCTTTTGGGTAGTTTGTGAAGTGTAATGAATAGTAAGTTTGTGAGAGACAAAGAGATCTTAAGCATAAATAGTTAAACAACAAGAATTCATGAGGTAGGGCTGACCATTAATCTCTATGAATGAAACTCAAACTAGTAAATGCAGAAAATAAATAATCAGGTGATGCATAGAAGTATAAGACCCTCTAACTTTGGGAAAATCACTTCAGAATTTTGGGAAAACAAATAAGATAAAAAACAACCCAATCTATGAAGAGGGAACTCCTAAACATCTTATCTTGAGCTATCGGGAACTTTGGAATAAGACTGAAAAGCATGGACAAAGGGCAAGATCGAAACAAGACCTCTTTGACTTAACTAAAACAACCAATAATTCAGAGAGAGATTTCAGAAATGGAGTTTTGATTAGCTATGAGTAAGCAGGGCATACCGTGAATCATACTAGACAACACACATAATAACCATTAATGAAACTGATAACAAGTTCTTAGGGTACCAAAGAGAAATTAATAATTCTTTGACATGACCAAGAAAGATGAAAACATTTAAGCTGCAATGAATCAGGAAATTTGAGGTGCCTCCATGGGCATACCTCAAACTTATTCTTTACTGAACTATAGAAAGAAAGAAATATGAAAACATGTATGAGAAACTAATAAAACACAAAAAATAAGGAACACAATACCATTTACCAAGCCATGGAATCCTGCACACAAAGCCTCTCCATCATCTAGACAAGAAAATCATCCACTTCATAAACAAGTTTTTTCTTCAAAGCTCATATCCATGTATTTCTCTTCAAAATGTCAAGTTTTTCTTCTAAAACCTCCAACAATTTACAATGAGTCTTCATAAGTTATATATGAAATGACTAGATAAGCTCACAAGAGCATCTAGGAGCTCATTGGCCTAATACAAATATTTGATTTTTTCCTTGAGGCCTCACAAGGCCCAAGGCACAAAATATCTTCAAAAAATATCTATTCAAGCTAAAAATAGTAAGAAAATTGACTTTTAATCTCTGAAATAGAGTTAAAAATAGCTTAACGCACATTTGGATGGCCACCTTTAGAAAATTGTTTTTTCAGCAAAATCCTATAGGAGCATAGCAGCAGAAGAAATCATGTTTTGCAGAGGACGTTTGAGGGACTTCCTGATGTCGAAATGAGGCTCGTGATGGCTCGATGGAAAGCCCTAGATGTATAATTTCTATAACTACTTGAGTTATCTCAAAATGGTCCCTAGAAGTTTGTCAAAAAGTTGAATGAGTGAAAAAACCCAGGAGCGTAGCACCTGCTGATATTTGAGGCAGAAAGGTAAAAATTGACTGTTTTTTGCCTCTTTGGTGGATCAAAACACCTTATTTTGATCTGAAAATTTGTGAGAAGATGCCCCCAAATTTAATACATCCAAAAAAATAACTTTCATGAGCTGAGGATGCTCCAAGAAAAATGTGCAATTAGGCCTAAAAATCACAAAAGAGAAGATCATGTCAAAAAATGCTCATTTTTGGTGAGAAAACCCCTTATGGGTTTCTAGAAGCATGCAAGGAAGTTGAAGCCAAGATTCCAAGCCTAGATATATCCTTTTCCCCATTTTTCACTAGGCGCCTCCTTTGGGCAATTTTGAGTTTTCTTGGGCAATCTTGAGTTTCCTTCGGGAAAATTGATTCAATTTCTTGTAATGCCCGGTCATCTTCCTTTGCAAAACCAAGTTTTTATTTGCCTTGTATAATTCTTCCTCCAAATGCTTGTTTTCTCTTTCAAGCCATGATTCTTTATCATTTTCTATCTCTTGGGCAAGCAGTTGTGTGAGAGGATACTGTCGAGCAAGGGCTTCTTCTTCTTCCCTTTGTTTCTCCAAAGCTTTCCTAAGACCAATAGTCCTAGGCCTTTTTCTTACTGGCTTTTCATCTTCCTCATCATTACTGTTTTGGTATTTTTCATGTAGGCTACCACCAACTTCACTGTTCTTGTTATGACTGTCTTGAGGACTGTCTTTTTCACATTTACTGTCACTACTTTTCTCATCCTTTCATGAGCTATCTTTACCATCATCAACTTGTTCACCTTCTTTATGAAGACTGCCCTTATCTTCATTGTCATTGTTTTCATATTTTTCTTGGTTGTTATCTTTACTATCACCCCGTGTTCTTTCACTATCTTCATTTCTTCTTTGTAGGCTGTCTTTTTCACTGTTTTGAGTTTGTTGTGGGTTGTATTCATCAGGACTGCCTTCATATGCTTTTTGCATGTTGCCACTATCTTCATTGTTTTCTTCACTTTTCCCTTGAGGGTTATCTCCTCCTTCATCTGTGCTTTTTCCATCCTTTTGTGAATTTCCTTGACCATCATCAGTTTGTTTACCTTCTTCATGAGGACTGCTTTGTTCTTTGTCATCATCACCTCCTTGTTTTCTTTCACTGCACTCTTCTTTCTCAATATCATCTATGGGTGATGCTGGTTTTTGGGGAGTAGACTCATGAGAAGAAGGGGAAACATAATGAGTGGAGGGCGAGGAGTGAGCATGAGGTTTCAAATTTTAATGTTCCCAATTAGCCATAGCTACTTGGAACATTATAATTACTCCATTTTTGAAATAAGAGGTAAGAAACACAATAAAATATATCCCAGTGTGAAAAGGGATTGAGGTAGGAGGATAAAATAAAGCATCTTGAGTGTGAAGAGGAGCAAAAGCAAGGAACTAGCTAGTTGACCAAGTCAACCAACATTATCATAAGGGAGGGAAAGCCACTAGAGCAACGCAATTTTGAAGGAGGAAATTTCTCAAGGAAGCTACATCAACAATGTGTGGGGCCTGGGATGGAGAAGCTCACTTAGAATAAAAAGGAAGGGATAACAGCAATGGAATTAATTCATTCACACTTCTTGTTTCAGTCTTATGACTGATTGCAAGCTTCAGCTATTTAGCTGGAGTTGCAAAATTGTTTAGTGCAAGAGTTCTCATGCGGGAATTATAGTTCCATTGTTGTTGCATTTGATTTGGAGATTCAAGGGGGAGGTCTTGAGTTCCATTCTCATCATATATATTTAGGAAGCCATCCTCTAACCTTGGCAGCGCAGTCACTCCCAGTGAGTGTGTTATTTCTGCAGTAGTTGGGGTTGTATCTACCCATTTGAGCTTATTTCAGGAGAAGAGGAGGTGATTTCAACTCCAGGAGTTCTATTGTGGAAGGTCTTGAGCCTATTTTCATGTATTGTGTATCCTTGTTTGAGCATATAATATATTTCTAAATACAGAGTTTCTGGGTACAACGTTATTTTCTGTAGAGCTGTATCTTGTGTTACGACTTTGCCTGAAACCCTTGCCGGGAGGTTCCAATGTGTTTGAAAAAGAGGTCAATCCTCTAATTTCTGATCTTATAATGAATGAAAACTCCAGAAATATGTTACTCCATCTATTTCTGTAGTTTACATAATAATAATAACATTGTTTCTAACTCTGACATTTTTGTTTTATGATGTACTGGGGTTATGATGCCTTTTTCTACATTTGAGTTGGGGAGATCTGTTTATTGTAGCTAAAGTTATTTTTTTCTGATTCCATCCCATATTTAAGCCACATAAAACATATTATTGAGGATCCAAGCCCTGGACAGTGTTATTCTTGCACAGGTTTCCTTATACAGCGTCCTCACTGGGGATATTGCTGAAATTCCTGAAAAGGAATATTACAGTGGTATCAGAGCTCTGATATTGGCTCAGCTTGTGGGGGAGATTTATCTTCAGTATGGAGAAGGAATAAATCTCAACGCTCATGCTTCAAACCCTGTAGAACATTGCAAGGGATCTCAAGGAGATGAGGCAAGAAGAAGACCCTTTAGGGTTTTGCCCTAAGGCAAGTACCAGCACTGCAAATGGCATGAGACATTAAAATCCATCAAAAATCTACACCATGCCTTCATTTTTAACTGAAGGAGATAAGGAGGGTTCTCTAGGAGAATATTTTGAAGAATATGAGCTCCAGTCTCAAAAGTTCAAGGATCACCTGAGCTTTCAGGAGTTTTGTCGGATCAAGGATGGAAGGAGGAATGATTCTCATCAAAGGGAGGATAACTTGATGTAGGGATAAGCCCTACAGTGTATTATTTTATGGTTCTTCTTGCCCACATTTGATGGGACACCTAAGCACACAACAAAGGCATGGGTGGAGAAGTTGGACACATAATTTCAGCTTCTCAAGGTTTCTGAAATGGAAGCTATCAAGATAGCTGCATTGAATCTAGAAGGGGAGGCTCAAGACTGGTGGTTTCATGGACTGACCACACTTTAGCATCATCATATCACTCCATACTCAGCTTTCACCAAGAATCTAGTGGAGAGATTTAATCCAAGGGATCCGGAAGCCCACTTTGCCAAGATAACCAAACTTAAGCAAGAGGGAGATCTTGAAGATTATATTGCTGAGTATCTGTAGATTTCAGTGATGGTATCCAACCTCACTATGAGTAGGAAGGTATGCATGTTTTTTAATGGGATGGCTGAACTATTACAAGGGTTGGTCAAATCTACAAAACCAACTACACTCCTTGAAGCTGTGGAGAAAGCTAGAGATCTACAACACATCTTGCCCAGGGCAAGAACCTTTTTACAACAGAAGACTCATTCAAGGTCAAGGGAGAAAATTCCTATTCAGGAATTGGAGGAGAAATGTGTTATAGGGGAAGCACATCCTATCAAGACCTTCTCCAAGAAGGATGTCAGTGCTGTGCAACCCATAGAAGACTTTGCTCCAAGAGGAGGAACTATTGCAGTGTTAAGAGGGGTCCCAAAATATCTAACCTTGAGAGTAAGAGGCACTATCATGGGGCAAAGATTTTCTGTATTGATAGATAGTGGAGCCACTCACAATTTTATTTATGCACAGCTGGTACAAAAGAGAGGAATTCCTGTGGAGGAGTTTGAGGGATTTTCAGTTTTGGTCCCAGGAGCCATGACTTTGCAATGTGCCAAGTATGTTCCAGCGTTGACCATTACTATGGGTACATATACCTTGATAGACCACTTCTTTGTGGTAGATATTCCAGACACGAATTTTATATTGGGATTCTAGTGGTTAGTCACTCTTGGGAGAGTTACCACTGACTGGAGAACTCTGGAGATGGAAGGGACTAGAGGAGAAGATGTCGAGCAAAAAAAGATCAAGGGCATGAACGCATATCCCCCTCAAGTTGTTTCAACACATAGGATGGATCCAGATCTGTGCAGAGGAGACATTGCATGGGTAGTGGAGCTTCATGTATCCGAGGTGAGGGGCAAGGACACACCAATGCATCCAGATGTTCAATCTATTTTGGACCGGTATTCTACAGTATTTGGGGATATCCCACCAGGGAGACCTCCTGACCGAGGGTTTGAACACACCATTGAGTTGGAACAAGGGGTAAAAGCAGTGATCACCACTCCTTATAGACATCCCAAGGCCTATAGGGATGAGATTGAAAGAGCTATCCAAGAGCTGCTAGCACTAGGGCACATCTGGCCTAGTACTAGTCCTTTTGCTTCCTCAGTGGTTTGGGTAAAGAAGAAAGATGGCACATTGAGGATGTGCATCAATTATAGGGCTTTGAACAAGAAGACTTTGAAGAATAAGTACCCTATACCCAGGATTGATAAACTCATGGATGAGCTGAGGGGATCCAGATATTTCTCCAAGATTAATTTGAGGTCCAGGTACCATCAAATCAAGGTAAGGGAGCAAGATATCCCCAAGATAGTGTTCAGATGCCACTATGGTCATTTTGAGTTTTTGGTAATGCCCTTTGGATTGACTAATGCTCTGGAAACTTTCCAATCCTGTATGAATCATATCTTCCGAGGTCATTTGCAGAAGTTTGTATTGGTCTTCTTTGATGATATTCTGATCTATAGCCACACTTGGGAGGAGCACTTGTAGCATATTGAGAAAGTCTTACATATCCTTAAGGAGCACCAATTCTATGCCAAGCTCTCCAAATGTGAATTTGGCCTCACAGAGATTTTGTATTTGGGGCATATCATAGGAGTGGATGGAGTAAGGGTACATGAGGAGAAGATTCAAGCTATCAGAGATGCGCCTGAACCTAGGAATGTTACAGAACTCAGAGGGTTTGTGGACATATGCACCTATTATCGGAAGTTTGTGAAAGGGTTCTCACAACTAGCAGCACCACTTACATACTTGACAAAGAAGGGGGCTTTCCAGTGGACACCCATAGTGCATAGAGCTTTTGATAAGCTCAAAGAGGTAATGAGTAGTTGTCCTATTTTGGTTTTACCTGACCTTTCTCAACCTTTTGTGTTAGAATGTGATGCATCAGGTGAAGGTATTGGGGCAGTCTTGATGCAAGGGGAGCATCCTATAGCCTTTGAGAGAAGAAATTTGCTCCCTCATGAGAAGCTATACTGCATCTATGATAAAGAAATGTTGGCTATCGTGCATGCATTAGAAAAATTTCGACAATATTTGGTGGGGAATAAGTTCAAGGTGAAGACTGATCAATAACCTTAGATTATTTCCTGAACAGAGGCAGCTTCAGAAAAGACAATAGAATTGGGTGAGAAAAATCCAGGCCTATGACTTTGACATAGAATATGTCAAGGGGAAGAGAAATATAGTAGCTGATGCACTTTCCAGGAGACCTACAACGCTGTCCTTGATGGGCATGGATGCAGATTGGAAGGCTCAACTTTTAGTTGAGTACTCCAAAGATGACTTTGCATGCGGGACAATTGATGGGGTGGTACCGAATGAAAGATTTAGAGTGTTGGATGAGGTTATCTATTACAAGGATCAGATCTACTTGGATAAGAATTCTAAGCTCAACGAGAAGATCTTAGTGGCCTCACATGATTCCGAGCATCAAGGTTTCACAAAAACTTACTAATCTATCAGGGAGAGATTCTCATAGAAGGGTCTCAAGGAGGATGTGCTCCGGCATGTCAAGGAATGCACCACTTGCCAATAGAATAAAGGAGAGCACACTTATCCTGTTGGGTTGTTATAGCCACTACCTATTCCAGATGGGAAGTGGGAAAGCATCTCTATGGACTTCATCACCGACTTACCGACAGTACAGGGTAAGTACTATATCTATGTTTTTGTTGATATACTAACAAAGTATTCTCATTTCTTTTCCATCTCTGCACATTATACTGCTTCATAGGTAGTTGAGCTCTTCTTCAAAGATGTATTTAAACTCCATGGTCTCCCTAGGACCATAGTGAGTGATTGAGACAACCACTTCATGGGTGGCTTTTGGTAGGAACTTTTCTAATTAGTGGGAACTGACTTGACCCCTAGCACAAACTATCACCCCCAAACTGATGGGCAGACTGAGATAGTGAACAAGTGGCTAGAAGGCTACTTGAGAAACTATGTGGCTGGGCAGCAGAAAGCTTGGTTGTGGTGGCTCCACTTGGGGGAGTATTGTTACAACACTACTCACCATATCTCTATTGGCACGACACCATTCGAAGTCTTGTATGGATATGAGGCACTTCCATTTGCTGATGTTGTGTTTGGGGCAAGTAAAGCTCCAAGGGCAAGAATTGGATTCAAGAGAACCATGATATACTCAGGGCCCTCAAAGATAACATTGCCACTGCTCAGAGCCAGCAAAATATGTATGCAAACCGTGGTCAGATAGAGAGATAGTTTGAGGTGGGGGATCTTGTCTACCTACGCCTTTAACCTTACAAACAGTGCACACTCAAGGTGAGGATTATAATGTTCCCAATTAGCCATAGCTACTTGGAACATTGTAATTACTCCATTTTTGAAATAAGAGGTAAGAACCACAATAAAATCCACCCCAGTGTGAAAATGGATTGAGGTAGGAGGATAAAATAAAGCCTCTTGAGTGTGAAGAGGAGAAAAAGCAAGGAACTAGCTAGTTGACCAAGTCAACCAGCGTTGTCATAAGGGAGGGAAAGCCACTAGGGCAACGTAGTTTTGAAGGAGGAAACTTCTCAAGGAAGTTAAATCACCAATGTGTGGTACCCGGGATGGAGAAGCTCACTTAGAATAAAAAGAAAGGGATAGCAGAAAGGGAATTCATTCATTCATACTTCTTGTTTCAATCTTATGACTGATTTCAAGCTTCAGCTGTTTAGCCAGAGTTCCAGCACTGTTTAGTGCAAGATTTCTCATGTGGGAATTCTAGTTCCATTGCTGTTGCAGTTGATTGCGAGATTAAAGGGGGAGGTTTTGAATTCCATTGTCATCAGATATCTTGAGGAAGCCATCCTCTAACCTTGGCAGCACAGTCACTCCCAGTGAGTGCGTTATTTCTGCAGTAGCTATTGTAGCTAGGGTTGTATCTAACCATTTGAGCTTATTTCAGGAGAGGAGAGGTGATTTCAACTCCATGAGTTTTATTATGGAAGGTCTTGAGCCTATTATTGTATTGTGTATGCTTATTTGAGCATATCATATATTTCTCAATATAGAGCCGCTGGGTATAGCGTTATTTTCTACAGAGCTGTATCTTGTGTTATAATATCATTCATTATGATATTATAATGAATGAAAGCTCCAGACATATGTTATTCCATCTATTTTTGTAGTTTACATAATAAGAATAACGTTGTTGCTGCCTCCGACATTTCTGTTTTATGATGTACTGGGGTTATGATGCCTTTTTCTACATTTGAGTTGGGGAGATTTGTTTATTGTAGCTAAATTTATTTTTTTCTGATGCCACTGCATATTTAAGCCAAATAAAGCATATTATTGAGGATCTAAGCCTTGGACAATGTTATTATTGCACAGGTTTCCTTATACAACGTCCTCACTGGGGATATTGTTGAAATTCCTGAAAAGGAATATTACACAAATTTCAAGGCAACCAACTTCTTGAAAGCATGATAAGATTGATGGGGAGATAGTGAGCTCTTGAGTAGTTGTAGGTTCAAACCTATTTTGATGGCCTCCCTTCTTAACCCCTTTCTTCTTTGGAGGCATTTTGGTTTTGTGATTTCTTCTTTACCCACTCAGCAAACAGGTTCTTCAAAATGAAATAGGTCTACTCCTTCTAAAACACTGTTTTCTCCCTTAAATTTTACTTTCCAAATGCTCAAAGATTCAAAAAAACTAAGGTGTAAAGAGATGAAAAATACCTTTAAAATACCCTTGCTGTGGTGAAAAACTAATTCTGTGAAAAAAATTCTAAATTTGGCAGTTTTTGAGGCCTTTGGAGTGGTGCTACGTTCCTATACACAGGCGCGTAGCACCTGCATGTTGCTGTGGGTGCCTCAGGCACCTTTTGAACACCGTGCCAGGCAGGCAGTGTTATGGGCCGTGCGTTGGACGCCTTCTGAACGTCGGGCGAGGAGACAAAGGCGTCGCGCCCGCCTACAGGCGTGTCGCGCCCTTTGTGTTTTTCTTTGGCGGGATGCTACAGGCGCATAGCGCCCTCCTACAGGTGCATCGCGTCCTCTGAAACTTGCATAATGGTCACCCGAAAACTTGAAAAACGAAACCTCTTCCTTTGCCATGTGAACAATAACATGTAAAAATATTCATTGAGGGTCTTATAGCTTTTTTGAAATTTTTTGAACCTACTCTTTACCTCCTTCAAAGAGCCTTAAACTTTCTTTTATTAAACTATAGAAAATGGACCTTTGCCTCTTTTTTGAAGGGAGCTGCTTTTTGAACAATTGCTTTTGTTATGCCTTCTGCTCATCATGAGGGAGAATCTTCAAATACAATCTATGTTACCTCTGCAGGAGTACTTTTAAACAAATTGTAACTTATGTATGTTATTTTAAAGAAGCTACTTCTCACAAAATGTTTATGGCCTTCAGCTTATCATTTAAGTTTCAAACTTTTACAAAGTTTAGGCCCTGTCTTAGTTAATCAAATGAAGGATGACTTTTAGAAGCAACTGTGCCCTCTACTTATCATGAAGAAGGCCCAAACTTAACTGTTTCTTATCTTTGTTTACCTTTTACTTGTTATGAAAGAGGCTTCAAAACACAATCTATAGTACTTTTGCAAGAGTGCCTTTGAAAAATTTGAAACCTATATATGCATACTCGAAAAAACCTACTTTAGTCAAACTATTATGGCTTAGCTCATTAAACATTTAATCATTAGCCTTTGACAAAGCTTCACGTTGTTGCATGATCAAACTTCCTGATGGCAAGATGAAACATCTCCTACATTAGTATCTTCAGTTTCTTAGTATAAAGGAAAAATTTGCCTTTGCAACCTAAAGAAAGTGATTTTCATTTCCCCCTGTAGAGGTAGCTTGCTGAAAATTGTGTCTTTATCCCTGTTTATCTTTTGAAGACTGTCTTTAAACACAGTGTCTGTGCTATGCCCTTTGCTAACCTTTGAAGGAGGTATGTCAAAAAAAATATTTTTACCTTTTTTTTGTCATGAAAAATGCTTTCAAACAATTATGTAGAGATTTTCTTTGTTATTGATTGTATTAATTCTTGAAGGAGGTGATCTTTCATCAAATACTATGCTCTCTGCTTATTAGTGAAGGAGGTTTTTGAAAAGTGCATTTTTGCCATCTGTTCACGATTGGAGGAGGTATTTAAAAACAGTTTCAGGTCCTCTACTTATGATTTAAGGAGACCCTTGAACCTTAGTATTTTATTTCTTTGTTCATTATTGAAAAAGTCCTTTTAACAAACTATAATGGCCCTCTACTTGTCATGAAGGAGGCCCTTCATGAAAACTAAACTCTGCGCCCTCTTTATGTTCTACTTTTGAGACATGACTTCTTGCAGAACTTCACTATGAAACCTAGGGGCGAGTAATGAATTTGTAAATGATAAATGATTGTTGTGTTTGTCTTGAAATAACCCTTCTTTGTAGTAGATATAGTTCCTTTGGCACTGAATTTGTCCTTTAATGTTTTTAGAGCCTAGGCTTAAATTAAGATAGAAAGGAAGTTGTTCCTATCATACCTTTCATTTCGATTCCTGGTTGCTTAGAGGCTCTTTTTTCCAAAATATTGTCACTGTTGGTTGCATAAGACTGTTTTGCAGAGCTGGCTCACATGTTTGGGAACTAAATGCAAAAATACCATTTTGAGTTGCTGAATGAAGACATTTCCTAAGCTTGGTATCTTTTGCCATGATGGGGGACTTTTGACCTCTTTGGTGTTTTGACTTTGCAGGGAGGAATCTGAAGGTCTTTACTCTCTGTATTCTTCTTGATTTCAACAGTGAAATGCTAAAAATTGAAGTTTTACCCTTAAGTGTCCTCTTTCTCATACTGATTAGAGCCATTCATTCTAGCACCCCTGCAGAGATGCATTGTTAAGATAGCTTTAATCATTGGAGTTTCTTCTTGTAGTGTCATGCAATTATGCTTGAAATAATACTTTTTCTTCAGTCATGGAATTTATTTCTCTTTTCCCTGATTTGAATCTTTCTGAGCTCTGCTGAAACAATATGCAGTGACTATTTTAGTGGTGTATGACCTATGGATAGACAAAGGATTTGTTTTTCCAGAAAATGAGAAAGGAAGGCTGACTGATGTTGAAAACATGGTTTTTGGCTTAGAGACAGTTTTTTCAAGGTATTTACCCTGAAAACCACCAGTTAGACCTAAAGACTTTGTTATAGTTTGTAAGGGATTTATGAGATATAGTTAGGTCATCAGATGGAAAAATAAACAGTGAAAGAGGAGTAGGCACTTGTCTTGTGCTTGATAGTGAGTTATGTGAAGCAGGTGAAATTGGATATCAGATGTACTAGGCTTATAACAGTTATGGACAGGGAAGGTTTGCTGATTTAGGGTAGGACTGAAAACTGAAGACCACTTCCACCTCAATATGCAAGAGAGGGGTAAGAAGACAAAAAATTGTTTGAGGGGTTTTCTAGATGACAAATTTACTGATCGAGATTGGTTTCTAGAAAACCTAGACAAGGGAGCTAGTGATCAAAATGGGCAAAAATACTGATGACTAACATAGCCAATTTAACCAAGTTGAAGAATGACCCCATCGCACACAATCGCGCAAGGTTAAAAAGTATGGGACACTGTTCAAAATGGATTTACATCAACCACAGATGAACAAGGTATGAAAAATTTGGTAAATGATGCAAAAGCAAAGAATATTATTATTAGTTGACTTATTGAATCTGCTTATCATAAGGTCTTGGGATGTAAAACCAACAAAAATTTATGGGACAAGCTTGAGAATATATATGCAAGTGAATCAAATATCAAAGAAGAAAAGCTTCAAATCTATAGAGAAAAATTTGAGCAACTCAGAATGAAAGAAGATTGCAGCATTGTTGCATACTTCCAATACATTGATGAAATAACCAATACTCAGGAAGGATTGGGAGAGCCAGTTGACGAGAAAAATATTATGCAAAATATTATTAGAACGTTACCAGGGAGATTTAACCCAAAGGTATCGGTCTTAGAATAAAGTGAAAATTTGGAAAAACTCAGCAAAGAGGAATTATATGGAGTTCTCATAGCATATGAAATGAGACTTGATGAAGAAGAGGGTACTTCACATATATAAACTGTGTTCGTTTCATCTAAGAAAACCAATAAGGACAAAAAACCTTCAATTGAAAATACATGGACCTGCAAGTGTGAAGAAAAGGGAGATGATGAAGAAGGTATTTCAGATGAAGAATATGCTTAGTTTACGAGAAAACTAAAAATTGGTAAGGGAAAATTCAGAGGTAAAATTCCATTAATATGTTTCGGCTATCGTGAGGTTGGGAATTTCGCATCAAAATGTCTGAACATAAGTGATGGAAACTCAAAAGGAAAGAAAGGCTTTTATAAATTCAACAAGCAAGGATCCAAAAGGAACTTTCTCTCTAAAGAAGATAGCTCATCATCCGATAAAGAAAATGACAGTGAAGAAGAAGCCAATGAGAGAGTATTGTTTATGGCCAAGCACAATAAACAAGAGGTATCAAACAACGAACAAGAAGGATTGACCATAGAATATTTTTCTAAGGAATCAATCAAACTTATAAAAGAGCTCAAGGCAGAGAAGATCCATTCCAATACTCTTGAAGAACAAGTTCAAGGTCTCAAAATTGAAGTTGAAGAACACAAATGCATTGAAGAGTCACTTCAAAAGAAGTTTGAAGAAAGCAACCAAGAAAAGGAATAATTAGAAGCCGAAGTAGTCTCACTGTGTAAGGAAGTGAAGAATTGAAAAAATATCCAAAACTATGCCAACAGCTCAAGGGCATTGGAATAACTCATCAAAAATCAACGATATTACAATGACAGAGCTAGCATCGGTTACAAAGAAGAAGAAGCAGGACCTTCTACAAAAAAATGCATTGAACCTATGAGATCTGACATTCATGTAGACTTCATTGGACAAGATTCACAAGAAAAGCCTTGGAAGACAATTTCTTGATGAAGATTTCCATCCAGGTACCAACATATTTTTTATGGCTACTATTATTCATTTGGAAAATTTGGTCATAAAGCTGTAGAATGTCGCACGTACCCCAGGAACGAATACAATTCTGGGAGATCTGTAAAATATTAACCTCCCAGGGCTCAAGGAAACATCAATATATTTGAACATTTAAGAAATAATATTGAATGTTACAAATGTTGAAACTTTGGACACATAGCCAGAGACTGCATACTTGAAAATACCGCAGAAGAATCTTTGAAGCCACAGAACAAATGAACATGGAAGAAGAAGAAGACTAATAATTTTTCTCTCACTCTTAAGGCTCAAAACAAAAAAGATGTGTGGTATGTTGATAGTGGTTTCTCAATGCATATGAATGGAGATAGAAATAAATTTGTATCTCTGAAAGAGAAGAAGGATGGAACCATGTCCTTTGGAAATGATGGATCTTCAAATGTTATAGGATCAGGTACTGTCACTCTCAGAAGCAAATATGTTGTAGCCAATAATGTTCTATTGGTTGAAAACATGAATCACAATCTTCTCAGTGTTGGACAAATGTGTGATCAAGGACACACAATACTATTCAACTCCACAAAATGTGAAATCAGGAAATAGCGAAAGAGGATGATATAATATTTGGTAGCAATGATGATCGACTAAGTAAGAAGTTTTCTACAAAGATGCAAAGTGATTTCGAGATGTCTTTACTTGGTGGGCTGACATACTTCTTAGGGCTTCAAATATCTCTACAAGAAAAATTAATATTTATATGTCAAGCCAAGTACATCAAGGAAATGCTCAAGAAATTTAAAATGGAAGATTGCAAACCCATCCTTACTCCAATGGTAATAGGTTGCAAATTGAGCATAGATGACTCATCTAAGGATGTGGATAAAAAGTTGTATAGATCTATGATTGGTAGTCTTCTATATGTAACAGCCTCTCAGCCAGATGTTATGCAAGCAGTTGGACAAGTAGCAAGGTTCCAAGCAGTACCGAAAGAATCACATATTATTGCAATCGAAATAATTATTTGATATCTAAAGGGAACAATAGAATATGGCTTGTGGTATCCCAAGGGTAACAATCTCATTATTCATTCCTTTACAGATGTAGATTGGGTAGGAAGCATTGATGATTGTGAAAGTACTCATGAAGCATTGGAATATCTTCTCTAGAAGCTTGGGATTCTCCCAAGTTCTCATTAGATTTTCCTTATTCATAATATAAAGGGGGAGTGGAAGTGTGTACAGGTCTGCAGGATGGTTGTGTGTCAGGGGGAGTGGAAGTGTGTACAAGTCTGCAAGATGGTTGTGTGTTAGGGGAAGTTATCCTTTGCCATTGATGTCAAAGGGGGAGAGAATGTTGTAGGAAGATGTGTCATGATTGTAGGGGGAGTACTTGTATTGCCATCAATGCAAAAAGGAGAGATTTTTGATCAACAATTGTCATTGATGTCAACCCAAGCAGTAATAGGGGCTAACCCAATATTACAATCCAAATTAATGTATTCTAGGTCAAGAATACTTTTTATGGTTTCTACTTTTCGATATGTTTCAGTTGATATATGGCATGCCATGTAATTCTTCACGGTTTGAGAGATATTCATGTTTGAAGCTTGTACCCCCAGTTAGTGGGCTAAAACCCCATGGGGTTGTGGCATGGGTCATTGAAAAGTCATAATTAATATTTTTTAAGCTCCTAAAATCCCTCCCACATTCACTTGCTGAAGCCCCTCTTAACCTAAGCATTTATATAAATTGTGATCCTCTTATCCTCCTCATGCAAGGGATTTTTCCGTCTGAAACAGGTCATCATGGAATTTTCACTCTAACATTTTTTCTACGAAGGTTCAGAAGCTGAAATTTTTAAGAGGAAAATTAGAAATCCTGAGGAAGCTCTTGTAGAAATTTCAGATCAAGGTGCGCAACATTTTCGGAGATATGATTTGTGGAAGTCAATGTTTTTGCAGGCTCCTAAAATTCACCTCAAAGAAGTGACCTTGGGATAAATGTTATAACTCTCTCTCTCTGAGTATCAAATTGGAATTTTGTAAAACGTGGCAAATAGTTCACGGATTGTATTTTTTTCTCTATAAATTGTAATTGTAGAGTTGAATAAAGAAACATTGACACATGGCATGTCATACAATTTCACTCTACTGAAACAGTCCATAATTAGGGCATTGTGAGAGATTGGGCATAAATCTCCCTTGAAGAATCAAAATTGGGTTATACCTATGGCATTGGGAAGAAGACTCAGAGGAATACTACAAGACCGAAAATATGATATTGGGGATTTCAAATAACAGAGATACACTAGATTCAATATCGAGCTCCTAGAAGGCAAGAAAATATAGATCATGTGTTGTCAAGGGCTGTAAAGGACCAGATTTTCTAGGGTAGAAAAGCAAAGAAAGGTGCAACAGAGGGTAGCATGACAAGAGTAGCAACCAAGGTGTAGAACAACAACAAGAAGTTCATCACATGAAGTCTTCAAGTGGGGAGCACTTCATACAATCACTATAAAGGTATCATTGTAAATACATTATTGTAAAAATTGTACTAGTGTCTATCTACCAAGAGTTGAAGAGGCAGTGTCGGGAGGTCTAGGATCATAATTAGGTGGTTGTGTCATAGTTGGGGTTATAGTCTAGTGTGTCTTCTTCTTCTACATCATTCTATATCATTGTAAAGTAGACCATTTTCCTTGGCATGGGAGTCCATTCTTATTTTATTCTTCTATAGGGTGGTAGGGTGGTGATAGGGTGAGTTGTAGCTCAGTGGGTGTTGGGGCATCCATTCATTTGACTACTGAAGAATCTCGGGTGTTGGAGCATCCATCCAGTGGGAGCTGGCTAAGAATGTTTTTATAGATTCTAGGAAGTTGGAGCTTTATTTTCAATTGGAGTTGAATATTAAAGAGTTATTAGAAAAGAATTAGGTGGTTTTTGTCCCGGAGTGGGTTTCCACCTTAAAAAATTTGTGCATTTGTTTTCCTTTTGTTTGCTGCTATCATTGTACAAACACTGATAATAATTCAAGATTAACTAATGCTCTAATTGAAATAAATATTGATTCACCCCCCCCTCTCCATATTTCGAACATTTGCATGGCTCAGGTACATTATAACTCTGCCTAGCTGTTTCTGGGGCGCGATATCTTGGAAAAAATGGGTCTTGTCTAGGCCATTTTCTTCCTTCCATGTTACCTTCTCCTCTAAGCTGATGAGGAGGCCATTTTTCCTGTAACATACCTATAGAAAAATTCAGATATGGAAGAAATACTGCGTTGTAGGGTTTAATATATGTTTGGCCACATGTCAAGATCTGAAAATGGTGCTCAAGATGTTCAATACTCTCTTGCCAATGGAATAGAAGACTTCTCCACTAAAAAGGAGCACTGAAATGGCCTAGATCATAGTAGATCTAGCCTTCACTTGTTGTAGCTTTCAAAGACAACCAAACCCCCAATAGGGTCTGCATTATAGTTGGAAGAAGAAGCTTGGCCTCAAGCCAGATAGTGGATTATGCAATACAAACTCTCCCAAGAGCTACTCAATGAGAAGAGGTGGGATTCTCGATTAGGAACACCCAATGCTATATAGAATTTGCAATTTAGGCTAAACAACCAAAGAAAGTTTATATGTCTAAACAAACAATACTTCAGAAATCTGATATCCTTCAACAACCTCTTCATGCTACCATCCCCTTCCTTATATAGATTAAGAGCTTGTAAACCCTAAAACACCTTGAATGAAATAGCCACTTTCACATAAGCCATCTCCATCTAAAACTATGTTATGCCTCATTGATGGCCACTCCTCCAAGACAACATTGTAGATTTGGTCATGGTTGACCCAGTCAAAACATCCAGCTCCTTTCACACCTAATAGTGCCTACTTACATAGCCAAGATCTAGCTTTTTTCACATTTGGCATTGATTTATTTGCTGTTTAGGTCTTTTTTGATCCACCTTTACATTTTTATTCATGAAATAGAAAAATAAAACAAATTTGAATATTCCCATTAGCTTAGGACTAATTGGGAATATTATAGCACCTCTTGGTTACTGATATGCAATCGTGAAATAAAGTGGGCAAAAAATATCCTCCCTGTAGGCCTTTTTGGGTGGTGGTCATTCCAGAGAGGTGACCACTGCAAGCTCTACCCTGGGGAAATCACTAAGGGCTTGCTCAACTTGGTCATGGGTGAGGCATCAGTGTAAGATGGTGTTGATGCCTCGTCGGTATAATACATCTCCCATCAGGAGGTATCAGGGGGCCTGGTGACGGATGCAATGAAATTTGTCACGAGTGAGATGGGGTATAAAATTTTGGGTTCATAAAAAGAGAAGAATATATCTGTACCAAGGGTCGTCGGTCACTACGGGGAAGAGATGCTCGTCTGGTAGTGAATTGTTGACTAGTTATCCTTGGTATGATTTGGCAGGTTCATGATGAAATCGACTAAGATTAATGCCTTCTTTCTCTTAGGGTAGCAAAACTATAAGTCGTATTATTGCAGAATGACTATCTAGCGGGCATACTTATGGTTCATTAAATGGAACGTGAGCAGATATTTTATGGCGTTAATATCTGCGATGACTGTTGTGGTATTTAAGATGATGTAATGGTGAATTTTTTGGATTGCGTGAAATATTTCTAGGACAGTATTTTATTTAGGATCATATCTTATTGTAGGGCCTGATAAGGTTTTGTTGACACAATATATTAGATTCTCCTTCCAATCCGGGCCATCTTGGATCAATACTTTGGCCAAAGCGGTCTCATATGTCGATAGATACAGGATGTAGTCTTTGGTGTAGTGGGGGACTGATCAGTGGCACTGAAGACAATGTGTCTTTCGGCACGTCAGAAAATTGTTGGGCTTGATCATCCCATTTGAACGGGATTACCTGACGAATAAGATGTAGGAATCCTTGAGTGCAAGTGGTGTAATCTATGACAAAACGTCTCAGAATGTTGGCCTTCCCTTGCAAGCTTTGTAGTTGCTTGAGGGTTGGAGGTGTAGGTACCTCTTTGATAGCTTGGACCTTCAGGGGGTCCACTCTAATTCCTTTTTGGGACACGATAAAACCTAAAAAATTTCATGATGTGACACAAAAGATGCACTTTAGGGGTTTCAAGCGTAAGTTGTATTGATGGCATCATTGGAATACCAGTCAATGATCCTCGAGGTGGTCTGATCCTTTCCTAGATCGGACGATGAGGTCATCCAATTAGACGAGGATAAGGTGTGCCAAGTCATGAAAGACATAATTCATGTCCTTCTGGAAGGTGGCGCCAACATTTTTTAGTCCAAATTTCATCACATGGTATGTGAAGGTACCCCATCTGGTGGTGAACATGGTATTTTACCAGTCAGCATGACGTATTTGGATTTGGTTATAACCAGAGAAGCCATCAATGAAAGAGAGAGCCTCGTGACCTGCACAAGCATTGATGACTTGGTCGATGAATGGTGTAGGGTAATTTTCCTTGGGACATGCCTTGTTCAAATTGAAAAAGTTAGTGTAAATGCATATGGTGCCTTGTTTTTTCACGACGGGAATAGGGTTGGAAACCAAAGACATGTAAGTGATGGGGTGGATGAACCCAACTTTGTGAAGCTTGTCGATTTCTCATTATATTGCTCCTTCCTTAGATGGTTGCAACTAATGTTGTTTCTAGCACACTGGTGGTACATCAAGCTAGGTGTGAATGTGGTGCTCTACAATAGTGGGACTAAGGCCAAGAATTTCCTAGTAGTCCCATACGAATATATCTCAATAATATTGCAATAACTAGGTGTAAGAGATTATCTCTTCAGGTGAACATGTTGCACCTAGTGATATTTATTTAAAAATTTTAGGATTTCAAGAGATATTCACCTTAATGGTAGGGGAAATGTTTAACATGTTCCCTTCTTCGAACACATCGGGCATTGGAATGGGATTCTTGAACCAATAGAATTTCCCTGATGGAAGGAATTATTTTGATTCAATCACATAAATATCTTAGTTTCTTATATTGCTAGGGATGAAAGTTGTTTTAGGAAGAAAAAATGAGTGGTGATGCATTACATCCCACAGATAATCTGGCTTCGTCATGGCCTCAAGTATATCCTCATCCGAGTGAAATAAGGATCCTAAAGGGGATTGAGTCTGCGCCAGGCCATGAGGAAGAGGTTGAGTCCTAACGGAGTTGGTCTACTGACATGAATAAGATTCCATCTTCTATGTGGTGGAACCGGATGTGGTCGACAGGGTGCATATGGATTTGGTTTGCATCGTCGTTGGTACAACAACTCTCGTAGTTACATCTAACTCGACACTTATGACAAATGAGCAAACATCCTGAGTCATGGTTTCGATACATGATTATATGAATCATATATGGTGTATTGTGCTGTCGACATTTTTTGGGGGAGGAATTTCCATCATGGGAGCTTGCGAGGGAGAAAGACAAGATTCCTCATTAGGCTGAGCACTTTGTAATATTCCAAATCTGGAGTAGCTCAGCAAGCATGCACTAAAAATGCATTTTTAGAAATATATGCCATAGAAAATGAAAATAAACACTTGGATCCCATATATAAATCCATCTAGAATATAATTCCAAGAGGATATCAGAAATAAATGAAACTAGGTGGGGTAAACAGACATCCCACACTAGTGTAGCTGAAAATGACTAAAAACCCCAGACACTGCTACTTAGGAATAATGCATAAAAGAGACTGCACAGTATTTCTAGGGTTTTAACTTAGAAAATAGGAGAAAATATATCTACTCATATATTATACAATAATTCTTTAAGAAATGAGATCTATCCTCCTTATACAAAATACAAGAGAACCTGGCAAAGGTTTCTTGCCAAACACTCTACATACAAAATGTGATATTCAGAAACTTACTGAATCACCACTACAACACTAAAGCGTATGAGTGTACAAGGCTGGAAAGATGTCTGATATGATGTATATCCATCAAGGGCTTCCTCCCATGAAAGTTTGAACCTTTCAATCACAAGAAAACACTGCAAGGGAGCCACTATACCATCTCCTGAATATTGCCTCCAAAATAACACATTCCCTAGCTGGAATAGCGTTGGGAATGTAGGGGAAATGTGTGTTTGCTACAAAAAATCTGAAATAAGCACTATACCTCTCCAAATATGCCTCTCAGGTGAAGGAAATCTTCCTCCAAGGAGAAACTAGCTCAGAAGGTGGGATTCCAATCCCTTCCACTACTGCACCCTGCAACCTGCACAATCTCTAGCAAAAACTATGCTGATGAAGTGGGTTGAATCTTGGCCTAAAAAACTGATGTGGAATGATGAATACAAACTCTCCCAAGAGGATCCTCAAGGAAAGAGGTGGGATTCCCGCTCGGGAGCACCCGGTGCTAAACAACACTGCTACCCTTCTAAACAGCAAGAGGAAGCAAAAGTATGAGTAGACAAGAATAATAATCTAAGAGATGAAGAATAATGCTGCCATCCTCTTCCTTAAATAAAACATGAGTTTTATTGCCCTTGGCCCCAATCAATTAGGTCATCTCTATCCAAAGATTCATCTCCCTCCAAAATTCGTTATTCCTTCTTGGATTCCTCCTCCTCCACAACTGCGTTGTTGACTTAGTCAAAGTGGACTGAATCAACTTGATTTTATCCTTGTTCACACATGGAGGTGTTTTATTAAGCCAGAAAGAGTGTCTCCTTTCACACTTGGAGTGTTTTTATCCGTACTTAGGAGACTTATGAGCTTTTCTACCCATTTATTCACTGGTTAGAGCTGCTGCTAACTCTAATGTTCCATTTAGCTTTGAGGTTAAAATTTTGGAACATCATAGTCCTCCCCTCCAAAATATTTGCTTGTACTCAAGAAAATGTATAGGGAGAGAAAAATTTATCCTCTCCTCCTCATGTGGCCTCCCATAAATAGCCTCCATCACTGCATCAAGAGAATCTGCAAATAAATTGTCATCCAATGTTTCCTCCTAAATGTGAAAAACCAAATGGTCTACATCAATCAAAGGTGGAAGGTGTGAATGGAAACCTACTTGCTATCCAAATGAAGTGAGTTACCCTCCAACATGGAAACTCATGAAGAACCTCCTCCACCTTTAGCTCATGGAATATAGGTGGGCTGAATAAATGAACATGATAGGCAAGAAGGCCTATCCCACACTATCCTCCTCTCCACTTATGATAAGTGTAGAGGGCATGCTGATCTTGGGCTACAACATGATTGCCCTCCAATGGCATGAAGAAGATTGAGTCTCCAAGGACTCTTCCCCCAAAATCATGAGACATGCAACCCAAACCATTCCATTCAAGATGAATGGCACATCATCACCATTTGGCATCCAAATCAGAAAAATGTTGAAAGTTTTGTGCAATGTTGGATGGTACCAAAGGTTATCCAAGTGGATATTACATCGTCTTCCCAACTGTTGTTTCAGAATGTCATGTAGCAAGTGGTTCTGCAACAAGTTATAAGCTGTGCATGTTTTCTCTTCCAACATGTGGAAGTAAGCATCAATATCTATCAGCTGTACATAGATAAAATACCAATACAATTGTTGAAATTCATGTATAGATGGGCTACTATCATTACAAACATTGGCCCTAAAGTGACCATGAAACCCAAAAATACTCTTGCTCTGTTGTGGACCAATGCACTACTCATATACGGTGGAGAAGATACAAATACTCAATGGAGTAATAAACAAATACATAAATGTATTTCTTACCATGCATGGTGAGTAGGCTGAAAGTGAGGTCCATGTATAAGTTCCCCCATCAGGACCCCCTCATAAAAATCTGCAAGAAGAAGGGATACATATACTCCTTGGAACACTCCTTCAATAAGAACACACTCCCATGTGACAGTGTTGTAGGCCTTAGAAATAAGGCTCCATGATGCCTCTCTTTGACATTCCATATGCTAAGGACATCCACCATCATGTTTCTATGTGAGAATATCTTCTTCCTACATGGAAGTCTCTCATGATCCTTCAATGCTGAAGGGTAGCCTCCTTGCACCATGAATGTGCCTTCCTCCTCTTTAGAAATTTCATGGAAAGTATGGGAAAAATTATTCCCATACTCTCCTAAGTGCAACCACAACAACAACATATTTTTCTGCTTCCTCATCTCTCCCTCATACAAGCCATGGAGTAATATCATGATGGTCAACTTGTATGCTTCCTCATCAAAAAATTCAGCCATGAAGTGCCTTCTCAAGTTCTCCAAGTGGTTCCTCCCACAAGAAGAGAAAAAGTGTGATGTGGCATTCATGGTTTTCCCATGGTTCCTCCTGAAATGTACAACATATAAAGTGGGGAGAATCATGCTCCCAATGGGCATCTTCAACCTCAAGCCCACTCTACAAAAAAAGCTCCCCATGAACATAAACATATCAACAATATATGGAAGCATAGTATAATGGGAACAGGTTTCCAAATGAAAACCAGAGAGTGAATCATAGTTCCACTCATGGAACCAGTGCAGTGCATGTAATGTCCCCAACTTAGCTCATAGGTAAGTGGAACATTAATTTTTTCCAATAGATTCAAATGCATTAATAATTGAGCAAGGAGGCTCATAAAACTACTCAAGCATGAATAAAAACTCCTCACAATGTGAAAAGGGGCCATGAAATAACCAGCTCAAGCATCCACATGTGTGAACATAGTTAAGTTGACCAAGTCAACTCAACTTGTCTTTAAAAGAATGGATCCATAAATAATATAGCTCAATGTGAATAAGGGGCAAGACCATTTGAAGATTCATTGAGTATGAAAAGGGACAAAGCATGGAGGCTCAATCAAGGAAGGTTCCAAGAAGATGTACTAGCCTAAAATCAAACCACACAACATCTAGAAGATTCCCACTTAATGAGACATCGTAATCCTAGAGGAGGGAAGCTTGGAAAGGAAGCAAACCCTAGTGGAGTGGGGCCCTCGGAGGAGAAGCACATTTTCTATATAATGAAGGAAGGGAAACCATTTGGGTTCAGATTGGAGATTATAACTTCATGTGGTCTTCTTAGACTTCTACATACTTAGTTTTTTAGCTTAATTGTTGCACTTTTTAGTGCAAGGGTTTCTCAAGAAGGAATGCCCTACTTTTTCTTAGAGATCTTGTAGAAAGAGATCTAAGGGAAGCTTCTGATCTGTAATTTCCACTTTTAGGTGTTAGGCCAAGCAAATTTTCTCCATATTTGCGCAGTCCCTTGAGGATACTTTGTTATTTGTATAGAGGTGTAGTGGAAGGGGTTAAATCCCCATGGTTTGGAGCTAGTTTCCCAAAGGGAAGCTCATTTATTATTCTGGGATCTGATTAATAGAATTGAAACCATTTCTCATGTATATTCAGCCATTTTATGTAGATCTATAGCCATACTACATTTTTAAGTTATATATGTAGCTGCTTCTTTGTATTTTCATTGCATGTGGGAAAACCCCTGCCGGGTGATCATAATTTCATTGTAAGGAGATTAGATATCTGTTTCTTTGCCTCATTGAGTAATATAATATGAATATCAGATTTCTTTATCCATTTTATAAGTATTTACTTCAATATACTGTGCAGTGTATTTTGCAGCAGCTTCGACATTTTCATGTCTTCGGGTTTTTGTCCATTTTCAGCTATTTGAGCATGAGAGGCATGTTTAACTTTGTTTTTGGTATTTTTTTCTGAAATAATCTTGCATGTAGCTCTGATATTGACTAATATAAAGTAAAAAACCGTTATTTTATACTTTTGTAGCTCAATACTCAAAAAAACAGCGTTTCTGGGTCACTATTGGTGCTTTTCCCCACTTGGGTGTCTTTCGGAAGGAATTTTTGCTGTAGATTTTGTAAAATGATGAGCTATGCATCTGATATAACCTTTGATCTGATAATTTCTGATTCCTCTTGAGTTTCTGAAGAAGTTATGAAAATTCTGAAGTAGGATTTCCATTTTTCTGCAACCTTCCTCTTTCAACAGTTTTCAACTAGTCTAGTTTTTGGGAGATCTGTTTAAGGTCTCTAAGTTCATTTGTTTTAGCTGAAATTACGTACATAAGTCACATAAAGCCTATATGAGAGGAAAAAAGCATTGATCTATGTTTCTATTGCATATTTTAATACAACTTTTTCCTTGAGCTTCTTGTCAATAGTCCTAAAAGGGAGATATTAGCCTTCGACATAGTTCTATAGATAGAGTCTGCTAGTGGGCCAGCTAGCCTCTGGATATCACCCTCTCTTTAGAGGTGACATATCCAGTAAAATCCCCTATATTCAATCTCTGGAATAGATCCATTTGTTGATTGTTAATGTTTTCTTGAAAAAGGATTTTCATTTGCCGAATTCATGAGCATTTCCTGATTTGGGACATTACAGTGGTATCAGAGCATGATCTCTGGCCCAACCTATGAGATAAAGATATTAGAGAAGCACTGAGGAGAAGCACAAGCAGAAATCATACAGTATGGAGAGGATGAGATTACTCTCATCGATATTCAGATCCAAGAAGAGCCTCTCAAAGGGGGTTGAACAGTTGGAAGCAGAAAGATGCAGTGAAACTCCAAGAGGGTTTCAAGGAGATGAGGACTGCAGTGAAACCTTTATGAGGTTTCAAGAAGAAGAAAAATAAGACATGAGAATTTCTCCTTCAAGGTAAGACCAAGATCTAGGGTTTCCTATTGAGTATGGGACATTTCCTACATTTAGAGAAAGAGCTGGGGGTGACAGCGTAGTCATAACAGAGGCACCTCTAGCATCTCAAGAAGAAGAAGTGGTGAGGAAAGTTGCACCAAGGAGAGAAGCTCTTGCACCTTTGCAAGGAGTTTTAGAGAATCTCACATATATAGATTGTGGCACAATCCATGTGCAGTATGTGCCATCATTATCAAATGGTGAGACCTGGAATATTACAGAGTTTCATGTGGTAAGCAATATCTACCCCTATATGTTTATGAAGAATTTTGCATAAGGAATGCAGGAAGATCCATGCACATCAGTTCATCCATCTATCCATGATGATATATGCCTTGATGCCTCCTTATTTGAATAGGGGCCATTAGGGCAATCCCCTGATGAGAAGAAAAACAAAGTGTTCCCTCAACATGATACAATGACGACACTAAAGATCAGAGGAGACACCATCACAACATTGAAGGTTGTGGGTAAGAAGAATATTTATGAAAGTAACATTTTATTTTATGATTGCATGTGCTCTCTTACCTTATATGTGCAGGCCATAGCTCCCAAGGGGAGTGTTCTACCTTATAAGCTTCATGGCCAACTATGGGCCAAGATTTTTTTCAAGTATGGCCACCTCATTGATGAGTTGGGGGAGGTGATGCACTATGATGGGTGCTTCCCTAAAGCCCCAAATATACATTTCATCTTCATCCATGGTGAAGTGATAATAGCAGCAAGTAAGTGGCATGCAAACCACTTACCATATTCTCATATGAAGCAGGGAGAAGGAAACCTACACTGGTTTCTATTGGGTGAGTGTGCGTACTCCCCAAAATTTCTAATTCTCATGACTCATGCCTCATACTCCAAGAGAAGGTTGCATAATGGGAAGGCATGGTTGTTATGGTTGTCAAAAGGAGGGTTTGGAAATTATATGTTGAATCTTATGTCCAAATATTTTCCCATGTTTGAAGTATGTCTCATGCATTCACATGTATTTTGGGTTGAGATGTATTTCAAGTATGAATCTTGGGTTGGGAGGATAAACAACTCCCACATGGTGTGGAATGGGAGAGCTAGCTTGCACTATGTTGATGGAGCACCCTACATGTCCATCATTGCATCATTGCTCCATGATCCACACATGGATAATGTAAGGAAGAAAAAAGAGCCCTTGTTTCTATGGCTACTTTTGGGAGAGTATGGGCTGAAAACTCTCCATACTCAACACAACATTCCAAGAGGAATGCATGGCACATCCAAAGTGCAAGAAGGATACCTTTCAGCAATAATGGAAGGGAGGAAGGTCCTCTCACATAGTAGCATAAGGATGAATGGGTTTTATATGTGGAATGTCAAGAAGAAGAGTCATGGAGTGCCAAGAGCATTGCTACTTAAGCCTATAGTGTTGTCCTCTAAGAGCAAGTTTCTTATGATGGAGTATTTCCAAAGAAGTGTGCATCCTTTCATTTTGCATAAATTTATGAGGGGATTGTTATGGGAGGACTCACTCATGGATCACATCTTTAGCTCACACATGAGACATGGTAAGAAATACATCTATGTGCTTATTGATCATTCTATTAAGAATTTGTATCTTCTCACCAATTGTAAGCAATGTATTGCTCTGCAAGAGAGCAAGATTATTCATGGGTGTTATGGTCACTTTAGGGCCACATTTTGTAATGATGATAACCCACCTCTACATGACTTGGAGAAAGTTCATTTTTGTTTTGATTGTATGCAGCTGATATATATTTCTGCTCACTACTTTATAGTAGATGAGTTGACATGCATAGCTGAAAATTCTTTGGGAGGCAACTTGCCACTTGATGTTTTAAATCAGCATTTGGGAAAACTACGTTATACCCACCACGAAGGCCATATGTATCATCTTCACTTGCACATAAACTTCAGAAAATTTCTGATTTGGATGACATATGGAGGTGATGTGCCATTCACTTTGAATGGAAAGATTTGGGCCAGCAGGATCCATGACTTTGGAGGAAGGATATTTGGAGATCCAACCTTACTTTTTCCATCAAAGGGCACCCTTACTTCAGCCCAAAATCAGTATGTGCTCTATTCTTGCCATGAGTGGAGAAGGAGACAGTGTGGGATAGGATATTTTTCCTATCATGTTTAGCCATTCATCCCACCTTATTTGCAAGAGCTCAAGGTGGAGAAGATTTTCCATGAGTTTCCATCTTGGGAGGTAACAAATTTTTTTTGGATGATAGCATGGGGAGGATAGTCTTTCATTGATGATGAAGTGCTCCATGATTGTCACCACCCCTATCTTGAGGAGGTCTTGGATCATAAATGAATTTCCCACATCAACCTTCCATTCTTCCATGACAAGAACCATTGGGCTTATTCACCACAAGCCAACTGGTACACTTGGGAAGAACCATTGGAAGACAAACACTTTCACTGAAAATCTAATGCAGGGATAGAGGCTATGGATGAGAAGCCCACAAAGGAAGGAGAAGAAAATTTTATAGCCCCTTGCAGTTGCGTGAGGACAAGCAACATTTGGGAGAGGGAGACTGTAATGTCCCCATCTTAGCTCATAGCTAAGTGGAACATTAATTTTTTCCAATAGATTCAAATGCATGAATAATTGAGCAAGGAGGCTCGTAAAACTACTCAAGCATGAATAAAAACCCCTCACAATGTGAAAAGGGGCCATGAAATAACCATCTCAAGCATCCACATGTGTGAACAAGGTTAATTTGACCAAGTCAACTCAACTTGTCTTTAAAAGAATGGATCCATAAATAATATAGCTCAATGTGAATAGAGGGAAAGACCATTTGAAGATTCCTTGAGTATGAAAAGGTAAAATTCATGGAGGCTCAATCAAGGAAGGTTACAAGAAGATGTACTAGCCTAAGATCCAACCACGTAGCATCTAGAAGATTCCCACTTAATGAGACAGCGTAATCCTAGAGGAGGGAAGCTTGGAAAGGAAGCAAACCCTAGTGTAGTGGGGCCCTTGGAGGAGAAGCACATTTTATATATAATGAAGGAAGGGAAACCATTTGGGTTTAGATTGGAGATTATAATTTCATATTTTCCGCTTAGAATTTTGCATACTTAGCTATTTAGCTAAGTTGCTGCACTTTTTAGTGCAAATGTTTCTCATGCAGGAATGCCCTGCTTTTTCTTGGAGATCTTGTAGCAAGAGATCTAAGGGAGGATTTTGATCTACAATTTTCAATTTTAGGTGTTATTCCAAGAAATTTTTCTCCATATCTATGTATTCCCTTGAGGATACTGTGTTATTTGTATAGAGGTGCACTGGAAGGGGTTAAATACCCATGGTTTGGAGCTAGTTTCCCAAAGGGAAGCTCATTTCTTCTTCTGGGAGATGATTAATAGAATTGAAGACATTTATCATGTATATTCAGCCATTTTATGTATATCTATAGCCATACTGCATTTTTCAGTTATATTTGTAGCTGCTTCTTTGTATTTTCATTGCATGTGGGAAAACCCTTACCGAGTGATCATAATTTCATTGTAAGGAGATTAGATCTTTGTTTATTTTCCTCATTGAGTAATATAAGATGAATATAAGATTTATTTCTCCATTTTATGAGTATTTTCTTTAATATACTGCGCAGTGTCTTTTGCAGCAGCTTCGGCATTTGCATGTCTTGGGGTTTTTGTCCATTTTCAGCTATTTGAGCATGGGAGGCATGTTTAACTTTGATTTTGGTATTTGTTTCTGAAATCCTCTTGCATGAAGCTCTGATATTGACTAATATAAAGGAAAAAACCGTCATTTTATATTTTTTTAGCTCAATACTTAGAAAAACAACGTTTCTGGGTCACTATTGGTGCTTTTCCCCACTTGGGTGTCTTTTGGAAGGAATGTTTGCTGTAGATTTTGTAAAATGATGAGCTATGCATATTATATAACCTCTGATATGATAATTTTATGATTCCTCTTGAGTTTCTAAAGAATTTATGCAATTCTGAGGTAGGATTTCCATTTTGCTGCAACCTTCCTCTTTCAGCAATTTTCAGCTAGTCTAGTTTTTGGGAGATCTGTTTAAGTTCTCTAAGTTCATTTGTTTCAGCTGAAATTATGTACATAAGTCACATATAGCATATATGAGAGGAACAAGCATTGATCTACATTTTTGTTTCATATTTTTTCTTATACAACGTTTTCGTTGAGCTTCTTGTCAATAGTCCTAAAATGGAGATATTAGCCTTCGAAATAGTTCTATAGACAGAGTCTGCTAGTGGGCTAGCTAGCCTCTGGATCTATGTTACACTAAAAATTTTCATCCTGAAATTATGCTATGTGTATGAGCTCATTATTACTCATGCTTCTCCCTTTGCAAGTCTAACATATCAGTTCCTCATGTCAAGCCTTGAAAATCAGAGAAAAGTTCCTAAAAATATCCTAAACTTTGGTGTCGCACTTTATCTCTATCTTGCCTGTGGTCCCGCACCTAATGTTTAGTTCTCTTGCGTACCTAAATGCACTTTATCTATGTTAAAGGTGCGGACCCTTGTAAGATCAAAAAGGCGCAAATAAATTCCAAAAAGCTCAATAAAAGTAAATTCTATAAGTCTCTAGAAAGAATCTTGAGGTGGCAGAACCGCTTTTATGAGGTGCATGTATCCCTTAACTTATGGAGATAACCCCTTGATGTGATGAGATTATCCCTTTGAAGGAGGATTCTATCCCTTCATAGTTGGAACAGAAAACCTCCTCTTTTCCACTATAAAAAGAGGCATTGGGTAGCCTTAAGTGGAGTTCAAGCTTTAAAATATTTGAGGTTAAGTGCTATTAAGATTCAGACTCAGTTAAATAAGAATTTTTTGAGGAGATATTACATACCTCTATTCGTCTTGGTTGGAGGAGTGCAGAGCTTATGAAAGTAGAGGAGACTCCTGCTTTGGACCCCGGGAAGGCCTGTGCAACATCAAGGCTCAAATTGTAAGGTTTTCCTTCTTTTGAAATTAATACAAATGTACTCATTTTTCTCAATAAGCTTTCAGTTAATGGTTTATTTAATAGATTCCTTGATCACTATGATAAGAATGGTTTATGATGATTTCTATACAGGTGCTATGTAATGTTTTTCTTGTTTGTGACTACAGGTTCACGAGGAAAACTCCTTTAAGTGCACGAGGGATAACAATGACTTCAAACAAGTGTTGGACATACGGTAAGTCTTTTACACCTCTATAGAGCTTTTCGTAGATCATATATTCTTAGAGAAAGATTATTTTATTTGGTTGTATGTTGCTAGATACTTTTAGTACTAGGGAGATTGGTCTTGTCCACAAGACGGATTATTCCACACAACAAATTGGCGACTCCACTGGGGAAAGAAATTGTTGTTTTTTGTTCTCTTTTATTTTGATTTGAGGAAACGTTTTTCCTGGTTTTTGACTGATAGATATCTTCCTGGGTAGCTTATGTTTTCTCTTTTTTTGAAAATTTTGAAATCTTTTATGTTTTTCTCTAATTTTTCCTAGGACTGCACTTTGCCTTCTTTGCACAGTGCGGGTAGTTTTGCATTTTCCCTTGAGTAAACAGTGCGGTACTGCACCTGTTACTATGGAAGCCTCCGGACGCTGTTAAAATTTTGAAAAACTATAGATTTATTTCTTTAGTTTATCTTTATTATGATTTAGATTTTTTGGATTCTGCCCAGATTGATGATTGTTTCTGTTGAAAGCCTTTTTGTGAATGAATCTTAGCAGTATTGGTGTTTTGATGATTTTCTAGAAGTTTTGCATTTTGGATTGTTTTTCACTTGGTCTTTGTAGTGATTCGAAGCACTGACTGTTTGAAGTACCTCATATTAAATTGGTCTTTTTGTCTTTTTGCTAAATCTGACCTGATTGTGAAATCATCCTTTATTGAGAAATAGAGCTATATGTTTCTTTGCAAATCTTCGAAAAGAAACTTTGTTATTGGTTTTTGAATTTCATTTTTTATAAAAAAACATATTTGAGTGTTTTTGATCTGTTTTTTATTTGGAACGAATAGATCCTTAGTTTGATGAATAACTAAGTAAAACATTCTTCAAAAAAAAAACTAAAGCTTTGATTCAATTAGATTGTTAAAGTTTGTAGATCTCAGAATTAGTTTTGTAGTTTTGAGTGCTTTTAAAATTTGTAGATTTATTTTGAATGAAACTTGTTTTGTAGCTTTAAGTTTTTGAAAGTGAAAGGATTTTCTTATGAGCTTTGATAATTTTTCTCATTTTGAGTTATTGTTGGAAAGACAAAAATATTTTCTTTCAATTATTCTTTATGTTTAAAGAAGGAATTGTTTATTAAAAGAATTGCATTCTCCAACTCTTTCTTAACTAGAATTTCATTGAAAGAAAACGATCTGATTATCATTTTTAGGTGCATTTTTAGTGTTTTTGGAAGTCGAGTCTTCACACCATCAGAGTTTCGTTTCCGCACCCATTGACTTAAGAAACATCTCATAAAAGTAACACTTAATTAAAATTCATCTAGTAATCTTTTTATCTTCTAGGGCTTTTATCACCAACATAGCTTAGGCTAGTATCTTGGAGTAGGGAGTAATTAACTCTCAAAGATAGTAAAAACAAACAAGTAGACAAATCTTGCTGTAGAAAATAAATCCAATTGTAATTTGTATAATTTGGAAAGCTTCTCTTAAAGAAGTCAATCATGAGGTCATGTTCGAACCTTTGAGACAATCAATTCAGTTTCATTGGGGAAGATAAAAGATTTTGCACGCATTACAAATGGTAAACCTCGAATTAACCATTTTCGAGGAGCCTGGGGTCACTTGTCAGTAAACCTAGGATTAACCATGTCGAGGAACCTTCAAGGGGATTGAGCTTTGTTACTCTGCCCTTGCGCGTGGGATCATATCGTAGACTGTTCCCCCAGTTATATTTGTTACTGTTGGTAACCTTGTTGTTCCGTCGTGGATGATTTTGTCACTCTCCTAGAGACAAACTTAGAGTCGTTGGAAGACCGTTGCTTCAGACATCTTAATACAGTATGAGTCTCAATAAATAAGTTGTCAATCCAAGGGACTCACCTACTATCTCTTGTTCTAAACAAGGAAATTAAATTAGATAGAATGGATCCAATTTCTTCATCAGAGGCTGATACAAGGATAGGAGTAATGCAAAGACATCATGTAAAACTTCAGCATGGTAGTATCAGACAGTTAAGAGACCGCCTACTGTAAAGAGGGATGATTCAAATAATATATCACAGAAATCAAATGTCAAGAAGTGCTAGCAGTGAGGAAACATAAGAAGATATTACTGGCGGAAGGGCGCACCAATTTACGAATCCTTAGGTCAGTAATATAGTAGAAAGTATGAAAAGAGTGAACATGGAACAGTATATCACTTCTAAGCCTATTTAAAGTGCTTGACTAATTCCAGAAAGGGCACCACTTAAGATGAATCCTTACTGCAAACTAGTGAGCCACTCGCATTTTAGAACATGATACAAGAGGAAAATTTGCATGAAAAGAGATGATATATTAACACATAAGAAAAGTTACATACTGTGAGATACCAAAGACCAGAATCCTCAATACAGTCATAACTCCTCCTCACTGAGACCCTATGGGCTCTGAAACTTCATACAGAAACGTTACAAGATGAATACAGTAGTCTTCTCGCTGCACAGCTTGCTCACAGAAATATGGAACCCTTACAATGTCTTATTTCTCAGTATTTATAGAGAAGACAGAAACTTCTAGAGGAGGGGGGAGGGAAAAGGAGCAATTAATGACTGCCTTTTTTTGAATGACAAGTTATAAATAAATACCTAACCACCTGTATACAGAAATTAATGCTGGGAGATAAAAATCTCCTTATGTACAAGACAGAAATAATAAAAAATATACATATCGGGGTGCTTCTGGCTGAAGGCAAATCTGCTACCACGAGAGTCCTGGGAAAATCTCCCATTCAGTACTGTACGCCTGGCCTTTGATTTTGAATTAGAGTCCCAGACCTTAAATGCGAGGTGAACTTCTCTGGAGGGTTCTGAGAATCGATAACTGTATCTCCTTTAATGGCGGTCATTTCACACATTAGTTCTCAACCTTTTCCATTAAATTTCGCCCACAGGAAGTCATCTTCTGGTATGCTTTTGATCCCTGAAATGGAGGCGGCGAATTAAGACACCTCTACTGCTTATTTTGAAAACCCGCAAAACCCCGAAAATGTTAGAAAAATTGGCACGGACGAGGGCGTGGACGATGGAGGAGATGACATGGACGTTGACAGAGGATGGGAACACACAGGGTGGCGGAAACAAAACAGTGGAGGATTACACAAACAGACGAGATGCGGTTTTAACATGACATAGTCTTGACGCGAGGAAAGAATAGCAGCAAATATGAAATAAAACATATAAACACCTATATATATATGTTGGCGCGAAGAAGAGTTACGGATATACGGGGGCGAGACACATAGGCGTATGGGGGAAAAGTGGGGAGACGACGTGGCGGAGGAATCAACAGGTGGAGGTAGGTGGAAATGACACGGTGGCGGGCCATACAATACGGTGGAGACAAAATAATAAGCGAGCAACTCAAGAGGAAGTCCACCGTCAGATCAGGCTTAGTAGATCCAACGGCCCCAACAAATTCCGCTACCCGGCAATGGGATGATCTTTAGCGCGCGGGAGGAAAGCGGTTTCCCACCCGTACTGAGGACACGCGGCACCATTCCTGTGGAATCGCTGGCCCCGCAGTGAATACCGCCAGCTCGGTGTAAGCGGTGCGGGGGGGGTTACTGCTGGTTTTGCTGCGCGCGGGGGCCACCACTCAATGCGACTGGCGCTCCGTTGATTCAACTTGATCGGACGGCCACCAAGGCACCCGAAAAATAAAATAATAAGCCCTTTTTCCCTTTATTTTACGGTTTCGGACTCTGGTCATGCGACAACAATAGCAAGCGGGCTATGGACTTGGGGGTGGGGGGCTTACGGCCAAACAAATTTAAATTGCGGGCTTTTAATCATTTGAGCAATATATTTTGAGGCGGAGAAGGTGGCGACGAGCATAGTATGGGGGTTTTTGACCAAGAAAACATTGGAAATGGATTTTAGGGGAGCCGGTGGTCAAAATTTAGATGGAGAAGGGAATATGTACAACAAGAACCAAAAACTTAAGATTATTTCCTAAGGTGACGGTGAAGGAAATATCTCACTGTACCTAGAGCAGACGTCGACTAGTCTCACTCGGACTCTCTAGGGGATTCTCTTAACACGAGATGGTTTTGTGAGGAAAATTGTGCCAGTCTGTTTCATTAAGCAGGTTGTCAGGGTAACTATTCCAACCACCCTTTCTGTATTAAATTTCTACTAAGTTGGATTTCATCACCGACTAGTGTTTTTAGTACGGGAAGTTACTTTTTGTGTGTGGTTTGAACTCTTATATTTTTAAGCGTGTGATTCAGCTATTTGTTTCTTTAGAGGCTTTAGGTGTATCTTGAAATTGTTATTTTCTGAAGTGTGGTTTGTATAATTTATGGTTATCCCTATCTATGGAATGCCTCTTCATGTTCAAATGATGTTTTAAGTCCCTTTGTTGAGAAGTACATATAATTAAGGATTGTTAATTTCCCTTAGTTCTAATTTTCATTCTAAACCTTTGATGTCCATTTCATTTCACCTGAAATACCCTATAGATCCACTAGCCAAGTTAGATTAGCCCTTTGATATCCCTTATTCATCTACAAACTTGTTACAACTTCCACTTGACTCCATTGCCCAATGACTTAGACATTTCCCTTTTCTATCTATGATACCTAGATCATCATGTCCCACCAAACAATAAAACAAACTCATGCTTAATAACTAGCCTAAAATCAACCTTTTACAAGCAAACAAGTCATATCTTTGCAAACAATTGAGAGATCCCTCTCTGAGACTAGGAAGACTAGGTCCTAGAGCTCTAAAGATTGGTTTTGATGTTGCCTTGTCATTTAGTATGCCAATCTGCTAAATCACAGGACCCCAACATAATGGTGATCACAGTAGGACTTCTGAGTACATAATAGTCCAACAAACTCTTATAGAATCATTATTCCTTCAACAACCATAGAAACTTAGAAAACCCCAAAAAGATCTTAGATTGGACTTCATAATAAACATTGGTGGTGGACCATAGAATATTTTACCTGCAAAAGAGCTAAAAATTTCCACCTGGCAACTCCACTGGCCTCTGGTAGGCCTATTACTTTACTAGTCCTTGTAAACTCCCCTGGGAATGCATTGAGCAATCCCAATCATGTTGACGATGGACAGCAAAGCTCAAAATATTTCACCTGGTGAATCCACAATCCCAAAAGACCTAATGATTCCACTGGAAGAAGACTCTGAACTAGTTGACAAGGTACAATGACCTCTTTTTTACAAACATGGATCCAAGTATAGACAGAGAAGCTAAACTAAACACATTATTGGACTTAATTGGAAAAATCGTGTACATACTTGATAAGAAACTAGAAAGGAATGAGGCTGATACAAATGTTGATTATCCAGAGCAACCCATGTTTTCTCCTGATAAAAAACAAACTCAACCAATACAAGACATATACAACAAGAAAAATATGTATGATGAGCAAGATTACAGAGAAAACAATCAAGAAGGTTGTCAAGAAAGTCCTAATAGCCTACCTTTATCTTGTATTGCACTGTTAAGAGAACTTTATGACAAAAATTAAAATACAAAAAGTGAGAAGTGCATTGAGGAAACAATAAGCCTCCTAGGAAACACAAACCTGAAATAGAAGAAAATACTCAAATTTCCCTACAAGCACTAGAAAAGATCCCCTAAGAGAGGCTCAAGAAGACATCCAGCCTCAAAATCAGTCAACACAAGAGAAAGAGGACTGTTGTACTTCTGCCCAAAGCCAAATAAAAATTCCTCATATTTTGGCAAAAGAAGAAACTGATCAAATATTAAATAAATAGCCAGCCCTCAAAAATTCATTTGAACAAAACACTTCTACTCATCTACCTACTGAAACTTGTTGTTTTTAACTAGAAAATAAACTTGTAGATCAGCTTAAAGAAAAACAAACTGATACTCCAATATATTTAATTGGTGATATTGTTTATACTAGTGATTCTCTAAATAATGATAAATCTGATGATGATGATGAGATCCAAATAGAAACTAATCATGCAGGGAAACCAACAGTGGATTGGTGTCATGAATTTCATTATCATCAGCTTCAAATAAGTAATCAAACAATGCAGCCCATCAGAAATATCTTTCACATAATTTGAAATCAGCAATCTATGAGTTGTAATACTGAGGTTGAAAAGCATTAGGAACTTCTTCAGCAAGTTGAAGATAAAGAGCCTTCTCCTGAAAAGGTTGAGGTAATCAAACATACCCTTGCTCAAGAACTTGGTGGCCTCTTCAGAAAGCTCAGTCCACTAAGTTAGAACATACCAGGACTGCAAGAGGACAACACTGCAATATATGATGAGTCCTCCAGTTCAGAAAATAATGAAGACGAGGAAGAGTTTCTTTAGATCATAGAAAGAAAGAAACAAACAAAGATGTTCATAATTTTTAGATCTTAAGCCTTCATAGTTCTGTTTTTAATTTTTCTGCAAATAAAGTCTATGTGCAGCTTGTACATAAATGCCATAGTCTCCATATCAAATCAGACTGTCTAATCCTGATTTGACTGCGTTTAAACTTCCTATCTTCGAAATAGAGAACAAAATCTGTCAAATAGCCTTATCTTGACAGATAGATAGTTAGGTAGAGAAATAAAGAGTTCAACAGCTTAATCTGAACTCTTGGAAGCAATAAGGATAGGATAGATAGTTTATTCTCAGTTTTCAAAAATAAAATTTCAAAGAGTTTTCTAGTTAAAATGCACTCAAAAGAAGAAAAAATGCTAGGACAAGTAAGATTGGGTAGGTACAGATGTTGTTTTAAAAGAGGTTACATGTTTCAGATGATTGAAATTGTTAAAATCTAGCAAGGATATCAACAAGAAAGAAAATAGATTTTTCCCAATGGATGAGGCACTTGTCTGCTAAAATCCACAGATTGATAAACTGGAGGTTATGGACACCTAAAAGGACAGCTGTCCTCCCCAAGTGGAGCCACTGTTAATCATCCATAATTTTGAATTTATCCAAAGATGACTAAGTTGAAAAACTTAGATTTCTGGAAACAATGTTTGAAGAAACATTATGAGTTCTAGAAATCTCATTGCCTTCATTTTTCCTAAAAAGTCTACTAAAATCACTAAAAATATTCAATTCACATCCTCCAAGTTATCCTGTCATCTCCAAAAGAAGTTGTTTTCAGGCTATATTCCCATTTTTTAATCTCCACCTCCTTTGCCAATTTTCACTCATTTACTCCTATCCCCACAGTCATTTTCCCCTTCAAAAAATGACTTCTTTCTTTTAATTTACCCTCCATTCCCTCTTAAAAACCCCTTTGAAACATGTTAAACACCCCTATTGTGTTTTAATCACCTTTTTTAGCTTACCGAAAACTCTAGAAAGACTTAAAAACCTCCTTTTAAGCCTATTTTCCACCCATTTAAAAATATTTGGCCTTAAGCCCTTTAGGCTTAAACCCCCACCCCTCTTCCTCATATAACCAAGGGATCATGACCACACCCTTTTCTCTCAGCCCCCTTTCGTCTTAGCCCCGGTCCCTTTCTTCTCCATGGAACTGCACCTCCCCCTTTCCTCTAGCCCCCTTCCTTTATTTTTTATTTTCTTATTTATCCATGCTATGTATTCCCCTTGGTCGATCTCCACTATATATCTTACTGATCTGACGGTCATCGTGCCCCCCACTAGCCCACCTTCCACTTTCCTCCCACCGTCCAATCCTATCCTGCCACCTGGCTTCCACTATTCCCTTCTGCCATGCAACTTATTCAATCGCGCTTCACCTCCACCATGGATCTGGCTCCCCCAGATCTGATGGTTCACACTCCATTTCATGCACATTTTTCGACAGGGAATTAACCAACCATTCGCACGCGAAATGGGCAGTTTTTTCTAGGACACATGGTAAAAACTCAGTGGTATCGCGTCCATATGGACCGAAACCATTAACCACCCTAATTGCACTCGAAAACCATCTGGTTTTCTACGAAACCGACTTTTACTAAATCACGCATTATTTGAAAAAAACACCATTTTGCCTGGTTGCGCCTATGGAACCCCTCCCTCTACACACCATTGCCCTCTCTGCAAATGCTCCGATGCCCTGAACCCCTGAAGTAGTTTGTAGCCAAGAACGTAGGTTTTATTTAATGTTTTTTTTTTGTTGCAGGTTTTAAATGGAGGCCATAAGTTGAACAGGCATCCCATAGTCAGAATCCACCGTGACATGGCCTCGGATGACGATCCAAAAGACCTGTAAAGTGAAGAAAAGGGGAATAAAGAGTTTTAACTGAAGGATTGGAACGATAAATCATGATCATCACTTCAATCCAATGAACTCTCCTGCATAGAAAAGGCCACCTGCACATGGGAGCAAAGAAAAACAGTAAAGTGGAATATCAAAGTCAGAAGACAGAAGATTAAAAGGCCTAAATTGATGATTAAAGGTTAAAAAACATAGTTGAAACAAATGAATAGAAGTTTTAGGAAATCCGAAAGTGATAAAGGAAGCATAATGAATTATGAAGACTAAAAGCAGAATTAGGCCAAAAACACAGTTTAAAGGGATAAATTAAGGAAGGATAGCCTAAAAACCTCGAATAAATTAAAGGGAAGCAGTTATTTACTTAGAAATATCTGACTGACACATTGGGCCTACTTTCTATCTATAAAACCAATTAACAGTTATTACCCAGCTAGAAATACATTTAAACTATAAGCACAATTATTGTAAAGATAGGATAGAGCCTTAAAAGTCAATATTTTCTCCTATCTACCTCTCAGAAGTTAAGACAGAGTTATTAAAAAAGAGAAGTAATTGCACCTATTTCTGCCTTATGCTTTGCATGGTTTTCAAGGCTAGAAATGCATTTACTCTATAATTAATAACATTTTGAACCCTAGAATCAGTTCCACCTCCTCATTTTCAGCATAAATATTGCATTAAAACTCATTGTATTGTGGGCATTTGATGACTCTTTGAAGTAATACATAGTTCTGCTAAAGTTGAAAGAAATTTGATGTTCTGGAACCTATGGATGCTTTGACCTATTTGTTGAGGGAGAAAGATCTATCATTGGATCCCTGAGCTTGGATGTTGGTGAAGTATTCTAATTTGTTAATTTTCTTTTTACCTATTTTCCATTCTGTTTCATCATTTATTACTACAGTAGAGTAAAAATTTTAGGCTAAGAAATGTCTCCTAGAAGCACCTTAGACCTGTTTACTCTCCCCTGTTTTATGTTTTCCTCTGTTGAGGCATTCTAGAGAATTTTTATTTGCTCTCTTGAACCCTTATGCTTTTTTATTTCTTAAATAGTTCAATACAATTGGTCTCGAGAATTATTTATGGTTTTCCCTGCTTACTTGCTGCCACTTAAAAATTGTTTCTGAAGTCTCCCTTCAAAGTACCATTGTCCAAAGTCTGCCAAAGACGTTTTGTTCGGATAAAACCCTTTATACTTACTCAAATAATTGTTTTGAAGATATTTATAGTTGTAATCAAAGATTTCTAGGAGTTCCCTCTTCTATGAATGCAGTTATTTGTGAATATTTTATGTTTTCTAAATTCCTTGAAAGTGAAATCTTTGGATGAAATAGAGCGTTCCTCAACTCCTAGATTTCATTTGAAAAGTTTGTCTTGAAATTTTTATTTTCTGAAGTGTGGTTTCTAGAATTTATGGTTAGCCCTGTCTATGGAATGCCTCTTCATGTTCAAATGATGTTTTAAGTCCCTTTGTTGAGAAGTACATATAATTAAGGATTCTTAATTTCCCTTAGTTCTACTTTTCATTCTAAACCTTTGATGTCGATTTCATTTCACCTGAAAGACCCTATAGATCCACTAGCCAAGTTAGATTTTCCCTTTGATATCCCTAATTCATCTACAAACTTGTTACAACTTCCACTTGAATCCATTGCCCAATGACTTAGATATTTCCCTTTTCTATCTATGGTGCCTAGATCATCATGTTCCACCAAACAATCAAACAAACTTATGCTTAATAACTAGCCTAAAATAAACCTTTTACAAGAAAACAAGTCGTATCTTTGCACAATTGAGAGATCCCTCTATGAGACTAGGAATGCTAGGTCCTAGAGCTCTAAAGATGGGTTCTGATGATGCCTTGTCATTTATTATGCCAATCTACTAAATCACAGGACCCCAAAAAAAAGCAAACACTCCAAATTGAGCAATGAACTTACCCCTGCAACAGCTCATAAAAATAACACAAATCTAGACTGGAACTACATTGTAGGGGATAAAATAAACTTTTCTTGATGCCACAGATGTCAAATAATCCCAATGGGCTCCTTTACTGGCCTCCCAATGGAAGGAAACCTTCCTCCACTGAAAAAATAGCTCAGAAAACACCCAACAAGATCTTCCACTGCTCCACCCTGTAACTTAGCACATTTCTCAAAAAACTGCACTGTACCATAAGACTGAAGCTTGGTATAAAACTTGAATGTGGAAATTTAGTGCAAAATCCTCCAAGAGCTTCTCAATGGAAGAGGTGGGATTCTCGATCAGGAAATCCCGATGCTAAACAACACTCAATCTTAGCAAAACAACTAGAGAAAGATATATGTCTAAAAAAAACCAAATAATGTAAAACATAGCATACCATAACATGAATAATATGGCTGCCATCCTCTTCCTTTTATAAGAAATGAGCTTCCAAACCCTAAGATCCATCCATTAATGACACTACTTCCATGCAATGTGTCTCCATCTAAAACTGCGTTGTCCCTCATTGAATGCCACTCCTCCATGACAGCGCTATCGATTTGGTCAAATTTGACCCAATCCATATGCTCTAGCCCCTGTTCACACCTTAAGGTGCTTTATTAAGATAAAAATATGATCCACTTTCACATGAGAAGTGGTTTTATTCCTAATAAAGAGATTTATGGCTCTCCCTACACACTTATTCATCAAACAAGAAACCAAAATTAGATTTTAATATTCTAATTAGCTGCATGCTAATTTAGGAATAGTACAATAGAGGTGTAGAAATTATGGCCTGATGCCAGATGTAGCAATGCTGATCTCTGAAGAGTGAAATGAATTATAAGATGAAGGGGATGATCCCTCCACTGGTTCCTTAGCTTAAATGCTAAGAACTACCTCCTCCTCTCAAAACCTAAGGCAAGAATCTGTATTTCCTAAAGTTGTATGTGCTCCAAAAAGGGGTTGGATGTGGAACCAATGCCAAATGATGAGTTTTTTCTCAAACAAACCTTCCTAGAGTAGGGACTCGAAATCCCCCGTGCGTAAGGGTGGGATTCTCGCCGAGGAACACCCATGTGCTAAACAACACAAAAGACTTAGCTAAACAGTTGAAGCATGCAAAGAATGTCAAATGACAATACAATATCAAATTCCAGACTAGTTTTCTTTACTTCCCTCATCTTCCTTATATGGTTGTGAGCCTTCCCTAGCCTTGGCCCACCTCATAACTGCACTGCACATGTGGCCGCTAGTCCCCATGAGGATTTCCCTATCTCTTCATGATCTCCATGATCTTTGTATTTAATCTCCACTCCCTCCATCATGTGTGCATTTAATGCACCAATTCCTCCATCACTTCATCATTATCTCTCCATGATCTTACTTTTATTCCTCCATTATCTCCATCATCTTCATCATTAATGTTCTATGAATTCCACTCCCTCTTCATTATTAAGCTACTCCACTACTCCATAATGCTAATCCACTACCTACTAAACCACATTCACACAATAGAAGTGGACTTTATTCATCTAATGGGATTTATGGGTCCCTCCACCCTTTTATTTACATAACTAAGAAAGAAAAGTAAGAACTCTAATATTCCAATTAACTGATGGAAAATTGGGAATATTACAGTCCCCCCCACCAAAACGTTGCTTTGCCTCAAGAAACTGAAAAATTTGATGCTACAGCAATCCTCCTCCCTCCAAATAGCATCCTCATATGGAAGGTCTCCCCATCTACTACAATGTGCTATGAATGCCCAGCTCCATAGTTACCTCTCTAGAATGTATAAAATGGCCTCCAACTGAATATTTGGATGTATATCCTTACCAAAAAGTCCCCAACTGGAAACCATATGTTGTTAAAGGATATCCTCTATGCATGAGATATATGAAATGAAGTGGTTCCTTCCCCAAAAGGAAAGTCCCAACTCATGAACTATCTCTCCAATCCATGCGTCATGGAGTAAGATGTATCTCTCAATGCTCCAATCCTTGGCCCTGTTCGCCCTTATTTCCCAAAGCATCATCTCAACATTGTGTAAAATAAGACATAGAGATATACGGGTTGACATGTGAAAGTTCTAACCATACTCTCTCAAAAACAACCATCACATAAATGCCTCTTGCTACCATACCACCCCATCATCATACCAAGTATGGTGGCCATACTCTCCTAACAGAAGCCAACACTGTAACGCCTCCTATTTCCATCCTACCTCCTTATCATGCAAATTATGGGAGAATGTTGTCCCACACTCTTCCAAGAGTAACCAAAGCAGTAATGACTCTTGTTGCCACCTCAAATCATCATCATGCAAGCCATGGAGCAAAAACATACTGATTGGCATGTAAAATGTCACATCAACCCAACATAACCAAGCTCCTTGTTGTCACATCATGTGAGTGACATGCAATGTATCAAATAGTAACACACCCATTGAAATAGGATATGTCATGTGATGTCCCCAATATCTCAAGATGTATCTCTCGATGCTTCAATCCTTGGCCCTAATTTCCCCAAGCATCATCTCAAAATTGTGTAAAATAGGACATAGAGATATATGGGTTGACATGTGAAAGGTAGAACCATACTCTTTGAACAACAGCCATCACAAAAATTCCTCTTGCTACCATACCACCCCATCATCATACCAAGTATGGTGGCCATACTATCCTAATAGAAACCAACACATTAAGGCCTCCTGTTTCCATCCTATCTCCTTATCATGCAAAGTATGGGATAAATTCATCCCATACCATCCCAAGAGTAACCAAAGCAACAATGACTCTTGCTTCCACCTCACATCATCATCATGCAAGCCATGGAGCAAAAACATACTGATTGACATGTAGAATGTCACATCAACCCAACATAACTAAGCTCCTTGCTGCCACATCATGTGAGTGTCATGCAATGTCTCAAACAATAACACACCCATTCAAATAGGATATGTCATGTGATGGCCACACTCTCTCAAGAGTATCTAGTGTAGCCATGTGTCTTGCTGCTGCATCTCATCAGTAATATGCAAAACATGGATCATACAAATATGAGATGTTGGGTAGTAACCATACTCACCAGTAAGAAACTAGTGCAGCCATGCTTCTTGCTGCCCTGTGTCATAGATATGCAAGTAGCTCACCAACCACTTGCTCATCATCCTCACCCATCCATCCAATTGTGGGTGATGACTCCTATCATGCTCCTACTTGGTATCCACCCGAATAAAATCCTCCCCAATCTGATGACTATATTTTCACTCCATGATATGTTGAAGTGCACCCTCCTTGAGGTGTCTCCATGAAAAAATCTCATCGATGACCTGGTAGAGTCCATAAGATCCTAAATATGTTGTAGGTAGTGTTAGGCCTCTTTAGTTTGCAATATTTTCAAGTACAAACGTTGCAGAGCCTACATCAAACCACTTTGGAATCTGAGGACCTAGCCATCCTAGATTCAAAGAGGGATCTCTCTATGTATGTGTTCAAATATATGATCTTTAAGGCTTCAAGTATGATTTTAGGCTAGTTATGAAGAACAAGGTTGCTTGTTTTTGTTTGGTTGGGCAGGATAACATGAAGATGAAGGAAGTTTGTATGTAGGGTGAAGGTGTAAGTAAATGAAGGAATGTTTTAGTAGATAAGAAAATCAAGGAGCAACATCAATCCATTGGGCTATGGAGTCATAATAGGATTTAATTGCACATCAAGTTTCAAGAGTGGTCCATGGGGCAATTCATCCATGTCAAAGGGATCTCTTTAAGTTTATTTTATGGAATGAAATAGTAAGAAATGAAGTGAAAGAAGTAAAACACATGAAGAAACAAAGAACATTCTAAGATCAGGTAAGTACTTTTAAACTAGCCTGCTTTTGACATGCACTTAAGGGAAAAACACAAAAGTAACCTAAGATCAGGTAAGTACTTTTAATTTAACCTGATTTGATATACTTTCAAGAGAAAACATTTAAAAATAGAGAACAGCTTAAGATCAAGTAAAGAATTTTAACTCAGGCTACTTTCAGCATATTCTCAAAGGAAAACAATCATGATAAACATAAAAAGTAGTCTAAGATTAGGTAAGTACTTTTAAACTAGTCTGTTTTCAACATACTCCTAAGGGAACTTTTCAAAGCAACTGTTGGAGAAGAAACTAGAGGACAGGGCTAACCATAGACTTCTCTAGCTCAATCTTTAATTAGCATAATTTTCAAGAAAACTCAAGGACAATATCTCAAGTTGTACTCAGGAAACATGGGATTACCAACACTTCACTGGTTATACTCTATTGAATTACCTTCAAAACACATTTGGAAGAAAACATAAAGGATAAAGATTTATCAGTGATATTTAGGGTACTTTAGAAGTAAATCCTAATCTATGTTTGATGTTCTTTATCAGACAAAAGTGGACAGAATGGAAACAATAAGAAAATAACAATTTACAGTGAGAAACACATCACTATTAACCTAGACCAAGATCCCATAAATCAGCTATTTGTATTTGATGTTCAAACCAGTTAAAATCTTCAAGTCTAGTGGGTTTTTACGACTTCAAACTTCTCATCTCAGCTTATGTGTCTTCAATTACAAAACAGAGCTACAACAGTTTCAAAAGCTATTTACATACAACAGATATCCAGAGACCAACCTCTATACTGTCTTCTACAGAAGTATTTATAGAAGAATGAGGAGGTGGAGTGTAATAAGGGTTAATTTGTTCAATTAATACATAGTAATGGCTTATTGACCCTTGGGATTCCTAAGGGAGAAATCTTTGAACGCTCATCTTTGTTTTAATCAACTTTACATTAAATTTCATTACCTTCAGTCACTTTTGTTGACTTTGAGGGTTTTTGGTAGGTTGGCAGTTAATCTTGAGCTGTCTTTTAAAAATATCCCTGACTGCGCAATTAATATGCACTCCATTATTACCTAAATCTACCTCAGGCTGAAGGAAGGCAGAGTCTAGGATAACATCAAACCACGCTTAATCTAGTAGCTAGCTCTACCATATCAAGAGAGGGCTCTATTTAGGTCAATCTCAACAAAAATAATCAGTAAGGCTTGAGATGACTTAAAATAAAGGGTGATTTTACGCTAGGTATATATGTAAAAGAGTTTGATTTGATTTTGGGGGTTTTTGTTGGAATCAAAGGGAAAGGAAAATTTTGGGTCCGGGAAATGATCAGTTTTGCAGAGGGCTGAGTGGGGCAAGAAAGGAAATTGTTTTGATGCTTCGAATTGAATTAAATGGATGGCTCAGACCGGGGAGGAGTTGAAGAGGGCAAGAGGCATTCAAGAATCCTCTTCAGACAATTGAAAACATGGAAAATTAAACAAAACTTCAAGGCAGAGCACTGAAAATCTAATGAATTCCATATTTAATACTTGTTTGTTTAACTTAAGAAGAAAGGAGAATGGAAAATGATACACATGAAACTTCAATAAACTTACAATCAAAAAGAGAAACACACCATCAAAACATAGAGCCACATGGATCCCAAAGAGTGCTACAAACCCTGGTCTATTCCTTTGCCAAAATGCAGAGATGAAAGGTACAATGAAGTGCCAAGCAATCCCAAGTGTCGAACCTCAGAAAATGACTAAGAAAATACAAGATATAGACAAGACTAACTCATTCCCATGCCTCTAGGGGTCGAGATCACTATTTTAGGAGCTTTTTCAACAAGATCTAGACTAAGAACTAGAAAATAGGCAATGAAACAACTTGCCTCTATAAGATAGGAAACTGATTCATTCAGTTACATTTCACTTTTTGGTGAATGAATCTACTTGGATGAGTAAAAATGTGCCAAAATTACATAAAAAACATGAAATTAAATCAATTTACATCAATATTTTTACATTTGGAGATAAAAAAGTCAAACTGGCCAAAACTAGGCGAAAATCTGAGTTGCTGAGTGAAAACTAGGCCAAAATTCCCAATGCGTCGCGCCTGAAATCTCTATGCGTTGTGCCACTTTGAGGCCGATTTTGAGGGCCTTCCTAGAGTCCAAATTGAGTTTAGAATAGCTCTTTGGAAATATATGCCTGTCTACCTTCCAACCCAAGTGGAATTTCTGAATTTGGTTGCCATTTTCCCCTCCAAAAATCAAATCTCCCAACACTGCTTCCTGTGTGTCCAAAAAGTGGCAGAAAGGCCATTTTTAAGGTGTTTTTGACCCTTCAAGCAACCTGAAACTTGTCAAAATACTTAGCTAAAGGGTATGCATGCATAAATTTTGATGAGAAATATATAAATGTAAATTATTCTTCAATAGGAGCTGCCGATTATAAGCGCGCGCCAAGTGGTGCTACGCGTCGGGTGGAAAAATCTGTGTTAAGGCCAAAAAAATCAAAATTGACAAAATTTTTCCCAAATTTCTTGAAATTTTGGCTGAGTGTCCTCCATCATGTGATATGCTGGGCCAAATAATCTTCGGCCAAAATTTGGAGTCTATCATGCCTTTTCACGCTGCCTTAATGCCTTCTTGGTGCATGCAATTCAGTTGTAGAGTCACTGTTTCCATCATAAGAAGTATCTGTCTCCATGAGAATTTGCAAGGTCTGTGTTGTCTTGTATGATAATGAGAAATTTGGTGTTTTGATTTCATTTCTAAATATATTTCAAATGGGAGGGAATATGAAGGAATGGGGTAGTGAAAGTGATGGGCTATAATCAAGTGAAATGGGAAATGGGAATGATAGGAAATGAAATGACTTTTAGGGATAGGGAGATAGGCTTAGGAATGACTGTAGTGATGAGATAATAGTGAGGGGGAGGAAAAACAAGGTGATGGGAATAGAATGATTGACACCAAAACAAGTTTAAAACCCTAAGGAAGCACTTCTCAATCAAGATAATAGGGTTTAGTTTTGTACTCAAATTTTCATAACCAATTTCATAATCAACACCAAGCACGAGTTATGAGCAATAGAGGAGTGGCTTTGAATTTCTTGAGCATGGAGAAACTGAGAAAATTTGATGTTTGGAGAAGAATGGAATTTTTTTTATGTTTCGGCCCAATGCGCCGCGCCCCTCCAATGCGTTGCGCCAGTGTATTTTTTACAGTGCGGAGGCAAGCCCAATACGCCACGCCTGCCCAGTGCATCACGACACTCAGCTTATGTGCTGCACACCCAAATTTGCCCAGTTTTTATTCAAACTTGCTCTTTTCCTTCAACATGAATTTCTCTTGTTTCAATCTTTCTCTTTTGAGTGAAAATAAGCTTTGTTTGAACATGACAAATGACTTTATATACAGAAAAATTTAATTTTCATTTCATAAAACTCACTTTTGTAATGTTGCAAGCTTTGAAACTTCACTTTAAAACTCTGTTTTTTTTCCTTTGTGCTTTTGGGCTGAATAATGATCTTATGTCTGTCTTGCATGGAATGGCTAGCATGGAGTTTTGGCAAAGGTGACCAGGGCTGCGAATGGAGCATCATTGCATTTGTTACAAAAGGATAAAATAGACAATTTTTCTTCAAAACAGAGTTTTGAAGAAAAATCATTATCAAGAATTATGATGATGAAATTTTTTTAGTGAAACCTTATTTGAAGCTTCCTCATGTGCCTGCTAGCCATTTTGAGACCAGATTGATAAAACCGTAGACCTAATGAGACTAAAAACCCTAAAATGACTCTTTTCCAACCAAGAGACCAAACATGACTATAAATGATTTTGATGAGCAGAACTAGGCCAGCAGGTACAAGACATGATGGATATGAGTGACAAGACCCTTCTGTCAGATGATCCTATGACTACAATTATGCCGATTGGTGAGCAGGTGAGAAACCTAAAATGAAATCTGTGAGGAATTTTGATCTCTGTGAGAGGGATGAAGACGACTCTAACATTGGCTCCAATGGGGATGGTGGCTCCATGGAGGTGCCAAGAACGGCAGATCTTTGGGAGAGCAGACCAGTGCATTCATCCATTGGGCGACGGAATCAAAAACTCAAACTGAAATGCATGACTGAAAACTGATGACTTGACGACAAAAATTGACTCTCACTCAACTAAAAACTGACTCGATACTTAAACACAACATGAATATTCCAGGCCCACGATGCTCAAAGTAGATATTGTTCTCAAAACTACTCTAACGATTCATTCATCACCCTAATCAAGTGAAATGAAACAACCAATGCAACCAAGTGAGTATTCCGAATCTTGTTGAATTCTCCGCAAGTGCTTTCTTATGAACAATAAGAGAGAACTACTGAAAGGAAACTTCCATGAAAACTTGTGAACAGATCCGTTGAATACTATGGATTCTCTATCCGCCTCCAAAAAAATTGCATATGGATCTTGAAATTCATGCACACTGGGACTTAGCTCATCCAATGGATTACTTTTCTTCTCCTCATACCATGAATGCAAACTTTGATCTGAGCTTTGTGATGAGACTCCTGCTGAAAATGACAAAGAGACCGGCTGCCGGATCAAGTTTGTATCAGTACACATTTCAAGCTTACATATAGTCAATGGAGAAAGACTTTGACTGCAAACATCATCCAACACATCAGCTATTGGATCGTGAAAAACTTGAAAAGACTGCTGCAACCCATTTTCTATTGTTTCTGATGAGATTACATGATTTTCTACAAGCTGCTCATTTGAAGATTTACTATGCAATTTACCCTTCAAAAACTGAAATGATTCAAAACAAAATGGTACGGAATCATCTTGTATCATTTGATCATATGTGCCAGCTTCCAAGTCTTCATCTGCAACTTGACAATCAATGGCATTCGGGGGCTGCAAATCTGGATATGAGAAGTCTTGAACAAGGTTTTTATTGCCCTCAAGATGGTCCAAATCAAGACTTGTTGACAGTTGATTTCTGATTGCATGGAAGTTGTCTCTGATGAACTGAAACGAATCAAAACAAAAAGGCAAATATCCTTCACTTACTTCAAAATGTGCTGCACTTTCCTCATAATTTCCATAGCTGATATGTGATGGTTGAACATTTTATTCGAGCTGTTGAAAGTGAACTTCCTCCTTCCACAAACTAGCTGCTGATTTGTCTGCAAGATTAGCTTCTGTTTGGAGAAAATAATCATCATCATACTGATCAAACTGAGGCAAATCATCAGTATAAAACACATCATCAAGCATACATGTCAAATCAACAGATCTCTCTTCTCCAAGATGATCTATAAAACAATCACTATGACAACTGGAATAAGAAACAAAATGTTTTGGATCAGCAACTTGTTCTTCTTCAATCAGCGAGCCATGGGCTTGAACATTATACTCATTCCTTGTGGTGATCTTTTGCATCATCTCTTCCACTGCACTTACCAACATGTCAAGCTTTACCTCTAGAGATGTCGATTTCTCCGGGTCTATGTTTTTCATCTCTTCTTCCTTCAACCTTGCCCTTCGGATCTGCAAATGAGCCTCTACATTTACTGCACTGTTTTGTATCTCTTCAAGTGTTTCAAGATTCCTTTCTCTCAGTTGAAACTCCATTTCTGGATCAAAGGCACCTGGGTAGTGCAAGAGAGAAGATCCAAGAGGAGGTCTTATATCAACTGGCATCGAATAATAAACTTTGTTAAATCTGGCAGAAAAATGTTGTACTGTCTCCCCTGGCAGTCTTTTCAGCTGGTTATACTCTTCTATAATCAATAAAGGGTTCTGTCTGACCACCCACCTGTCGAGGAAAATTTTGACGAACTACTAGAAATCTGAGATGCTCGCATCAGGAAGGGCTTTGAACCAACTCTTGACTTTTCCTTGCAAAGAAAGAGAAAAAAGCCTAATACTAACATTCCTCTTCATCAACTTCAAAAAGGTCAAGAAAAGACTTAAAATTTAGAACATGTCTCTTAGCAGTGATATTGTCACATTCACCATCAAATCTTGGCAAGTAAAGATAATAATTTGCAGGGAAAGCATGGGATATAGGAGGTAAAATCAGAGGCTTGTATCGATCTGGAATTTTACAAGGTATAGGGGTATGTACAGAAGGTATAGAATCAATATTGGTCTCTTGAGGTTCATCAGTTTGAAGATGGTCATCACAAGATTCCGAAAAAGGGTCTTGATCAAGCTCAAAAGCATGCAACTCTTTGGTATTTACAGACTTCAAAGGGAAGGAATCAACTGCAGGCCGAGGGTCTTTCCTCAAATACAATATACTTTGCAAAGCCTTCTTGACATTCTCGAGAAAATAGAAGAAATAATTTATGACAAAGAAAAAAATGTCTTGGATGAAATTCCAACTTGAATACCTGATCTTTCCATATTGTCCTTTCATGTTTCTGCTGGTCAGGTTCATCCTCCAGTGGAGTCCTTGGATCTGATCTCGAAACTAATTTAGAGTCGCCAGGTGAATGATTTCAGCCTTGCGGTGTCTGATCATTGTCCACCATCAAAAATCAAATCTGAACTTGATTAGATCTTACTGAGGAAACCAAATGTTCAGTTCATAAACTACACCGGAGATTGACTGAAGCAACATTAATCTACTTTCGCTAATGCAAAGCAAGAGTGTTTCGAAGGCTACCTGGCTAACTTCACGCTCCATCTGTAGTTTATAAAGAAAAAAACAAACTTTTCTTCCCCAGTATGGTCGCCACTATGTTATTGCCTAAATCTACCTCAGGCTGAAGGAAGGAAGAGTCTAGGATAACATCAAACCACGCTTAATCTAGTAGCTAGCCCTACCAGATCAGGAGAGGGCTCTCTCTGGGTCAATATCAGCAAAAATAATCAATAAGGCTTCAGATGAATTAAAATAAAATCTAATTTTAGGCTAGATATATATGTAAAAGAGTTTGATTTGATTTTGGGGGTTTTTGTTGGAATCAAAGGGAAAGGCAATTTTTGGGTCCGGGAAATGATCAGTTTTGCAGAGGGCTGAGTGGGACAAGAAAGGAAATTGTTTTGATGCTTTGAATTGAATGAAATGGATGGCTCAGACCGGGGAGGAGTTGAAGAGGGCAAGAGGCATTCAGGAATCCTCTTTAGACAGTTGAAAACATGGAAAATTAAAAAAAACTTCAAGGTAGAGCACTGCAAATCTAATGAATTCCACCTTTAATACTTGTTTGTTTAACTTAAGAAGAAAGGAGAAGGGAAAACGATGCACATGAAACTTCAATAAACTGACAATCACAGACAGAAACACACCATAAAAACATAGAACCACATGGATCCCAAAGTGTTCTGCAAACCCTGGTCTATTCCTTTGCCAAAATGCAGAGATGAAATGTACAATGATGTGCCAAGCAATCCCAAGTGTCCAACCTCTGAAAATGACTAAGAAAATACAAGATATAGACAAGCCTAACTCATTCCCATGCCTCTAGGGGTCGAGATCACTATTTTAGGAGCTGTTTCAACAAGATCTAAACTAAGAACTGGAAAATAGTCAATGAAACAACTTGCCTCTATAAGATAGGAAACTGATTCATTCAGTTACATTTCACTTTTTGGTGAATTAATCTACTTGGATGAGTAAAAATGTGCCAAAATTACATCAAAACCATGAAATTACATCAAGTTACATCAATAGTTTCACATTTGGAGATAAAAAATTCAAACTGGCCAAAACTGGGCGAAAATCTGAGTTGCTGAGTGAAATCTAGGCCAAAATTCCCAATGCGCTGCGCTTGAAATCTCTATGCATCGCGCCACTTTGAGGCTGATTTTGATGGCCTTCCTAGAGCCCAAATTGAGTGTAGGATAGCTCGTCAAAAATATATTCCTGTCTATTTTCCAACCCAAGTGGAATTTCTTAATTTTATTTCCATTTTCCCCTCCAAAAATCAAATATTCCAACACTGCTTCCTGTGTGTCCAAAAAGTGGCAGAAAGGCCATTTTTAAGGTGTTTTTGACCCTTCAAGCAACCCAAAAATTGTCAAAATCCTTAGGTAATTGGTAGGAATTCATAAATTTTGATGAGAAATCTAGAAATGCAATGTTTTCTTCAAGAGGAGCTACCAATTATAAGCGTGCGCCAAGTGGCGCTACGCGTCGGGCGGAAAAATCTGTGTTAAGGCCAAAAAAATCAAAATTGACAAAGAGTTTCCCAAATTTCTTGAAATTTGGGCTGAGTGTCCTCCATCATGTGCTATTTTGGGCCAAAGAAGGTTTGACCAAAATTTGGAGTCTATCATACCTTTTCACGCCGCCTTAATGTCTTCTTGGTGCATGCAATTCAGTTGTAGAGTCACTGTTTCGTTCATAAGAAGTATCTGTCTCCATGAGAATTTGCAAGGTCTGTGTTGTCCTGTATGATAATGAGAACTTTGGTGTTTTTATTTTATTTCCAAATATATGTCAAATGGGAGGGAATATGAAGGAATGGGGTAACGAAAGTGATTGGCTATAATCAAGTGAAATGGGAAATGGGAATGATAGGAAATGAAATGACTTTTAGGGATAGGGAGATAGGCTTAGGAACTGTAGTGATGAGATAATAGTGAGGGGGAGGAAAAAAAAGGTGATGGGAATAGAATTATTGACACCAAAACAAGTTTAAAACCCTAAGGAAGCACTTCTCAATTAAGATAATAGGGTTTAGTTTTGCACTCAAATTTTCATAACCAATTTCATAATCAACACCAAGCACGAGTTATGAGCAATAGAGGAGTGACTTTGAATTGCTTGAGCATGGAGCAACTGAGAAAATTTGATGTTTGGAGAAGAATGGAAAATTTTTGATGTTTTGGCCCAATGTGCTATGCAAGTAACCCAATGCATCGCGCCCCTCCAATGCGTCGCACCAGTGTATTTTTTACACTGCGGAGGCAGGCCCAATGCGTCGCGCCTGCCCAGTGCATCGCAACACTTAGCCTATGCGCTGTGCACCCAAATTTGCCCAGTTTTTATTCAAACTTGCTCTTTTCCTTCAACATGACCTTCTCTTGTTTCAATATTTCTCTTTTGAGTGCAAATAAGCTTTGTTTGAACATGACCAATGACTTATATACAGAAAAAAATAATTTTCATTTCATAAAACTCACTTTTGTAATGTTACAAACTTTGACATTTCACTTTAAAACTCTGTTTTGTTTGCTTTGTGCTTTTGGGCTGAATAATGAGCTTCTGTCAGTATTACAGGGAATGGATGGCATGGAGTTTTGGCAAAGGTGACCAGGGCTGTGAATGGAGCATCATTGCATTTGTTACAAAAGGATAAAATAGACAATTTTTCTTCAAAACAAAGTTTTGAAGAAAAATCATTATCAAGCATTATGATGATGAAATTTTTGCAGTGAAACCTTATTTGAAGCGTCCTCATGTGCCTGCTAGCCATTATTAGAAATTTTGAGACCAGATTGATAAAACCGTAGACCTAATGAGACTAAAAACCCTAAAATGACTCTTTTCCAACCAAGAGACCAAACATGACTGTAAATGATTTTGATGAGCAGAACTATGCCAGCAGGTACAAGACATGAGGGATATGAGTGACAAGACCCTTCCGTCAGATGATCCATGCTCCTAATGCAATTCAGCTGACTGAACTGAGTGAGACACCTAAAATGAAATGCAACAAGAGAAATTTGATCCCTGACGGAGGGATGAAGATACCGACTCTAACACACTCTTTTGAGGAAATAAGCCTGTGGGTGGTAGTTTTGGCTTTAATTGCCTCAATGATGTGGCATTATGAGGCTTCCTTTATTTATTAGTCATGACATGTGGCTTTAAATACTGATTATGCCTTACTTTTCAATCTTATGCATTAATCCCTTAATCTTTACTGCGTGATCTCTTCTTTGCTGTGAACAAGTACCTTAGCGTGATGAGGATTCTATTTGAATAACCGATGTTGATGAAACATGGATTAAAATCTTGAATGTACACCTTGGAAGCTTTATTCAGGAGCACTTTTGACTTTGGAGGTGATAATCTTCGGCTGTGCTCCTTATTGAACCATGAGAAGGCTGCTAGCCTCAAAAACCATCATAAAAATCTGCAAAAACCACAAATTTATTATAAAATCCTGCAATGGAGGGAAATAATACATGCAGAGGCTATCAGAGGTAAAGGAGTAGTGTAGAATGGGTGAATAAGCAGGCAAGGCAAAAATCCGATTCAAAATGGTCTTTGGTGCGAATTTAGGAAAAAGAGGTTTTTGAAATACTAGGAATAGTTATCGCGTTCAATTCGGGTTGTAAGTCGTTTAAACATGATTGAACACGATTCCACACACTACACAACACCTTTCCTTTAGAAAAATACCGGTATCGCATGACTTTGGAGTGTTAAACTCCAGATGTGAAAATTGCACAATATGTAACAACAACCGTCAGATGAAGGGGATGGGATTTGACGATGCGGACCGAGCGCGATGGAAAATTTGCTCAAGCGTAGAGAAAGTGGAAAATAGGTGGAAACACATGATTGGATGAGGGCTTTGCATAATGGATGGTGGGTCCATAAGATTTGGGTTGTCGGGGTGAACGAGAGTCGTTGGATCATGTAGATCGACGACGAAGATCGGTGCGGAGGGCGGATGGATAAACCCAAAGGTAACGGGTGGGGGCTAATAACCACCGTCAGATCATATAGATCTACGCCTTAGATCTTATCAGGGTATCGCTCATCAAAGCGAGAAAAATATAAAGAAAAGTCAGGTTTTGAATGAAAATGTCGATGCGATGGGGGCTTAACATAGGTGCTGGGGAACGGTCTCATGGAGGGATAAGGTGACCAAGGGTTGAGGAGGGGGGAGCTTATCGCATCGGCACATTGCCGCGGAGGGGAAAAAGAAAAGGAAATGGATAAGCCAATGGAGTGATGCAATGATGGCTAAGGTAAGGCTCGAGACACAATCCCATGTTGCAATATGTGACCAGGGGAGGAGAGATAAGGAGCTAATCGCATCGGCGGGGGAAGGTTGTAAAGAAAATGCAGGGTTTTAGTGGAAACACCGATGCGATGAGAATGTCCTATGCGATGGGGCTAGCACCTAGTCGCGGGCTTGGGCATATGAAGGAGAAAGAGCTGGGGGCTAAGCCGAAAAGGGGCTAAAGCCTGTTTGTAAAAAAGGGTGCTTTTTAGGAAAAAAAGAAGGTTTTTTAGGGGTTTTTTTGAGGTTCCGATAGGCAAAATAGGACAATTTAAACCATAAAACGAGATCTTTTATGAGTTTAAAAGGGATTTTGAAGGTTCCCTTGGGATACTAAGGATAAATTGAGAAGGATAAAAGGGGTATTTTTCAAGGAAGATGAATGATATGGGGGGGGGGGGGAATGGAGAAAATGAAATGATGAAAATGGGGCTTTTTAGGAAACATTTTTCTTTGGGAACAACAGGTTTTCTTGGTGGATTTTTGAAGCAAATAGAATTAGGGAACAACACTGTTAGGGAACATCAGTCTTCAAGAATGAGTAATTTTCTATGAAAATGATCACTTGAAGACTCAAGGCCTGTTTTAGCCATCATTTGCTTATGAAAAATGTTACTAATGGCTAACAGTGGCTCCACTTGGGGATGGCAGCTCCTTGGAGCTTTCAAGAACTTTAGATTTTGATCTCTGAGATGCAGAACTATGCCTTTATCCATTGACAATATTTCTCCACTAATCATGCTGCTTTGAAAAATATGATCAGTATTTTATATCAGCAAACAAATTTCTCCCAATCATTTTACCTACACAGCCTACTTCCTAACATTTTTTCTTCAGCAGGTGAATTTGGACTTGCATACCTTGAACATCAACATTTTATTATTTTTGATAGCAGGAAAAACTAATCTAAATCTACCCTTATTTCTTCCATGAGTTCATATTAGACTGTTGAACTCATAAATTCTCTACTTAAGCTACTATCTACCAGGATTAGACTGTCTGGCAGATTTTATTCTCTATTTTCTAAAATAGAAATTTAAAACATAGTCAAATGAGGATTAGGCAATCTGATTTTCTATGGGACTGTGGCATAAAAACAAGCTGCACATAGAATTTATTTGCAAAAATTTAAAACAAAACTGTGAAGGCTTAAGATCTAAAAATAAAAAAGCATGCTTCATTCTTCTTGCAGCTCTAATTTTGATCTTTTTAGAGATGTGTTCTTCTTTTCCTGGTTCAAGTTTTTAGCATATTAGAACCAATTCTTTTTCTTCTTTTTGGCTCAAATTTTGATCTGATTAGAGCCTTTCCTTCTATCCTAATCTAATCTACTGATAAGACAAGATTTGATTGTTTGGCTAATCTGATTTATTAACCTATCAGCAATAAATTGAAATCTATCTAGTCATAATTAGGTTGTATGACTTAAATATTAGTGTTTTCTTAAGTAGTGGCATTTAAGTTTGCACACTTTCATATTTCTTTTCTTTTTTGGTATGGGGCTGTATGTTTCCTTTTTATGTCTACCCTCTTTTTCTCCTTTTTATGGTTTTTTGTATTTTCCTTTTCCAATTCAAAAAGAAATGTTATATACAATGAAAAAAAATCTTTGAAACTAAAAATGTCAGTTAACATAAATAATGTTTGAGAACCCTTCCATTGACAAGACCTCCAAAGTATTCAGCTCCATCCAATTCTTGCAGAAAAAAATGCATTGTTTCCAATAAAAGATTGGATGAGATAAGGGCCCTGCCATAAGTTATAAAATTTTCCATGTTTTCCCTTATCTTCTCTTCTTGAATCCCATTTCAAAACTTTATCACCAATCTTGAAATCACTTGCCTTGGTCCTTCTGTCAAATAGCTTCTTGATGTTTTATTGTAGTTGTTGGGCTCTGATGTATACTTCCTCTCTAGTTTGCTGTAAATGTATAGTCTAGTTTATTCTTCTTGTTACATCATCATATTCATACTGTACTTCCTGGATCAGCTTCATGACTGGCACTCCCAAATTGGTTGGAAATATTGCATCAATTCCATAAACTAGCTGGTAGGGAGACATTCCAATGGATTTTTTAATGGTTAGTCTATCTGCCCATAAAGCATGTACTAGCTTACTGTGCCATGATTTCTTGTTGTCTTCCATCAACTTCTTGATAATGATTACCAAAATTTTATTTGAAGACTATGCCAGCCCATTACCTTGACGGTAATAAGTTGTGGAATGACCCAATATGATCTGATACTTATGACAGAATTCTACCATCTTCTTAGATCCAAATGCAACAATATTGTCAGTTATGATCTTTCTAGGACAACCAAATCTAGAAATTATATGGTTTTGAAGGAATGAGATGATGACTGAGTTTGTGGCATTCCTAGAGGGGATGGCTTCTATCCACTTGGTAAAATAATTTGTTGCTTTGAGGATCCATATATGTTGTGTAGATGAGGGAGGATGGATTTCCCCAATGAATTCGAGACCCCACTGCTGAAAAGGAGCTTCAACAGTGATTGGTTGCAGAGGTAAGGGATGCGGCTTTCTTTTGCCTTCAAATATTTGGCATTTATGATAGGCAATAATCATTCTATGGACATCTTGGAAGAGGGTGGGCCAGTAATAGCTAGCTCTAAGGATTTTTTTGGCAGTTTATTTCCTGTAGAGGTGGCCTCCACATTCTCCTTCATGAAACTCATGCTTGATATTATCTGCATCATTCTCAGGAAAACATTTAAGAAATAATTCACTAGCATTTTTCCAACATAAACATTTATTCAAAATTCAATAATTTACATCTTTCAACTTTAAAAATCTTTCCTTTGTTTTAGAAAAACCAGGAGGAACATTAAGATTGAGAAAAACATACAAAATATCAACATACCAAGATGAATTCAGAAATTTTCTTCAATAATTGGAGTTGAAATCTCCTCTTGTTCATCTAATGCATTAAACATGTTTATATCGAGAGCTTGAAAGCTAGATTCAGCCATAATTTTTTCTATTCTTTGACCTTTTATGAGCTTAGTGGGTTTGATTTCTAAGTCATATTCTAAAATTACAGCAATCCACTTTCCTCTTTTTCCATATGGATCTTGGGTTAATATGTCTTTCACAACTGAATGAGGCACAAATGCTATTATGTGAGAGTGTAAAATGTAAACTCTGAAGTCCTTTAAGGCTTTTACTAAAGCAAAGGCTTTGTTGGGGTCCTATGTTTTGATAGATTGGCTTACCAAAAGACAAGGCAATATCAGAACCAATCTTTAGAGTTCCAGGATCTAGTCCTCCTGTTCTCATAGAGGGATCTCTCAAATGTTTGTTTTGTAAAGATTTATTTTGTTTTCTTTTTAGTATTTATTTTAGACTAGTTATTAAGTGCAGGTGTTTGCTTGCTTTGTTTGTTTGTTTGTTTTTTTGTTTGTTTGGTTGAATTGGCATAGTAGAACATGAAAGGTCTAGGTAGTATAGATAGAAAGAAGAAGTGTCAGATTCATTGGGCAATGGAGTCAAGAAGAGTTTTATGACTAGCTCATCAATGGATATGGGATATCAAAGGGAAAAATATAACTTGGCCATAGGATCCTTTAGTTTTTTGAATGAGATGGACATTAATGATTTTGGAAAGAGAAATTGAATTCTCAACAAAGGGAACTTAAAAACATAACTTGAACATAAAGAGGAATTTGATAGACAGGGCTAACCATGAATTCTACCAACCACACTTTAAGCAAATAATGATTTCAAGACAAATTTTAAAATGAAATCTAAGATTCGGGGAACACCCTATTAACATAAAAGATTCACTGATAATTGTAGTCCTAGAAGAGGGAACACCTAACACATCTATGATCACAACTATAAAGACCTTTAAAACAATTATTCAAGCAGGGACAAAGGGTATGATTGAAACAGACCTCCTTGGCTAACTATAAACAATGGTACTTCAAAGGGAGACTTTAAAAACAATTTTCAAGTGGTAGCAGACAAGCAGGGAAAACCATAAATCATGCTGGGACCAACTATCTGAATTATTTGAGAAATAAACAACCATAAGGGTTCAAGAGAATGATTAAAGACTCTAAAATTCCTTAGCAGAAGAAAACATAAAACAGTGAAGGATAAACAGGTCTAAGGTGCTTCCAAGAGTCATTTCTTAGCCTAAAATTTTCATCCTACTGTAGTAAGAATTTATGAAACATAATGAAAATAGGAAAAACAGGAGATAGTTTAGAATACATCATCAACAGCCAAGCTTAGGGATCCAATGATAGAGCCTTCTCAAGAACAAGCATGTAAAAACATAATCCAGCTTCCAAGACTTCAATTTCTTCTTCAACTTCAACAGAACATGTATTATTTCAGAGAGTTCCAATGTTACAACTAGTGAACAACCAACCAACAACTTCTCATATTCTTCAGAAGTATTTATAGAAGAAAGAGGAGGTGGAAGATTTCAAGGGTTAGATATCATTAATTCCATACTAAATGCAATTCTTAGGCTTGAAAACCATGCAAGGCATAAGGCAGGAAAGCATTTGATTTACAACTCTATTTCATTAACTTTGTTTCTACTTTTTAGGCTTAATGGATGAAAAAATTGACTTTAAGGCTGTTTTTATATTTTTAAAATAACTTTACTGACAGTTCAAAATATGTTCCTTTGTTTGTAATAATTGTCAGCGGCCTTTAGCCTTAATTTTATTGGCTGAGATTTGATCTGGGTATTCCTTTGAGGTAGAGAGGGTGCAGGTGGAAATTTTGGTAGCTGGGGATTCAATTAGCCCCTCTGATGTGGCATTCGAGGTTTTCTGGATTAGATTTGTGGATTAGGCCTTTGATTCCAGAGTTCATGCCTTGATCCCTTTAAGCTTTGATTAACATATTTAATCTTCTGTCTTTTTTTTTATCCTCTGTTTTTAATGTTGATATTCTTTAATCACCTGATGTTCACTGTTTTTTGCTGTTTACAAGTGCACAGAGGCTTTGTCGGAGAAATTGTTCATAAAACCGATAATCATGACTTATGGATCTTCTAAAAAACATGTAATTATCACTTTAGAACCATTTAATTTGTATCAAAGGCCGTGAGGATTGTCATCCTCGGCCCATAATACTGTAATTATCTGCTAGAGGTTTTTTAACCTTAATCTTCATTAAACCTCAATAAAACAAACAATCGTTATTTAAATCCTGTGATTTATTGGTTTAAATTTCTTTGGATGGTTCGTGGAAGTGTTTCGGAGCAGTGAGGATGGAAGAATTTGTAGCAGGGGATAGGTTTCTATGCCATAACAGAGACCTAGGGTTTAAATTTAAAATATGGCGCGAATTGGGAAGAAGAAGTTTCGGGAAAACCATTAATAGTTTTCACGCAGCATTTAGGGGGTAGGTGATTTTGCCTGAGAGAAATGAGATATGATACATCAGTCAACACATGGATTTTGAATACCACCTATTTCACAAAAAAATTTACTGTGAACCTTTAGGCGCAAAAATTTTATGATACACATCTTCAACCATTGGATTGAAGGCTCCAGATTCAATTGCGTGGAATGAGCGCGATGGGAAAGTTGCATGGGTGAGGAATGTAGTGGGCCCGACGATGATGCGTTCTTCTTTGTCGCAGAGCGGGTGGGTTGTCGGGAGTTCTTGAATGGTCGGGATAGATCCTGGCCATTAGATCTATATAATGGAAAATGATGATTGAGAGAGGAAGAAGATATGTTGAAAGGGGAAGAAAGGAAGGGAAGGTGATTGGGTGGAAAGATGGGGCCCGATGGTCGTTGATCTTCAAAGATCAACGGTCTGGATTTGTTTAGACCAAAATGTCAAGAAAGAGGGAAATAGAAGGAAAGTAAGGGTTCGGAAAGGGTTTTCAAGTCTTTTAGCGCCTGCTTCTGAGGCTTTAGGATGCATGGAGGAAGGGATGAAGGGTATAAGCCCTCGGGGGCTTAGAAACCTCATAGTGCAAAAAACTGATTTTTAGGCCAAAACAAGGTTTTTTAAGGCCAAGTAAGGATTCTGATAGGTGAGAGGAGTGATTTTTAAACCAAATAGAGGGAAAAATAAGGTTTAAAAAGGGGTTTAGGATAATTTAGAGGTTAAAATGAAGGTATTTTGAGGGATTTTATGAAAGGGAAAAATGGGTGAAAATGGAATTGTTTATGAGTGAAAGGAGGAGTGAAATGATGGAAAATGGAGTTTTATAAGCAGTTTTCTATTAGTAAATAGCAGGTACTTTAGGACTAAAGTGAAACAACAGTGAAGATTAATTCAAAGGATAAAGAACATCATAAGACTTCAAAAAGATGATAAGTTTTCAAAGGAAACTATCTCTTGAAGGCTTGAAGACAAGACTAGCCACCACATGGTATAACAGAATTTATAGGTGGCTAACAGTGGCTCCACTTGGGGAGGACAGCTGGTTCTTTAGGTTTCCAGAACCTCAGCTATTGATCTCTGGCTTTTCAGCAAACCAGTGCCTTCATCCATTGGGCAACAAATTTTTTTTTCTTTTAGCTAACCTTTCTTTGATTTGATAATTGCTGCAACAATCTAAAACAGTGGAATTCTATCAAGACAACATCTCTACCTACCCACTTCTATGATTCTAACATTTTTACTTCTTCAGAGTGCATTTGGATTAGAAAACTCTTTTCATAAAAATTTAATTCTTTTGAAAACAGGAAACTAATCTATTTCTACTCTTATTCCTCCATGAGTTCAGATTAAGTATTTGAACTCATAAGTGTCTCTACCTAACTACTATCTGTCAAGATTAGACTGTCTGATAGACCTTTATTCTCTAAATTCTAAAACAAGAAATTTAAAAGCAGCCAAGCCAGGATTAATCAGTTTGACTTGTTGTAGATCTATGGCATAAAAACAAGCTGCACATAGATTTTATTTGTAGAAAAATGAAAAAACTGTGAAGGCTTAAGATCTGAAAACTAAAAAATCCTTCACTATCTCTTCAGCTCTGTTTTGGTCTTGTTTGAGTTGTTTCCTCTTTCTTTTTGGTTCAAGTTTTGAGCTTTTTAGAACCAGTTTGTTTTATATCTTTGGCTCAAGATTTAATCTAATTAGAGCCATTCTTCTTTTGAGATTCATAGGTTCAGATATTGAATTTGTTTGAACCTTTATTTCCCCTATCCTAATATACCTTAATGATAAGCCAAGATTGAGCTGTTTGGAAAATCTGATTCACTAACCTATTAGTAGTAAATTTAAACATTATCCAATCATGATTAGACTATATGATTGAATATAAAGTGTTTCTTGTGGTAGTGGAATTTAATCTTGCACACTTGCATACATTATTTCTCTTTTTTGGTATAGGGCTGTACCTTTCTTTTTTTCATTCTGCCCTCTTTTCTATGTTTTATTGTTTTTGTATTTTTTCATTTTTTCTTTTACAAAGGAATAAACAAAAAGACTAACTAGATGCTCAAGAGCTGAGATTTATTGACATTCCTACCTACCCTAATCTAACTTGGAGAATTTAAATGTTTAGTTGATGAACTCTCTTTTCTAGTACAACCAATCCAGTAAATGATTCCATGATTGGTGCTTCTTCATCTCTTTGGGAAGGCTGGACAAACAGGGCCACTCCCATTCCTTTTGTTTCTTAGCAGCAGTGCTAAAAAGTCTTCTTGCTTTTGGCAATACACTGCTCCGAATAACCTTAATCCCTTCTTCAAATAACTTTAAGAAGTGATCATATGGATATTGAAACAATGCCTGGTTATGAATATTTGTAATATAGGTTTCAACCAATGTTACCTTTTCCTCCACTGGATCAACATGAAGATTTTCTTGAGAAAGAAAAACTTCCTAATCTTCATTACTATCTGAACTGGAGGAATCATCATATATTGCAGTGTTGTCCTCTTGTATTCCTAGTATGCTCTGATTCAGTGGAATTTACTCTATGAAGATATCATCATGTTCTTGAGCAGGGGTATGTTTTATTACCTCAATCCTTTCAGGAGAAGGCTCCTTATCTTCATCCTGCTCAAGAAATTCCTCTTCCTTTTCAATCTCAACATTACAACTAATAGTTTGTTGATTCCCAATTATGTGAAAATTGTTTCTGATGGGATACATTGTTTTATTACTGCTTTCAATATGACCATAATGAAATTCATGACACCAATCAACTATTGGTTTCCCTGCATGATTAGTTTTCATTTGGAGCTTATCATCATCATCAGATTGACAAAAAATTGGAAAATCATTAGTATAAACAATTTCACCAATCAAGCATATTGGGTTATTAGTCTATCTTTCTTTAAGCTGATCTACAAGTTTATTTTCTAGTTCAAGAGAACAAGGTTCAGTAGGTAGATGAGCAGAAGTATTTTGTTCTAATGAATATTCGAGGGCTGGCTATTTGTTTAATATTCGATCAATTTCTTCTTCTGTCAAAAGAGTAGGAATTTTTATTTTTCTTTGGATAGAAGTAAAACAGTCCTCTTTCTCTTGTATTGACTGATTTTGAGGCTGAATATCTTCTTGAGCCTCTCCTAGGGAATCTTTACTTGTGTTTGCAGGGACATTTTGAGGATTTTCTTCTTTTTCCTAATCTTTTTCACTCTCAAACAACTCCTCTTGATCTTTGTGATAGTCAATTTGAACATAAGGTTCATGAGTTGTTTCTACTATATTTTCAGGGTTCCACTCTCCTTTTAATACCTAAAATGAGTTATAATATAGAGTGAGAGTCCCTACATGTGCTGATTTTTCTTCTATTTTAGACTTTGTGTTTTCTAGGTGGCGTCTTGTCTCCTCAAAACACTGTTCACTTTTTACATTTGCATTTTGGTCGTAAAGTTCTCTTAATAGTGCAATACAAGATAAATGGTTGTTGTCAGGACTTTCTTGATAGCCTTCTTCATTGTATTCTCTGTAACCTTCTCATCATCCTTTATAAATTCTTGATCATCATACATGTCTTGCTCATTGTCTAGGTCTTGTAGTGGTTGAGTATGTTATTGATTAGGGAAAAGCATAGGTTGCTCTGGATAATCATTATCTGTATCAACCTCATGCCTATCTAATATTTTATCAAGTATGTTCATCATTTTTTCCATCGTGACCAGTATTTTTTCTTCTGGGTCAATATTTGAATCCATGTTTTGTAAATCAGAAAAAGGGGTCACTGTATATTGTCAACCAGTTCAGAGTCTTCTACCAGTGGGGTCATTAGGTATTTTGGGATTGTGGAGTCACCAGGTGGAATATTTTGAACTTTTCTGTCCACCAACAGCATGATTGAGTTTTCTCAATGCATTCTCAAGAGAGTTTACAAGGACTAGTGAAGTAATAGGCCTACTCGAGGCCAGTGGAGTCACCAAGTTGAAACTTTTTAGATTTTGTGAAGGTAAAATGTTTTATGGTTCCACCACCATGTTTATTATGAAGCCAATATGAAATATTTTTGGGTTTTTTCTAAGTTTCTATGGTTGTTTGGAATACTAATGAGTCTATAAGAGCTTGCTAGGCAACTATGAACTCAGTGGTCCCACCGTGATCTCCATTATGTTGGTGATGAGGTAGGATAACAATTCCCAGGGTATTCTTTGTCAAATAAAGTGCCTAAAGAGTTTTTAAGAGGTATTCAAGAAACTATATACTCAATAGGTCCCACCATGATCGCCATTATATTGGGGTCCTGTGGTTTGATAGATTGGCTTACCAAAAGACAAGGCAACATCAGAACCAATATTTAGAGTTCCAGGATGTAGTCCTCCTGTTCTCAGACAAGGATCTTTGAAATGCTTATTTTGCAAATATTTATCTTGTTTTCTTTTAATTATTTATTTTAGACTAGTTATTAAGTGCAGGTGTTTGCTTGGTTTGTTTGTTTTTTAGTTTGGTTGAATTGGCACAGTAGAACATGAAAGGTCTAGGTAGTATAGATAGAAAGAAGGAGTGTCAGATTCATTGGGAAATGGAGTCAAGAAGAGGTTTATGACAAGCTCATCAATGGATATGGGATATCAAAGGGCAAATCTAACTTGGCCATAGGATCCTTTAGTTTTGTGAATGAGATGGACATTAATGATTTTGGAAAGAGAAATTGAATTCTCAACAAAGGGAGCTTAAAAACATAACTTGAACATAAAGAGGCATTTGATAGATAGGGCTAACCATGAATTCTACAAACCACACTTTAAGAAAATAATGATTTCAAGACAACTTTTAAAATGAAATCATTTGGAGAACACCCTATTTCCTCAAATATTTTATTTCAAAGGAATTATAAAACATAAAAGATTCACTGATAATTGCAGTCATAGAAGAGGGAACACCTAACACATCTATGATCACAACTATAAAGACCTTTAAAACAATTATTCAAGCAGGGACAAAGGGTATGATTGAAACAGACCTCCTTGGCTGACTATAAATAATGGTACTTCAAAGGGAGACTTCAAAAATAGTTTTCAAGTGGCAGCAGACAAGCAGAGAAAACCATAAATCATGTTGGGACCAACTATTTGAACTATTTGAGAAATAAACAAGCATAAGGGTTCAAGAGAATGATTAAAGATTCTAAAATGCCTTACCATAAGAAAACATAAGATAGTGAAGGATAAACAGGTCTAAGGTGCTTCCAGGAGTCATTTCTTAGCCTAAACGTTTCATCCTAATGTAGTAAGAATTTATGAAACATAATGAAAATAGGAAAAACAGTAGATAGTTCAAAATACATCACCAATAGCCAAGCTCAGGGATCCAATGATAGAGCCTTCTCAAGAACAAGCATGTCAAAACATAATCCAGCTTCCAAGACTTCAATTTCTTCTTCAACTTCAACAGACTATGTATTATTTCAGAGAGTTCCAATGTTAGAGCTAGTGACCAGCCAACCAAAATCTTCTCATCTTCTTCAGAAGTATTTATAGAAGAAAGAGGAGGTGGAAGAGTTCAAGGGTAGATATCACTAATTCCATACTAAATGCAATTCCTAGCCTTGAAAACCATGCAAGGCATAAGGCAGGAAAGCATTTGATTTACAAATTTGTTTCATTAACTCTGTTTCTTCTTTTTAGGCTTAGTGGATGAAAATATTGACTTTAAGGATATTTTTATATTTTTAAAATAACTTTACTGGCAGTTTAAAATATGTTCCTTTGTTTGTAATCACTGTCAGCTACCTTTAGCCTTAATGTTACTGACTGAGATTTGATCCGGGTATTCCTTTGAGGCAGAGAGGCTACAGGTGGCAATTTTGGTAGCTGGGGATTCAATTAGCCTCTCTGATGTGGCATTCGAGGTTTTCTGGATTAGATTTGTGGATTAGGCCTTTGATTCCAGAGTTCATGCCTTGATCCCTTTAAGCTTTGATTAACATCTTTAATCTTCTGTCTTTGCTTTGATCCTTTGTTTTTAATGCTAATATTCTATAATCACCTGATGTTCACTATGTTTTGCTGTTTACAAGTGCACAGAGGGTTTGTGAGAGAAATTGTTCAGAAAACCGATAATCATGACTTATCGATCTTCTAAAAACATGTAATTATCACTTTAAAACCCTTTAATTTGTATCAAAGGCCGTGAGGATTTTCATCCTCGGCCCATAATACTATAATTATCTGCTGGAGGGTTTTTAACCTTAATCTTCATTAAACCTACATAAAAACAAACAATCGTTATTTAAATCCTGCAATTTATTGGTTTAAACTACTTTGGAAGGTTCATGGAAGTGTTTTGGAGTAGTGAGGATGGAAGAATTTGTAGCGGGGGATGGGTTTCTATGCCAAAACAGAGACCCAGGGTTTAAATTTAAAATATGGCACGAATTGGGAAGAAGCGGTTTCGGGAAAACCATTAATGGTTTTCACGCATCATTTACGGGGTAGGCGGTTTTTCCTGAGAGTAATGCGATACGATACATCAGTCGACACGTGGATTTTGAATACCACCTATTTCACAAAAAAATTTACCGTTAACCTTTAGGCACAAAAATTTGCGATATGCATCGTCAACCATTGGATCGGAGGCTCCAGATCCAACGGCGTGGAATGAGTGCGATGGGAAAGTTGCACGGATGAGGAATGTAGTGGGCCCGTTGATGACATGTTCTTCTTTTCCACAGAGCGAGTGGGTTGTCGGGAGTGTTTGAATGGTCGGGATAGATCCTGGCTGTTGGATCTATAGAATGGACGGTGATGATTGAGAGAGGAAGCAGATATGTTGAAAGGGGAAGAAAGGAAGGGAAGGTGATCGGGTGGAAAGATGGGGCCAGATGGCCATTGATATTCAAAGATCAACGGTCTAGATTTGTTTAGACCAAACTGTCAAGAAAGAGGGAAATAGAAGGAAAGTAAGGGTTAGGGAAGGGTTTTCAAGTCTTTTAGCACCCATTTGTAGGGCTTTGGGATGCATGGAGGAAGGGCTGAAGGGTATAAGTCCTCGGGGGCTTAGAAACCTCATAGTGCAAAAAATTGATTTTTATGCCAAAACAAGGTTTTTTAAGGCCAAGTAAGGGTTCTGATAGGTGAGAGGGGGGATTTTTAAACCAAATAGAGGGAAATATAAGGTTTAAAAAGGGGTTTAGGATAATTTAGAGGTTAAAATGAAGGTATTTTGAGGGATTTTATGAAAGGGAAAAATGGGTGAAAATGGAATTGTTTATGAGCGAAAGGAGGAGTGAAATGATGGAAAATGGAGTTTTATAAGCAGTTTTCTCTTAGTAAACAGCAGTTACTTTAGGGCTAATAGTGAAACAACAATGAAGATTAATTCAAAGGATAAAGAACATCATAAGACTTCAAAAATATGATAGGTTTTCAAAGGAAACTATCTCTTGAAGGCTTTAAGACAAGACTAGCCACCACATGGTATAACAGAATCTATAGGTGGCTAACAGGCTTTTTTTTCCATTATTTTATACTTTAGAGGTGCATATCTTAATGCCTTGCTGAAAAATGAAATGGGCTGATCTTTTCCATTCAAATTCTTCTGTAATAGGACAACAGCTACTGTGTGTTCTAATGCAAATAAAAAAATGAAGAAATCTTTGGAAAAATCAGGATTGATAAGAACTGGTGTTTTAGTGAGTTCTTGTTTTACTAGTTCAAATGATTTCTTTGCTTATAAGGTACATTTAACTCCTTCTTCCATTTTAAGCATGTTTGTTATGTTTCTAAGGAGTTCATCTAGATTGGGTATGAACCTTCTCTAGAAATTAATCTTTCCAATGAAAGATTGAAGTTCCTTGATGTTTCCGGGATGACTGATTTGCAATATTCCATCAATCCTTTTTGGGTCTATCCTTATTCCTTCTTCTGATATGATATGCCCAAGAATTTTACCTTCTTGGAGACCAAACAATGTTTTCTTTGGATTTAAGGACAGTCAAAATTTTCTGCACTTTTCAAAGACCTTTCTCAAGTGGATAAGGTGTTCTTCATCTGTTTTAGAATAAGCAGTTATATCATCAAGGTAAATCACAATGAAGTAACCTACTTCTTCTGAAAATTCAATATCCATGGCTCTCTGAAATGTGGCACCAGCAATCATTAAACAAAAAGGCATTTTCAAATACATGAAATTACCCCAAGGTGTAGTAAGGTTGTTTTAAGTTGATCATCAGGATGTACCAAAATTTGATTGTAACTTGAGAAGCCATATAGCAAAGAAATTATTTTAGAACCAACTATCTTCTGTAGGATATGATCCATTTTGGGCAAAGGATAATTGTCCTTTAATGAGGCTTTGTTTAAGTTTCTAAAATCAATGCAAAGACTTATCTCTCCTATTTTCTTCCTAACTGATACAAGATTAGACAACCACTCTAAGTATCTAACAGGGACAATAATTCCAGCCTCATACGTTTTTTTAATTTCCTTTTCTACCAGAGGTAATTAAATAGGGTTGATTCTACACATTTTTTGTTTAAAAGGTTTCTGGTTTTCTCTGAGGGGTATCTTATCCTGAATTATTTCTGTATCATATGATTTCAGATCTTCATAACTCCATGCAAACACATCAGAAAATTCTTTAAACAACTCAATATATTTCAGTTTGATATGAGCTAGCAGTTTTTTAGATAGTTTGATTATTTTGGGATTTTCCTTACTGCCTATGTTGCATTCTTCCACTTCAGATTCTATGGGTTCCTGTTTTGGCTTCTTGGACACATCATTCAAATAAACTAATTCCTCTAAAGGAACCAGTCCTTTTGGCAAGCTTTGGTCTTTAGATTGCAACACTTCAGGTCTTCATTTTCCAAATCTATGCTATTTTCTATCATATATTGGAATTCATTTGTTAACAGATTTATTTTTGCAATCTCAAGAGACTTTTCTTCTTCAGTAAGTGGGTTTTCTTCATTATTACAGTCTTTATCAACATCTAAATCTAATCTTGATGTTTCGAATTCTTTTTTGGATTGTAGGAAGTCTTCTATTTGTTTATCTCCATAAAAAACTTGCCAATATTTTTCATTATCTGGGACAACTAGTCTAAATTTGACTTGGGTGGTGCATTTCTTGGTTTCATAAGGTGTAAGACAAGTTCTAGCAGCAAAGGCTAAACCTTTGGCAAGGAAATTTTGGTTTCTTGGGAAAAAGATAAGTTGAAATTCATCAAAAAATTTTAACAAATCCATGGCATCATTTCTATAGGCTCTAAGTCTAGGATGTTTAGCACTGTACTCCCCATTTACTTGCCTAATAATCAACTCTGAATCCCCATGAAATTTTATCCTTTTGGCCCCTAATTTTTTCAATAAATGCAGGCCTAAAAGGAGAGCTTCATACTCAGCTATATTATTGGTACAATGAAGGTTTAATTTATAGGAATGCCACTCAGCATGATTGTTTTGAGTATTGTATAACCATATGCCTGCTCCTGCATCATTTTTAGTCCAAGACCCATCAAAATTCATGTTCCAAAGAGGATTGATTTCAGATTTGTGATTTGTTTTATTTTTGTCCTCTCTGTCTTCTTCATCTTTCTATTCTATACAAGGGTCTGCACTATGTTTTTTTGTGTTTCGTTCTTAAAGGTTTTCAATGTCTTGAGGTTTTATTCTTTGATTTCCATGATCTGTGTTATGCTTATGACTATTCTAAACCTCAAAACCTCTACTCTGTTTTCTTTAAATTTCTGAATCAGCAAACTGTTTTTTAATTTCCTCTTTATCAATGGCTGTAACTATGTTTGCATGTGAAGTGATTACAACATTTGATGGTTTTTCATATACCAACTCTTGCTATTTGGGAATATCATCATTGAAAATAATTAAAGATTCAAGGTCAGTATGTAAGGAATAGAGAGGAGAATTCTCTGGTCTTTCTTGGTTTCTCATCATATATTTAATGTGTGTTTCCCTATAGAGTCTTCTAGGTTGGCTGAAGATAGGGATGGTGGCATAAGTCATATACATCTGCATTGTGCCTTGTAACTTAGCACCCCATGACCTTGAAATAAGCATGCCATATATGGGGGGTATATCAGCCACTACAATGTCCATCACTAAACTCTTTGCTGGAATTTGGGCTAAGTTAACACACAAATCCTTTATTAGGCCTAGGCATCTCACCCTACTTGAATCAAAAGAATATAAATCTTTGTAGGGTCTAGTCACCTCTAAGCCTAATCTTTCCATTATTACCTTGGGCATGAGGTTGTGTGATGCTCCTGAATAAAGCATGGCATTGTGCAAGATATTGTCATGAATGTTTAAACTAATGTAAAATGGGGGAGTAGTTCCTTCTTGAAATTTTCCTTCAAATTTTGGTCTAAAAATGAGCTTTGGGGTATCATCATTTAAATTAACTATGTCATGATCATCTTCTATGTTTAAATATTTCAAAATTTGACCTCTATATACATTTTGAGTGACTAATTTAGTGGGTGGGACAAAGATTTTGATTTTGGAAATTTCATTCTCTAGGCTGAAAGGAATCTGGTTTTTTTAAATGTTTAATTCAGCCTTCTTGTTCACTGACTCATCAGCAAAATCAACTTGCTGATTTCTACTATTTACAAAAGTTAGAATAGTTTTTCTAGGAGCATTAGTTGAAGTGCTAGTGCTACTGGGGTTAACACTCTATTTTTCATTGGTTAGAGTGTTTTTCCCTTTTTCTAAATAAGAATTTACAGCCACTGTTTTGTGAGTTTCAACTGTATTTTTTGGTACATTTTCAGGGCTTTTTTTGGCAGATTTATTAGAGTTTTTGTTCCTGGGAGTCTCTTGATTCTTTTTACTTCTCATGTCATATTTTTTAGGTGATCCTATGATGGAATTCTTGGAGTATTGTTCATAATTATCAGTTTGTGGTCTTCTGTCATCATAAGGTGTATATAGACCATATTTTCTTTCATGGAGGATGTTAGCTCCCTATAATTTGCAAGATTGGAAAATTCAAACTACAGAGAGAACACTTGAACCACTTTTGGATTCTAGGATCTAGCCCTCTTGAATCTAGAGAGGGATCTCTCCAATAAAGTGCAAAGATTTGATTTATCTTTAAAGGGTTTGGGTAATGATATTAGGCTAGTTATGAAGAACGAGGGTTTTTGTTTGTTTTGTATGGTTGAGCATGATTATTAGTTGAGTGGAAATTCCTAAATGAAAGAGTTTCAAAGGTGTGAAGTTGCAAGCAATCAGAACAAGCTTTGGCTAAAAAGATATATATAATGTTGGTTTTTAGTCCATTGGGATATGGAGTCATAAAAGGGCTTTAATTGTGCAAAAATTCAAGAGTGATCCAAGGGGAAAGTCATATATATCACAAGATATTTGAGATTAAAAGATGGAATGGAAAAAATAAAAGTGTTGGAGGGGTGGAAACAGATAATAATTTCAACTAGGATTTATAGTCTATCCAAACAAGAAAATCCTTTTAAGCAACTGTTTAAAACCAACCAAAGGGCAGGGCTCACCGTAAACCTCTTTGGACAAGCTTGTATTAAAGATAACTCAAGAGACAAATAATCCAGTAATCCACATAATTACTTTCAGAAAGGATGAAAAAAAATAAGAGAAACAAAATGCAACTTAAGATCAGGTAAGATACTTTTAAATCTAGTCTGCTTTCAACATACACTTAGGGAAACTTTCAGAATTACCTTCGGAGGAAGAAGCTAGAAAACATGGCACACCATCACTTTTCTAGTCTAACTTTACTAAGCAAATAATGAAAATCACATTCAAGAACAATGTTTAAAGCAAACAATAGGACGAGGGAACGCCAACATTCCTAACTGCTTAAATTGTATTAAATCATTCTTAAATAAACAAATTGGAGGAAAACATTGAGATAAAGCTTATCAGTCAGAGAAGGGTACTGTAAATAGTAAATCATAACTCTATGCTTTTTGTTCTTTATTAGAGAATAATGGACGATATGACATACATGAAAGGAAAAATAATTAACAGAGAAAGAAGCACTTCACCAGTGATATAGACCAGAATCCCAAGAAACAACTTGTTATTGAAGTCAAACTAGTTACATCTTTAAGTCCAATGTTTCAGTTCAAAAATAATCTTCACTTCTCAGCCTAACTTATTTAATCACAAACAGAGCTTCAAGAGCCTTTGAATACTATTTACATGTAGAAAATTCAAGCACAAGTATATTTCAAAGTTCTGCAGCCAACATTGTTTCATCTCCTAGAGAAGTATTTATAGAAGAAATGAGGAGGTGGGATGTGATAAAATATCTCCCTAGTTCAATTAATACAGATTAATACTTCTCAGCCTTTGAGGGACTCGATGGAGAAGTTTACGGATATTTCCTCTATATTAATTGTTTTACATTAAGAATTAATCTCGGTGGAGAGCTTTTGTTGACTTTAAGGCTCTGTATCATCTTTGCAATAACTCTGTTTGTCTTGGAATAATTATTCGGCTGTATTGAGGAAAATATCCTCTGTTCTGGTCATTACTCGGACTCTGTTGAATGCTGTGATGCTACAGGTACAAATCTGGTAGCTGAGAGGAATCAATTAGCCTCTGATGTGGCAGTGGAGGCATCCTGTGTCTAATAGATATTATTGAGTTTTCTTTAAACACTGTCAATTTGATTTGATTCTATGTATTAGGCTTAATTAGGCCTAAAATCTGTCTTCTGATCTTTAATTGTTTTTAATTTAGTGGATTAGGAATTTTATTTTCGATCTTAGCCGTAATCTACCGAAACTGATATTCATCCTTCAATTCTTCATCTCTGGTTTAATTTGATCTTCAACACTGATACTCTTTGTTTTAATCATGTTTCACCATGTCTTGTTGATGTGAAAGTGTTACAGGGCTTTATATTGTTATTAGTGCTCATGAGGCACTGATAAAAAATGGTTTTAAACCCAGTCGAAGGATAGTCTTTTATGAATAAAAGTTTGAGGGATCGTCATCCCCAACCTCTATTTTCTTTTTAAACTATTTGAAAAAACTTTACAACCTGCAAAAAACCAAAAGCAATTAAGAAAACCTATGTATATGGGTCAGACTACATCAGAGGTTGTGGTTAGGAGCATGACCGTTGGATGAATGCATCCAATGGCAGAGATTTGTCGCAGAGGTGAAAAGGAGGCGGTTTGGAAGAAGCGGTGGTGAAAATTAAGTCAGATCCATCGATCTTGTGAAGATCGATGGTCAAGAGCGACCGGGTCAATACAATGGAGAAGGGCCGCTTTTCGTGACAATAAAAGAAATAGAAAGGAAATATGAGGAAATCCCTTGGGCGGAGCAAAAATGCATTGAGGAAAATTTTAGTTTCGCGGGTGATCATGGGACATCGGATGAGATTGGCCCACGGAGATCAACAATTAGTATTGACTTATGAAGGCCCTTTGGGAAAAGGCAGAGGGAGATAGTTTCAAACGCGACATTGAATGTTGGTCGTTGATCTGCAGAGATCAACAACGGATATGAAATGTGATGAAACACAATATAAATGAGGGAAGGCGGTTTTGGAGGGGAAAACAGCTGGCTTCGCATGGCCAAAAGGGGAAAAGGTGGTTTCACCTTTTTGAATTCTATATGGATTAGAAGGTGACACGTAGTATTTCAATACTGCCTATATCACGTAGCTCTTAATAAATTAACCTTCGCGCTTAAACTTACGTGAAAACATGGGTCAATCGTTAGATCTGGGACCTCAGATCAGAAGGTGGGGAGTGAGCGCAATACTGGATAGATGCATGGGCAGAAGCAGGTTGGGTGGTTTTAATCTGGGCTGTTGGATCAGAGATTTAGACGACTGAGATCAGGTCTTGGGTTTAAACGAGATAATATATGAGGCAGAGAAAGAGTTAATATGGGCCGTTACTCTGCATAGATCAACGACTGAGATTGGTCGAAGAAACATTATAAAGCGGGGTTATGAAATTAACCAAAGTTGGGAGGATTGATCTGGACTGTCAGATCTTAGGGCATGGGTGACCCAGATTCAATCGGAGCTTTGCGATTGGTGAGGGGGGGGGGGCAAAACTGAATGGCGCCAATGCGATTAGCTTTGGACTGTCGATCTGTGGATCAGATTGATGGTGGAAAATGAATCGGGAGGTTGGAAGGCGGAGGAAAATGGATTTGAGCAGGAGCAATGGCAACCATCGAATCTCGGAAGGCAGGGAGGAGATCGACGGCTAATAATTGATCGGGAGATCAGAAATCAGAGGTTGCAATTAAAATAATAAGTGTGCCTCATGAAAACTTTCGATGCGAGATTATCTCGATCGTTGATTGTTTCAAATCATGAACTGACAGAAACCCATTATAAGATATGAAAACCAAAAATTCAATGAAAAACAAAGGTTTTTGGCTTCGGGGTGGGTTTTATAATGAAACTTGGCACCCAATTGTAGGACCTTACGATATATGAGAATGAAAAAGGGACCAAGGTCTATACATATAAGGGGCCAATCGGAATTGAGAGGAAGAGTGGGCTTTTCAATCTACCCATTTATAAAATCTCTGATGCGATATCCTATTGACCGTCGATCGGCTTTGTAAGATCAACTGTCCTTTTCATTTAAAATCATTTCACCGGAAGGTTTAGACAAAACTTAGGAAAAATGGGTTTTTATGAATTTTTAAAGGGAAAACATGACCGGGAAGGTTTATTTATAAGTTTTAAGCACCCAATTGTGGGCCCAAGGGTTATATGAAGCGAAAAAAGGCTCGAGGCTTATAAACAAAGGCTAATTGGATTAGAGGTTTTAACATGATAAAAAGACTTGTGCGCATCAATTGTTTCTGATGCGATAATCGCCCGACTGGGTTAGCACCTGGTTCTAAGGCATGGGCATATGTGGGGAAATGGTTTAGGACTTAGCCCAAAGGGGCTTAAGCCTATAGTCAAAAAGCTTATTTTTTATGAAATTTTCAATTTTTTTTGATGGATTTGGGGGTTTCGGCAAAGCTTAAAAATGAGTTTTAAACCTTGTAAAAGGATTTTTATGAAGGGGAAAGGGGAAATAATGAAAAATAGAGGAATTTCATGGGGGAAAAAAGGGAATAAAATTAAGGTTAGTTTTGAGTGGAGGGAGGGGAAAAATGGAGTTTTGCAGCAGTCTTTTCTTCATGGAAAGCAACAGAATTTCTGAGTTTAAAAGGGGAACAGCAGTGAAGATTAGTCAAAGGGTATGATGTCTTCATAAGACTTCAAGAGATAACAATTTTTGCAATAAAAATTGTTTCTTGAAGGCTCCAAAAATGATTTAGCCATGATTTGATATGAAAAATTTTATAGGTGGCTAAAAATGGCTCCACATGGGGATGGTGCCTTCTTGAAGGCATCAAGAACTTCAAACTTTCATTCTTTGGGGGACTGATCAGTGCCTCATCCATTTGGGCTGCAACTTTGTTTACTTGGTTGATCTTATTTTGCTCTGAAAATATTAGCAGCCATGAAAAAACAATGGAACTTGATCAACATAAGTCTTTCTACCTACCCAATCCTATTGATCTAACATTTTTTTCTTCTTTCAGAGTGCACTTGGATTGGAAAACTCTTTTACAAACATTTTATTCTTTTTGAAAGAAAAAAACTAATCTATTTCTACTTCTTATTTCTCCATGAACTCAGATTAAATAGTTGAGTTCATATGCTTCTCTACCTAATCTACTATCTGTTAGGATTAAAACTTCTAAAACAGAAATTTAAAAGCATACAAGTTAGGATTGAATAGTCTAACTTGTTGTTGATCTATGGCATAGAACAAGTTGCACATAGATAATTATTTTACAGAAAATTAAATCAAAATGGAAGGCTTAAGATCTGAAAGTTCTAAGCACGGCCTTCTCTTTTCTTCAGCTCTGCTTTTTGAGTTTATTCAAGCTGATTTTCCTTGTTATCTAGTTCAGATTTTGAGCTGATTAGAACCAGTTTTACCTCGGTTTTGACTCAGAAATTTAAACAGATAGGAGTCACTCTTCTTTTGGACACTTAGGTTCAGATTTTGAGCTTGTTTGAACCTTTAATTTCTATCCTAATCTACCTAACTGATAAGCCGAGATTAAACTGTTTGGCAAATCGAATTCACTAACCTATCAACAGTCAATTTAAAACTAATTAGTCATGATTAGGCTGTATAACTAACTATAAGTGTGTTTTTAGGAGTGGCTTTTGAGCTTGCACACTTTCAGACTTTGTTTCTCTTTTTTGGTATGGGGTTATACCTTTATTGTTTTTACAATATGCCCTCTTTTCTTTCTTCTATTGTTTTTGTATTTTTTATTTTTCTAACTTTGAATGCAATGATGGGTGAAATATTTATAATGAGAAAAAATATGATAAGGTTATTAGAACATGATAGGATTAAGAGAGGTAATTTTTAAGCATCCTCCCATTGACAGGACCCCCAAACAATTCTGCTCCATTCAACTCCTGCAAGAAAAAGGCATTGTTACTAGCAACAGAATGAATGAGATAAGGGCCAAGCCATAAGTTATCAAATTTTCCATGCTTTCCCTTGTCTTCTCTCCTTGAGTCCCACTTTAAAACTTTTTCCCCAATATTGAAGTTGCTTGCCTTCGTTCTTCTGTCAAAAAGCTTATTGATGTTGTCTTGCTTTTGTAATGCTTTGTTATAAACCTCCTCTCAGGTTTGCTGAAGGTGAATAGTCTGATTTATCCTTCTGATCATGTCATTGTCTTTAGACTGAACCTCTTGAATCAACTTCATAACTGGTACACCAAGGCTGGTAGGAAAAATTGCATCTGTACCATACACAAGCTGATAGGGTGACATCCCAATAGATTTTTTCAATATCAATCTATCAGCCCATAGTGCATGCACTAGCTTTGTGTACCAAGACTTCTTGTTGTCCTCCAGCAAATTTTTGATTATGTTCACCAAAATCTTGTTTTAGGATTCTGCTAGCCCATTACCTTGAGGGTAATAGGCCATGGAATGACCCAATGTTATCTGATATTTGTGACAAAATTCAACCATCTTTTTGGATCCAAATCCTGCTGCATTATCAATGATGATCTTTCTGGGACAGCCAAATCTAGAGAGGATATTAGTCTCCAAGAATTTTATGATGACAGAGTCATTGGCTTGCCTGGAAGGGATAACTTCTATCCATTTGGTGAAGTAGTCTGTGGTAGTGAGAATCCATTTATGCTGGGTAGAGGATGGTGGATGGATCTCTTCTATGAAGTCAAGTCCCCACTGATGAAATGGAGCTTCAACAGTGATTGGATGCAGAGGTAAGGGTAGCAGCTTCTTTTTGCCTTCAAAAAGTTGGCATTTATGACAGACAATGATCATCTTATGTTCATTAAGAAAAAGAGTGGGCCAATAGTAACCAGCCCTTAGGATTTTGTTGGCTGTTGTCTTCCAGTAGAGGTGGCCTCCACACTCTCCTTCATGGAACTCATGCTTAACCCTCTCTGCATTATACGTAGGAAAACATTTAAGCAATATTCCACTTGCAATTTTCGAATAAAGACATCTATCTATAATGCAGTAGTTTACAACTTTTAACTTCAAAAACCTTGCCTTTGTTTTTGATAAACCAAGAGGTGTATTCAAATTAAGAAAAACATAAGAATATCAGCATAGCAAGAGGAATTCATAAAATGGTCTTCAACAATGGGAGTTAAGATTTCCTCTTGTTCATCCAAAGCATTTATCATATTAATATCAAGAACTTCAAAATTTGATTCAGCCATTAATCTAGCTAGACGTTGGCCTTTGATGAGTTTAGTAGGCTTGATATCTAAATCATATTCAAGAATAACAACTATCCACTTATCTCTCTTACCATCTGGGTCCTGTGTTAGAATGTCTTTCACAACTGAATTTTGGACAAAGGAAATGATGTGTGAGTGAAGGATGTATACTCTGAAGTCTTTTAAAGCTTTCACCAAAGAAAAAGCTTACTTCTCCATAATGTTTTACTTTAGAGGGGCATCCCTCAAAGCCTTGCTAAAGAATGCAATAGGCTACTCTTGTCCTTGTGTGTTTTTCTGTAAAAGGACAACAACTATTGTATGTTCTAATGAAAATGAAAAAATATAAAAATATTTTGAAAAATCAGGACTTATTAGGACTGGTGTTTTGGTTAACGCTTGTTTCATCAGCTCAAAGGAATTCTTTGCTTCCAAGGTCCATTTAACCCCTTGCTCCTTTTTCAGCATGTTTGTAATGTTCCTAAGGAACTCAGCCAAGTTGGGTATGAACCTTCTCAAGAAATTAATCTTTCCAATGAAAGATTGTAACTCCTTGATATTTCGAGGATGAGAGATTTGCAATATGGCCTCAATCCTCTTTGGGTCAATCTTAATCCCCTCTTCTGAAATAATGTGCCCAAGAATTTTACCTTCTTGGAGACCGAATAGTGTTTTCTTTGGGTTTAATGATATCCCGAACTTTCTGCATCTCTTGAAAACTATTCTCAAATGTTCTAAGTGCTCTTCATTTGTCTTTGAAAAGACAGTTACATCATCAAGGTAAATAATGATGAAGTAGCCCAATTCTTCCGAGAATGATATGTCTATGGCTCTCTGAAAAGTAGCACCAAAATTAATTAGACCAAAGGGGATTTTCACATACATGAAAGTGCCCCAAGGTGTAGTAAAATCTGTCTTTAATTGATCATCAGGATGAGCTGAAATTTGATTGTATCCTCAGTAGCCATCAAGAAAAGAAATTCTTTTTGAACAAACTACCCTTTGTAAAATATGGTCCATATTGGGTAAAGGTTATTTGTCCTTGAGTGAAGCTTTTTTTAAGTCTCTAAAGTCTATACAAAGCCTAATCTCTCCTGCTTTATTCCTAACTGACACCAGGTTAGACACCCACTCAGAATATCTAATAGGGACAATAATACCAGCTTCATACATTTTCTTGATTTCCTTCTCAACCAAAGGTAACTGAACAGGGTTTATTCTGCACAGTTTATGTTTAAATGGCTTTTGGTTTTCCTTGAGAGGGATTTTTTGTTGAATTATTTCAGTGTCATAGGATTTCAGATCTTCGTAACTCCACGCAAAAACATCAGAAAATTCTTTAAAAAACTCTATATATTTGAGTTTAATGTGAGATGGTAAGGTCTTAGACAGTTTAATCATCATTGGTTTTATTTCACTGCCTATATTAAACTCTTAAACTTCAGTTTCTACAGGCCAGTTTTGGCTTCTTGGCCATATCGTTGAAATCAAACAACTCTTCTAAACGGACTAGACCCTTTGGCAAACTTTGATCTTTTGACTGCAGGGTTTCTAAGTCCTCTGTTTCTAACTCTGAAATCATGTCTATTTTGTTTTTAATTTTGATAGATAATAGGTTTACATCAGTGATCTTTGGAGACTCTTCTTCTTCACCAAGAAATTTTTCTTCACTAGGGTAGTCTGTTTCATAGTCTGAATCTGAACTAGGTAGTTCAAATTCATTTCTAAACTGCATGAAGTCTTCTATCTGTTTGTCTCCGTCAAACACTTGCCAATACTTCTCATTATCGGGAATATCTGGTCTGAATTTAATCTGAGTTTTGCATTCTTTGGTTTCATATGGCGTTAAGCATGTTCTAGCAGCAAAAGCTAAACTATGGGTCATGTTATTCTTTCTTCTTGGGACAAAAATCAATTGGGATTCCTTAAAATTTTTCAATAGATCCACGACATCGTTTCGATAGGCTCTAAGTCTGGGGTGATTTGCGTTGTATTCCCCTTTGACCTGCCTAATAATTAATTATGAATCCCCATGCACTTTAATTTTTTTGGCTCCTAACGTTTTCAACAAATGTAAGCCTAAGAGAAGGGATTCATATTCCACTATGTTATTCAAACATTGAAAGTTTAATCTACAGAAAAGGCTTTCTGTGTGGTTCTTCTTAGTGTTACATATCCAGACCCCCGCACCAGCATTGCTCCAAATGCAGGACTCATCAAAGTTCATACTCCACAAAGGAGTAGTCTCGGGCTCATCAGTTTGACTATCCTCTTTAACTAACGTCTTTTGGATTGTTCTCGAATATCGGCACTTGGCTGAATTTGTTTTAATTCCTCAGGTTTTTCATTGAGTTGAGGACTATCTTCTCGATTGTCGAGGTTTAAAAGCAATGGATGCACGATTTTTAGCTCAAGACCCGTGTTTTGTTTGCTGTATTTTATGGGTCCAGAAAACCATTTTGACAGTTCTGTGTTGTCCTCCCACTCTTCTCTATTGGCCATTAATTCAATTAAAGTGACTTGTTCACTAAATGTTTCATCTTTGAAAAGAATAAAACAATCAAGGCCTGTATTTACAGAATACAGAGGAGAGTTTTGTGGTCTGTCTTGACTAGTAACCATGTAGTGCATATGGGACTCCTTGTAAAGTCTTCTTGTCTGATTGAACACAGGGATGGTCACATAGGTCATGTCCATCTGCATAGTCCCTTGTAACTTAGCTCCCCAAGACCTAGATAATAGCATGCCATACTTTGGGGGTACATCAGCCACAACAATATCCATGAATAAACATTTAACTGGAATCTGTGCTAAGTTAACACAAAGGTCTTTAATTAAACCTAAACATTTTACTCTGCTCGAGTCGAAAGAGTAAAGATCTTTATAAGGTCTGGTGATTTCTAGACCTAGGCTCTCCATTACAGCATTGGGCATTAAATTGTGAGAGGCCCTTGAATCGTGCATAGCGTTATGCAAAATATTGTTATGAACATTTAAAATAATGTAAAAAGGAGGAACAGGTCCCTCTTGATATTTACCTTCAATCTTAGGACCGAATATGAGCTCTGGTTGGTCATCGTTAAGATTGATTGTGTCATTATTCTCGTCTATATTAAAATCCTTCAACATTTGAGATCGATATACATTATAGGAAGCTAACTCAATAAGAGGAACAAAGATTTTAATTCTGGAAATTTCCTACTCCAAACTAAAAGGAATTTGATTCTTTGAAGTGCTTGTTTCAACCTTATTAACTGCCACTCTATTAGCAAAATCAGTTTTCTGATTTTGTCTATTTACATTTGTCAAAATTGTTTTACCATGAGTATTAGCTGAGGTGCTAATAATACTAAGGTTTGCACTCTATTTTTCATTGTTTTGAGTGCCTTTCTCGTAACCTTTAACAGAATTTATAGCCACTATCTTGTCTTTCTACTTTACAATTTTGGGTTTATTTACAGTGCTGTTTTGTGAAGATTTTTTAGAGGTGGTGGTTTTGGGAGTTTCTTGATTGGTTTTACTTCGATGGTCATATTCGTTTTGAGACTCTATGATAACATTTTCCATGTCTTGATAATAAGTTTCATCCTCATTTCTTTTGTCGTCATAGGGTGTGTATAGACCTTGTTTTCTATCATAATGAACCTCAAAGTCATCATTTTCTACTCCCAACATATTGATATCATCTTCCTCTGTTTGCTCATCTGTTTCTTCAACCTCGCATACATATTTTTTTTGAAAAGGAGGAGTGATTTGTTGATCATCTTCCCTTCGTCTATTTTGAGGATGGCTTCTTCTGAAATTCTGATTCTGGTTCTAGTTTCTATTTTGAGGAGCTATTTGGTTTTGATTTGCTTGTGCTCTCTCAAGAATGCTCATTTTCTTCATCATATCCTCCATCATTCTTTCCATATTTGAGCTAGATGTGGAAGGTGTAGATTCCTCTTTAAAGGACACTTTCTTCTCATTTCTCATTCTTTCTCTTTTCTCCATAAAGTTAACTTCCATAGCAAGAGCTCATTTTTTCATATCTTCAAGGGTTAAAGGATCTCTTTCTCTCAGCTGATAGGCCATTTCAGGGTAAAACCCTTCAGGAAACTTGTTTAAAGTTGAGCCTTGTGGAGGTTTCAAGTCTGGGGAAAGGGCATTATACACACTGTTAAATCTGGTGCAGTAAGCTTCTACACTTTCCTAGTGTTTTTGTGGAGGTTCTTGTAATCAGAAAGTATTTGAAGAGGGTTTTTTTTGACTTCCCATTTATTTAAGAATGTATGATGGAAGGCTTGGAGATCATTGATACTACGAGGGGCTAAGCCTTTAAACCATTTTCTTACTTATCCCCCCAAACTCTAAGAAAATAATCTAACTTTAACAGTTTCATCATAAATTTCATTTATGTCAAAGTAGTCATTCATCTTATCGACCTGTTGTGATGCAGTAGTAGCATTAATAGAATCATACAATGGTATTTTGGACTAATAGTCCTGTGGAAGATTGACTAAGGGCAAAGGAATGACAAAGGGAGCATACCATGCTGCCATGATATGAGGTGGAGGTGGATTTACAAGAGGTGGATTAACAAGAGGGAAAGTGGGCTAGAATGGATTGGTTTGGACAGTGGATGTAGGATGAACAAATGTGGATGGACCAAGAATAGATTGTTGAGCTGATCTTGGATGAGAGACACCTAAGTTGAAAAGGAAATGTAAATCAGGTGGTGTTGTTTCTCTACTACCAGGATGTTCACTTGTGTCTGGGGTTGAAAGTGAAGACTTTGAATCTAGCTGATCTAAATCATCAAGCGACCTAGTTCTAAATGGATTTTTTAAGTCAACTTGTGATTTTTGTAGAGCTGCAAGGTTTTCAGGAACTGAATTAGCTCTCAAGGGTGATCTGAAAATAATTGAAAATTTAATCTTAGGAGACTTCCTAAGGATACTTTTGGGGTTATCAACTATCTCAGGTGGGTTTGGGTCAGGGTAGGCTCTAGTATGAATCTTTCTAGGAGCCACTATGCTATGTTTTTCAGACCCAACTTAAAAGAAAATTTTATCCAAATACAACAATATTAAGAGGAAAACTGATCTTTTAAGCAAGAAACATTTAATCCTAAAGCCTTCTAACTGAGTTTAAATGATGTTGTGATGATTACGGGTCTTCCTAGTGGAGTCTTAAGGCCTGTTTAGGATTTTTGGAGTCACCAAGTGGAATTTTTTATCTCTTTTGGAGGTAAAAAGGTCTTATGGTCCACCACCATGTTTATTGAATACCAATCTGAAATATTTTTGGGTTTCTCTGAGTTATTTTCAGTCCTATGGGTTCTAATAGTATCCTCAATTTGTTTCAAAACTTAGCTACGGTTGTGAGACAAAGACAATCTACTCTTATGGCTAAGCTAGCTGATCCTTCAAGGTTTGATAAGGTCTTATGAGAATCCTAAGGTTTCCTTAGTTTGTTAGTGATTCAAACAAGTTTTATCATGATTACCGTTTTCTTAGTAGTGTTTGAAGAGGGCTACTTGTACTCAAGGGGTTTGTATGAAGTCTTAAGGGAACTGAAGATGAAATTTTGACTCATTTCCCCAGTGGAGGCACCAAAAATGTTAGTTACTAATGGCTCAAATGGTAAATATACCAAATATTCTTTGAAAAAAATTTCTGATATCCTATGATTACCTTAAAATGAAAATGACTTAGAACTCCCCAGTGGAGTCACCAGAAATGTTAGCTCCCTGTAATTTTCAAGATTGGAAAAGTCAAACCGCAGAGAGAACACTTGAACCACTTTGGGATTTTAGGATCTAGACCTCTTGAATCCGGAGAGGGATCTCTCCAATAAAGTGCAAATATTCGATTTATCTTTAAACGGTTTGGGTAATGATATTAGGCTAGTTATGAAGAACAAGGGTTTTTGTTTGTTTTGGATGGTTGAGACTGATTATTAGTTGAGTAGAAAGTACTAAATGAAAGAGTTTCAAAGGTGTGAAGTTGCAAGCAATAAGAACAAGCTTTGGCTAAAAAGATAGATATAACGCTGGTTTTTAGCCCGTTGGGCTATGGAGTCATAAAAGGGCTTTAATTGTGCAACAATTCAAGAGTGATCCAAGGGGAAAGTCATCTATATCACAAGATCTTTGAGATTAAAATATGGAATGGAAACAATAAAATTGTTGGAGGGGTGGAAACAGATAATAATTTCAACTAGGATTTATAGTCTGTCTAAACAAGAAAAGCCTTTCAAGCAACTATTTAAAACCAACCAAAGGGCAGGGCTCACCATAAACCTCTTTGGACAAGCTTGTATTAAAGATAACTAAAGAGACAAACAATCCAGTAGTATGCATAATTACTTTCAGAAAGGATGAAAAAAAATAAGAGAAACAAAATGCAACTTAAGATCAAATAAGATACTTTTAAATCTAGTCTTCTTTCAACGTACACTTAGGGAAACTTTTAGAATTACCTTTGGAGGAAGAAGCTAGAAAACAAGGCACACCATCACTTTTCTAGTCTAACTTTACTAAGCAGATAATGAAAATCACATTCACGAACAATGTTTAAAGCAAACAACAGGATGATGGAACGCCAACATTCCTAACTGCTTAAACTGTATTGAGTCATTCTTAAATAAACAAATTGGAGGAAAACATTAAGATAAATCTTATCAGTCAGAGAAGGGTACTGTAAATAGTAAATCCTAACTCTATGCTTGTTGTTATTTATCAGAGAATAATGGACGATATGGAATACATGAAAGGAAAAATAATTAACAGAGAAAGAAGCACTTCACCAATGATATAGACCAGGATCCCAAGAAATAGCTTGTTATTGAAGTTAAACCAGTTACATCTTTAAGTCCAATGTTTTAGTTCAGCAATCATCTTCACTTCCCAGCCTAACTTATTTAATCACAAACAGAGCTTCAAGAGCCTTTGAATACTATTTACAAGTAGAAAATTCAAGCACAAGTATATTTCAAAGTTCTGCAACCAACATTGTTTCATCTCCTACAGAAGTATTTATAGAAGAAATGAGGAGGTGGGACGGGATAAAAGATCTCCCAGGTTCAGTTAATATAGATTAATACTTCTCAGCCTTTAAGGGGCTCGATGGATAATTTTACATATATTTCCTTTGTATTAATTTTTTTACATTAAGAATTAAGCTCGGTGGGGAGATTTTGTTGACTTTAAGGCTCTGTATCATCTTTGCAATAACTCTGTTTGTCTTGGAATAACTGTTCGACTATATTGAGGAAAATATCCTCTATTTTGGGCATTACTTGGCCTTTTTTGAATGTTGTGATGCTACAAGTGGCAATATGGTAGCTGAAAGGAATCAATTAGCCTTTGATGTGGCAGTGGAGGCATCCTTTGTCTGATAGATATTATTGATTTTTCTTTAAACCCTGTCAATTTGATTTGATTATGTGTATTAGGCTTAATCAGGCCTAAAATCTATCTTCTTCTCTTTAACTGTGTTTAATTTAGTGGATTAGGCTTTTGATATTCGATCTTAGCCGTAATCCACCAAAACTGCTATTCATCCTTCAATTCTTCGTCTCTGGTTTAATTTGATCTTCAACACTGATACTCTTTGTTTTAATCATGTTTCACCATGTCCTGTTGATGTGCAGGTGCTACAGGGCTTTATACTGTTATCAGTGCTCATGAGGCACCGATAAAACATGGTTTTAAACCTAGTCGAAGGATACTCTTTTATGAATAAAATTTTGAGGGATCGTCATCCCCAGCCTTTATTTTTAAAACTATCTGAAAAAACTTTAAAACCTACAAAAAAAAAAAACCAATTAAGAAAACCTACGTATATGGGTCAGACTACTTCAGAGGTTGTGGTTAGGAGTGTGACCGTTGGATGAATGCATCCAACAGTGGAGATTTTTCGCAGAGGTGAAAAGGAGGCGGTTTGGAAGAAGTAGTGGTGAAAATTAAGTCAGATCTGTCGATCTTGTGAAGATCGACGGTCAGGAGTGACCGGGTCAATACAATGGAGAGGGGCCGCTTTTCGTGAAAATAGAAGAAATACAAAGGAAATATGAGGAAATCCCTTGGGCGGAGGAAAAATGCATTGAGGAAAATTGGGGTTTTGCGGGTGATCATGGGCCATCGGATGAGATTGTCCCATGGAGATCAACGGTCAGGATTGAATTATGAAGGCCCTTTGGGAAAAGGTGAAGGGCAATAGTTCAAACGCGATATTGAATGTTGGCCATTGATCTGCGGAGATCAACAGTGGATATGAAATGTGATGAAACACAATATAAATGAGGGAAAGCGGTTTCGGAGGGTAAAACATCTGGTTTCGCATGGAAAAAAGGGGAAAAGATGGTTTCACCTTTTTGAACGTGATATGCGTTATAAGGTGACACGTAGCATTTCAATACCACCTATATCGCATAGCTCTTAAGAAATTAACCTTCGCACTTAAACTTACGTGAAAACGTGCTTCAACCGTTAGATCTGGGACCTCAGATCGGACGGTGGGGAGTGAGCGCGATACTGGATAGATGCACGGCCGGAAGCAAGTTGGGTGGTTTTAATCTATGTCGTTGGATCAGAGATTTGGACGGTTAAGATCAGATCTGGGGTTTAAACGAGATAATATATGAGGTGGAGAAAGAGTTAATATGGGTCATTGATCTGCATAGATCAACGGCTGAGATTGGTCAAAGAAACATTATAAAGCGGGGTTATGAAATTAACCAAAGTTGGGAGGATTGAACTGGACCGTCAAATCTTAGGGCATGGACGGCCCAGATTCAATCAGAGCTTTGTGATCGGCAGGGGGCAAAAATGAATGGTGTCGATGTGATTAGGTTTGGACCATCGATCTGTGGATCAGATCGACGGTGGGAAATGAATCGGGAGGTTGGAAGGCAGAGCAAAAGGTCTTTGAGTGGGAGCAATGGCAACCGTCAGATCTGGGAAGGCGAGGAGGAGATCAACGGCTAATAATTGATCGGGAGATCGCAAATAGAAGGTTGCAATTAAAATAATAAGTGCGCCTCATAAAACATCTGATGCGAGATTATCTCGATCATTGATTGTTTCAAATCATGAACCGGAAGAAACCCATTATAAGATATGAAAACCAAAAATTTAATGAAAAACAAAGGTTTTTGGCTTCGGGGTTGGTTTTATAATGAAACTTGGAGCTCGATTGCGAGACCTTAGGTTATATGAGAATGAAAAAGGGACTAGGGTTTAAAATCATTTCACCGGTGGGTTTAGACAAAACTTAGGAAAAATGGGTTTTTATGAATTTTTAAAGGGAAAACATGATCATGAAGGTTTTTTTATAAGTTTTAAGCGCCCGATTGCAGGCCTAAGGGTTATATGAAGCGAAAAAAGGCTCGGGGATTATAAACAGAGGCCAATCGGATCAGAGGTTTTAACATGATAAAAAGACTTGCATGCATCAATTGTTACCAGTGCGATAAGTGCTCGACTGGGTTAGCACCTGGTTCTAGGGTGTGGGCATATGTGGGGAAGTGGTTTAGGACTTAGCCCAAAGGGGCTTAAGCCTATAGTCAAAAACTTATTTTTTATGAAATTTTCAATGTTTTTTAATGGATTTGGGGGTTTCAGCAAAGTTTAAAAATGAGTTTTAAACCTTGTAAAAGGATTTTTATGAAGGGGAAAGGGAAAATAATGAAAAACAAAGGAATTTCATGGGGAAAAAAGGGAATAAAATGAAGGATATTTTTGAGTGGAGGGAGGGGGAAAATGGATTTTTGCAGGAGTCTTTTCTTGATGGAAAATAGCAGAATTTCCGAGTTTAAAAGGGGAACAACAGTGAATATTAATCAAAGGGTATGATGTCTTCATAATAATTCAAGAGATAACAATTTTTGCAATAAAAATTGTTTCTTTAAGGCTCCAAAAATTATTTAGCCACCATTTGATATGACAAATTTTATAGGTGGCTAATAGAGGAGATTAGAATCCTCATTGCCTACCCCCAGCATGTTTATGTTGTCATTCTCTATTTTTTCAATGTTTTCTTCATCCTCATTCACATAATTTTCTTGGAAAGGAGGTCTGATGTATTGATAATCCTCTCTTTTTTTGTTTTGAGGTTGATTTCGCCTAAAGTTTTGATTATGATTCTGAGATTGATTTCTATTTTGGGTAGCTGATTGATTTTCTCTAGATTATAATCTCTCAAGTATGCTCATTTTCTTCATCATTTATTCCTTCATTCTTTCCATTTTTGAACTAGATGTGGAAGGTGCAGATCCCTCCCTAAATGATAATTTCTTTTCATTCCTCATCCTAGCTCTTTTCTCAATCAAATTTACTTCCACAACAAGAGCTCCCTTCTGCATGTCTTCCAAGGTCAAAGGATCTCTTTCTCTTAGCTGATAGGCCATTTCAGGATCAAATCCTTCAGGAAATTTGGCCAAAGTTGAGCCTTGTGGAGGTTTCAAATCTAGGGTTAATGCATTATAAACACTATTGAATCTAGTGCAATAATTTTGAACACTTTCCATAATGTTTCTTTTTAGGTTGTTGTAATCTGAAAGAATTTGGAGAGGGTTTCTTCTGACTTCCCATTTGTTTAGGAATGATTTATGGAGAGCTTGGAGGTCATTAATACTATGAGGGGGTAAGCCTTTGAACCACTTTCTTGCTTCTCCCCCTAAGATTTGAGCAAACAATCTGAGTTTGACAGTTTCATCATCTATATCATTTCTATCAAAATGTTCATTCATCTTATCCACATGTTGTGAAGAAGTAGTAGCACCACTGGCATCATATAATGGAATCTTGGACTGATAGTCCCGTGGAAGATTGACTAAAGGTAAAGGAAGGATCAGAGGAGCATACCATGTTGCCATGATAGGAGGTTGTGGAAAAAATGGGGGGTTAACAGGTGGAGGATATAAGATGGGAGGGGGATGATGGAATGGAGTAGCTTGAACAGTGGGAATATGGAGAACAGAAGTGGATGGACCAGCAAGCGACTGTTGAGTAGATATTGGATGAGAGAAACCAAAATTATGAAGGAAATGCAAATCAGGTGGGGTAGTTTCTCTGCTAACAGTTTTCTCACCACTATGTTGGGGTCAGTGTAAAGACTCAAAGTCTATCTGATCTATATTATAAATTGACCTAGTTCTGAATGGATTTCTTAAGTCAACTTGTGTATTTTGAAGAGCTAAGAGATTTTCGGGAACAGAATTAGCTCTATGGACTGATTCGACAATAGTTAAAGTTTTAGACTTAGGAGACTTCCTAAAGATAATTTCTGGATTATCAAATGTCTCAGGAGGATTTGGGTTAGGATAGGCTCTATTATGAATTTTTTTAGAAGCCACTATGTGGTGTTTTCAGACCCAATATTAAGAAAATTTTAACCAAGTATGACAATATTTAGTAGGCTAACTGATCTTTTAACAAGAAAACTTAACCATACAAGTTTCCTCAGCTGAGTTTGTATGATGTTATGATAGCAAAGGGTCTCCTAGTGGAGTCTTTAGGTCTATTCAGGATTGTGGAGTCACCAGGTGGAAATTTTTAGCTTTTAGAAGGTAAAATTTTTTATGGTCCACCACCACTAATATGTTTAAATACCAATCTGAAATGTTTTTGGGTTTTCTAAGTTTTTAGAATCCTGTGCGTTATGAGAGTGTCCTATATCTGTTTCAACACTTAGCTATGGTGATGAGACAAATAGAGTTTACTATGTGGCTAACAAGCTGTTTTCTTCAAGGTTTGATAAGGGTCTGTTAGAATCCTAAGAAGAACTTAGATTGCCACTGATTCATACAAGTCCTATGATGATTACCAACATGCTTGGTAGTGCTTAAAGAAATATGATTTTACTTAAGTGAATGCTGAGTATTTTTTTTCAAGGATTTTACTCAGAAAGTTCCCCAATATGGTTTCTATTATGTTAGGCCTCCATAGTTTGCAAGATTGGCAAGTACAAATGCTACAGAGCCTACCTCAAACCACTTTGGAATCTGAGGATCTAGCCATCCTAGATTCAGAGAGGGATCTCTCTATGTATGTGTTCAAATATATGATCTTTAAGGCTTCAAGTATGATTTTAGGCTAGTTATGAAGAACAAGGTTGCTTATTTTTGTTTTGTTGGGTAGGATAACATGAAGATGAAGGAAGTCTGTATGGAGGGTGAAGGTGTAATTAAATGAAGGAATGATTTAGTTGATAAGAAAAGCAAGGAAAATCATCAATCCATTGGGCTATGAAGTCATAATAGGATTTAATTTCACAACAAGTTTCAAGAGTGGTCCATGGGGCAAGTCATCCATGTCAAAGGATCTCTTTAAGTTGATTCTATGGAATGAAATAGTAAGAAATGAAGTGAAAGAAGTAAAAAACATGAAGAAACAAAGAACAATATAAGATCAGGTAAGTAATTTTAAACTAGCCTGCTTTTGACATGCACTTAAGGGAAAAACACAAAAGTAACCTAAGATCAGGTAAGTAATTTTAAACTAACCTGCTTTGATATACTTTCAAGAGAAAACATTTAAAAACATAGAACATCTTAAGATCAAGTAAATACTTTTAACTCAGCCTACTTTTATCATATTCTCAAAGGAAAACATTCATGATAAACATAAAAAGTAGTCTAAGATCAGGTAAGTACTTTTAAACTAGCTTGCTTTCAACATACTCTGAAGGGAAATTTTCAAAGAAACTGTTGGAGAAGAAACTAGAGGATAGGGCTAACCATAGACTTCTCTAGCTCAATCTTTAATTAGCAAACTTTTCAAGAACATTCAAGGACAATATCTCAAGTTGTACTCAGGAAACATGGGCTTACCAACACTTCAATGGTTATACTCTATTGGATTACCTTCAAAACACATTTAGAAGAAAACATAAAGGATAAAGATTTATCAGTGAGATTTAGGGTACTTCAAAAGTAAATCCTAATCTATGTTTGTTATTCTTTATTAGATAAAAGTGGACAGAATGGAAACAATAAGAAAATAACAATTTAAAATGAGAAATACATCACCATTGACATAGACCAGGATCCCATAAATAATTTATTTGTATTTGATGTTCAAACTAGTTACAATATTCAAGTCTAGTGGATCTTTACGGCTTCAAACTTCTCATCTCAACTTATGTGTCTTCAATTACAAAATAGAGCTACAACAGTTTCAAAAGCTTTTTACATACAACAGATATCCAGAGACCAACCTCTATACTGTCTTATACAGAAGTATTTATAGAAGAATGAGGAGGTGGAGTGTAAGAAGGGTTCATTTGCTCAATTAATACAGAGTAATGGCTTATTGAACTTTGGGAGGCCTAAGGGAGAAAACTTCGAACACTCATCTATGTTTTCATCAAATTTAAATTAAATTTCATTACCTTCAATCACTTTTGTTGACTTTGAGGGTTTTTGGTAGGTTGGCAGTTAATGTTGAGTTGTCTTTTAAAAATATCCCTGACTGCGCACTTAATATGCACTCTTTTGAAGAAATAAGCCTGTGGGTGCCAGTTTTGGCTTTGATTTCCTCAGTGATGTGGCATTCTGAGGCTTCCTTTATTGATTAGTCATGACCTGTGGCTTTAAATATTGATTATGCCTTAATTTTCAGTCTTATGCATTAATCCCTTAATCTTTAATGTGTGATCTCTTATCTGCTTTGAACAGGTACCTTGGCGTGCTGAGGGTTCTATTTGAATAACCCATGTTGATGAAACATGGATTAAAATATTTAATTTAGACCCTGGAAGCTTTATTTAGTAGAAATTTTAACTTCAGAGGCGATAATCTTTGGCTGTGCTCCTTATTGAACCATGAGAAGGCTGTTGGCCTCAAAAACCATCATAAAAACCTGCAAAAACCACAAATTTATTATAAAATCCTGCAAGGGAGGGAAATCCTACATGCAGAGGCTTTTGGAGGTAGAGGAGCAGTGTAGAAGGGGTGAATAAGAAGGTGGAAAATGTTTAGTGAAGACAGTACGCAAAAATCCAATTCAAAATGGTATTTGGCGCGAATTCAAGCAAAAGTGGTTTTTGAAATACCAGGAATAGTTATCACGTTCAATTTGGGTGGTAAGTTGTTTAAACACGATTGAGCGTGATTCCACACACTATGTGACACCTTTCCTTTAGAAAACCACTGGTATCGCATGACTTTGGAGTGTTAAACTCGAGACGTGAAAATTGTGCGATATGCAACAACAACCGTCGGATGAAGGGGATGGGATCTGACGGTGCGGATCGAGTGCGATGGAAAAATTGATCAGGCGGAGAGAAAGTGGAAGCCAGGTGGCAGCACATGATTTTATGAGGGTTTTGCATAATGTATGGTGGGTCCAGAAGAGTTGGGTTCTCAAGGTGAACGGGAGTCATTGGATCATGTAGATCAACTGCGGAGATCGGTGTGGAGGGCAGATGGATAAACCCAAAGGTAAGGGGCAGGGGCTAATAACCACCATCAGATCATATAGATCTACGGATTAGATCTTATTGGGGTATCACTCATTAGAGCAGGAAAAATATAAAGAAAAGGTAGGTTTTGAATGAAAACGCCGATGCGATGGGGGCTTAACATAGGTGCTGGGGAACGGTCTCGTGGAGGGATAAGGTGACCAGGGGCTGAGGAGGGGGGAGCTTATCACATCGGCACATTGCTGCGGAGGGGAAAAATAAAAGGAAATGGATAAGCCAATGGAGTGATGTGATGAAGGCTAAGGTAAGGCCTGGGACATGATCTCATGTTGCAATATGTGACCAGGGGCGGAGAGATAAGGAGCTAATCACATCGGTGAGGGAAGGTTATAAAGAAAATGTGGGCTTTTAGTGGAAACGTCGATGCGATGAGAATTCTTGATGCGATAGGTCTAGCACCTGGTTGTGGGCTCGGACATATGAAGGAGAAAGAGCTGGGGACTAAGCCGAAAAGGGGCTAAAACCTGTTTGTAAAAAAGGGTGCTTTTTAGGCAAAAGAGAAGGTTTTTCAAGGGTTTTTTTTTAGGTTTCGATAGGAAAAATAGGATAATTTAAACCATAAAACAAATTTTTTTATGAGTTTAAAATGGATTTTGATGGTTCCCTTGGGATAATGAGGATAAAATGAGAAGGACAAAAGGGGTTTTTTCAAGGAAGATGAATGATATGGGGGGAAAAATGGAGAAAATGAAATGATGAAAATGGGGCTTTTTAGGAAACAATTTTCTTTGGGAACAACAGGTTTTCTGAGTGTATTTTTGAAGGAAACAACATTAGGGAACAACAGTATTCAAGAATGAGTAATTTTCTATGAAAATGATCACTTGAAGACTCAAGGCCTGTTTTATCCATCATTTGCTTATGACAAAATTTATTGATGGCTAACAAGTAGAAACTTCTCTTTGAGTTGTGAGATGCTCATCAAGAAGGCTTCATCCTGATAATGGAAAATACTATCCATCATAAGATGTCTACCATCTATCATTTGTCTCTCCAATGCTTCATGAGTGAATCAGTCATCGGAATGCTCCAAGAATAGTTGGGCCCCCAACTCATCACTACTCCTGAGTGACATCACTGTTGATCTCCAATATGGTGCCTCTTCTGTCTCATGGCCATACACAATGTTGAAATCATAGCCCAATGTTGTACTGATTAGGAATATGCTCATCCCATCCTCCGAAACTCAACACTTCAACAAAAAGTGTTGTGTGTAGCTCCATTATCAACAACTGGGATGGCTATACATCTCCTCCTTGAGCATGTCAAGGGTCCTCTGTGCAGTGAGAGATTGTTTCTTCAAATCAAAAAGGTGCTCTAACCCTTGGTTATACAATTTACTTGATGGAAAGATCCCAAAAATCTCAAAATGAGGTGTTGAAATAATAGGGAATAGAAATTTTTGCAAACCTTGGATCAGCTAAAACTTGGGAACATCTTGCAAAGCTACAAGAGTTCCTCCAACCATTGTAATGGCTTCTCCAACTACTGGGGATGGCGATTGCTGCTCCTCTGTTGCTGCACCAGCATTGGTATATGCCTCCTCCTCCTCATGCATCTCCTGAATCATGCATGGGACTCTCAATGTCAAGTTCTCAAGACCACCTTGCAGATATGCAAGTGCTCCTTCACCTGATGCAAGTACTTCTGCAACTAGTGGTGGTGGAAGTTCCTCCTCTTCCGAAGTGATAGTGCTTACCTCCTCCCTTTGTTCTTCATGTGTTATCTTATCTATTAGTAATCAATAATTTTTTCCTAGGTAGATGACTAAATGATTGCCCTATATTTCTAGAAACAAAGTTCATGAACATTGAGTTCTAGAAATCTCACTGCCTTCATCATCCTTAAGATAAATTTTTCACTATTTCATCATCCCAACATGTCAAGCTTATCTCACCCATGTTAGGAGACCCATCATAAGCTCATGTCACTCTTTTTGTCTCTATTTGTGTCACCTTTGACCTTAATTCTCTATTTTTTTTTTAGCCTAAAAACCCCTCTACTGCTACCTAGGGCCACCAAATAGCCATCTCTCCTACCTCTCCAGAAATGCCTCAAGCATTGATGGTCTCAAAACTGTCTCTGTAGGCCCTTTAGATAAACCAAGTACATTGGATTTTGGGTATTCAATACATCAGTCTATAAAAACTATGTTTTACCCTAAAGATTTGAAACTCTAAGTTTTTAGTCCAAAGCCAAGTCAAAGGAACCTTCCACTAGGTCACTAGGGTTTCACAGGTCATAGGGTGGATTTGGTATCCTAAAAAAGTCTCTATTTTATCTGTATAAGGAGACTGATTTCAAAGAATAAAGGGGAAAAGTAAATTTTTCCAAAACTGATCAAAGGGCCATTCAAGAAAGTTCCCCTTGGCCTAGAGCACAAATTTTGCAAGGGATCGCTACCCTTGCTCACATTTAAGTAAAAATATCAAGATGGCCATCAGCCTAGCAAGAGGTAAGGTAGGAGGGTGAAATCATCACAAGAAGACCATCCACAACAAAGAGAAGGGCAGCAGGCCCGTGTTTAAATAAATTCAGGGTTTTTGTGACTAGTTGGCAAAATAGTGGTGCCGAAGCTAAGAACCATCACAAGGACCACAACAACAGAAGGCACCTCAACACAACCAAGTAATCATTGAATATTTTCGGAAGTCATGAATGAATAAGTGAAAAGGTGAAGTGAACTAAATAGAAATAAATGATTTTTTAAAGGTTATAGAGAAATTAGAAGACAACATTGTTTATATTTCTCTAAACAACCCCAAAACGTAAGAGTTCGGGAAGATGGTTCAAAAAGTTCAAGTGAAGATGATAAGTCCTCCTTCATAAACAAGCGGATGGAATTCAAAGAACATCCAAGGTACCCTTTAGGGTTCTTCAAAGCAACCTTACTTCACTACACCGAAGGAAGAGAGTGGCAAAGGGTATCTATATAAGAGCCCGAGTTTCCAAATACAGTCAGACGATCTTCAAAATGATTAAAAGGAAGGCAAGCATGAGGTGAAATTCCCAAGGAGGGAATCGTGCTAAGCATAGGTTCACTGTTGAAGAAAAGAGATGTCAAACTCCAAAAAATATAGTGACAAAAGAAAATGTTTTGTAGGCACCTGTAAAAATGGAAGTGGCCAAGGGGAGACACAAAATGGTTTAAATTGCTAAATTCTCCCACCAGAGATATATCACTGTCAAGATGGTCAAAGAAAAAAACATGTAGTTGGTCTAAAACAAACCAGAGAAGACTCCAACAAGGGTTTCCTTATCAAAATTATATTCTTTAAAATATAGTTAGCCATAAGTGACACTTCTACAGGACTGTCAAAGATGGCTACCTATAGGAAGATTGATAAGATAAAAAAACCTGATGTTTCACATAATGATGGCACATGTAAATACTAAAGGATCTGTTGATACCAACTACTAGGGTTTTCACACCAAAAGGTTTTCATTGCTTGAAAGTGAAAACGGAGCACTAATATCATTATATGCCTTTTCCTCAAAAATTTGTCAAAAGGACCTTTTTCTTTTTTAGAATTGGTTCATATTTCCAAAATGTGGGCAATAGGCAAATTTAAGCTTGTCAAAAAGTTTGTCAATCCAAGGGAGACATCAGGATACTCCAGCAAAGGCAAAAAACCATTTTTTCTCAAACTTCTGCCACCTACAAGACAAAAAGACCAAAAATTTGGAGAAAAAGCAACAAAGGAAACAAACATTAGAAAAGTGGGTTTGATCATGAAATTATTTTTCAAAAAGAGGTATAAAGGCCTTCCTTCCCTCTTCCCAAACTCATTTTGTCTTTGAAAGAGAGATAGAGATCCCTTGATTCATTTTTAAGGGTTTTTCTACAAACCGGCTAAAATTTCTCCGACCCTGTGCATAGGCGGAGGCACTGCGCATAGAGCCTTTGGTGCTGCGCAAAGAGGAGGAGAGATAGTGTTAAAAAACACTACACTGCACACAGACCGACTGGCATTTCACATAGGCACCATCACTATGCACACGCCCAAGTCAGAGCCCGAGCTACCCACAGAAGCGGGTGCTGCGCATAGGGGAGGACCCAATAGCCCATGCAGAGGCCCGACCCGCACGAAAACTACACTGCGCTATGCACAGGCCTGCACAACACCCAACTCGAACTAAAGCTATACACAAAGGCATACATAGGGCACAACTGGAACGACTAGTCAGGTGGTGTTGCACACAGAAGAACTTTGGCCAGAATTGCCGAAAAGTGGCCAAAATCAGTTTTTTTCCACTTCAAGTGTGCCCCAAGCTCCTGCACAAGTTGAGAAAGGTTGGTGGTCACCTTTCTTTTCCCTCCAAGTATTCATTTTTCATCCATGATCGAAGGAGAGTAACAAAAACCTAAATTGGCCAAAAACCCTATTCTTCATGGCAAACCACCATTTAACCTTCTAGGGTAGAATTTACCAATTGGAGAGTGGTCATTGGTGTAAATACTCTCAATACAGGCTAAACATCCTTCAAAAATCTGAAAGAATTCCTAGAATTGCTCCCATTTTGCCCCCATTTGTTAAGCTTTGCCCTCACCATCACTCATTTTTTCCTCCCTAGACCTAAAGCTGTCACAAGCTAACCAACCAATTTGTTCAAGGACACAAGCAGTCACTATGTCCAGAGAGGAGATAAGTACCAGTAGTGATGAAGGCCAAGAGCCTATCAAGCCAAAGCACAAGGGAGGAAGAATTAATAGGTTTGAGCCCTTAGATACCATTAAAATCACATATTCTCCCATGATCCTTGCATGTTTTCAAGATGTTAGATGCTATTATTTCTATGAGAGGGTTAAACATGTCCAAAACCACTTAGATTTGACTAGATTGTTCATTCTCAGCCTACAAAACTATAATATTCCCAAATTTCTACATCATATTTGGAATATTAGAGTCCTTTATTTTCTTAATTAATTAAGTAAATAAAAGGGTGAAGGGACCCATAATCCTCATTATGAATAAATAACCACTTTGGTGTGTGTGAATGTGGATTAGTTAAGCCTAGATCTAGATAATGAGGTAGTTGAGCAACTACTAATGTGAATGGAATTGGAGATTCTGTCTCATTAATTGAGATAGATCATGGAGGTTGATACAGTCAACTATGATATTGAAGGTGTCAAACAGAATATCATGGAACATTCATGATAAAGTGATGGAGGATGTTATGCAATCAAAGCACACATGATGGAGAGGGTGTACATTTCACCTAGACATGATGGTTGATTTGGTCAAACAACGAAGTCAAACTTGGAGGATCATGTCCACATGCACATAGCAGTATAGTTGAGGGCCAAGGCATGGGAAGGCTCCAACATTATATAATGAAGATGAGGGAAATGATCGAGGCATGCTGATTATTCTTCATGTAAAGATATTTTAAGATCTGGAATTGTCATATGACATTCCATTTCTTTCTCAGGCTGTTTAGTAGAGATTGCAAGTGTTGTTTAGCACGGGACGTTCCTGGTCAGGAAACCCACCTCTTCCTTAGATTAGCTCTAGAAATATTATTTTAATTCATTCTACATCAAGCATTGGTACCACATCTCTTTTCCTACTTTCTGCAGAACATCCATATTTAGAAATTGTATATTTATGAAGATCAGTTTGGAAAGTGGAAGTTGTCTTCAGTACTTCAGCTGGAGAACTAGTGACGTTTTATTCCTATCACCTTGGGCTTATATATTAGCTTCCCAAATATTCATTGTAGATCTAGCATCAAGCCAAAAGTTATTGACTTCCTAGCAGCGGTATTTCTTTAAGGAATTACGCTATATGAATTGCAGATCTAAAAGGAGGGAGGAAGTTACTAGCATTTCAGTTAGTAATCCTGTGAGGGATCATCCCCTCACATTTCCATCAGTATTACCATAATCCTGGAGTTTATTGCAGCAATTTTCAGTAGGCAGAAGGCCTCTCTTTCCCTCACACCGCATTTTCTATTGGCAGTTGTGTTGCAGCAGCTGCAATCATTATTGGAGGATCGAGAAGCTAGATCTAGAGCTTCTAGCTTGTAGATCTGAAGAAGAGATCAACCCTTGAAGCTTAGATCTGATCTTGCAACATATTCATCCATCTATTTGACAGATCTAGCCTCAGATCTGTATTTCCCAGCAGACCAAGGATCAAATCTTGGGGAGGTGATTTTCCAAAGTTGTACATCTGGAAAATCCTTTCTGGGTTATCTTTGGAATCCATCACATTGGCTAGATCTTGAATCTTGGCATCATCTGAGCTCCAAATTCGAGTAGATATGCATTTTCCTTTTCATCCTGTAGCTATATTTTCATATTCTACTAAATGGACAACACATTATTTGATTTAGTTCCTCTCTAGTTATGTTGTACCTATTGTAGCATGTTTTCTGGGTGATTCTAGACCATATTTTTGGCTATATCTACTCATATTCTTGTAAATTGTGTAACTAAAACATATCCATATAATAAAATGGCTCAACTTCTCTATAAATTTTGATGTTATCTTAAGATTTATTATTTATCTTGCTATAGTTCTTATATTGTGTTTAAGTATTACTGCATTCTCCCTTTTGGGATATTACAAAAACAAACAGGTCAACCTAGCAGGAGTAAATTTTGAGCTATCATTTGAATTCATTGCTAGGGCCATAGGGATACCAGATGTGGGTGAGAGATGGTTCAAGAAGAAGAAATTTTCCGTAAGCTAGTATGAGCCCTTACTCAAACCTAGGTATCAACAAGGTTGCATGACTTTTTTACCCTTCTCACACCTGCTAGAGAGATATGCTCCACTGATGAGGTAGATCATCAAGTACTTCAATTTTGAGGGGAGGTACTCCAAGATTTTCTCATATCACATAACGCTGATAATGCACTTCACTAGGGTTAAATTGCTAAACCTACCATACTATCTCTGCTAAAGCATTGACAAAATGGCTTCAATAGTCAAGAAAAGGAGTTATGCCCACCAAATGCAAAGCCTTTTTCACCACTCTTTGGTTAAGATGATTGTTTTACATTAGCTAGAAGCAAGAAATCCCTTGGGAATTTTTTATCTCATATGATATATTTGCAAATCGTCAAGCCTTCATTCAGCAAAATTTTCCTTCCACTTCACACCCACTTACCTCCACTCCTCCATCACCCTCTAGAGATCATGTTCCATCACCTCCACCCATGCCTTCTCCACAAGGAAACTTACCTATTTCTTCTTCTCCAAAATCATCAAATGAGGAAAACAGTAATAATGAAACAAGTCAAGAGGAAAATGTGCATGAGCATGATAATAAGTACAGTCATAGTGCAAACAGTGACAATATGGATGAAGATAATGAACATGAAGAAACAGAAACTGATAAAGAAGAAATAGAAGAACAAGAACATGGAAATAATGAGGCTAAAACATAGTTTGAAGAGGCGGGAAGTGACCAAGGAAATAACACTGATAGGACAGTCAGTGAGGAAATAGGCAGAAAAAGGGATAGTCATGACAGTCATGACAGCTGTAATGTTCCCAATTTTAGCCTCAAGCTAAAATGGAACATTATAGTTGCACATTTTATTTTTGTTTAATAAAATGGAGAAGGAGACACCTTAGCCCCTTTTAGATGAAGAAATAACACTCCTTGTGTGAAAGGAGGACAAATAAGCAGCTTAAATAAACACCTAAGGGTGTGAATGAAACCCAACCCACTTGGTTTAGCCATTTTTTACTAAAGTCAACAGTGCTGCCCAAGGAGGAGAGGCTTCCTAAAGAAGCTGCACAGTTTTGTAGGGAAGACACTCATGTGAAGGTGGAAACCCTAATTGGTGGGACCATGGTGGAGAAAAGGTTCCTTTCTTTATAAGGAGGAGATGGAAGCCCATTTCCATCATGTTTTGGAGTTTCAGACTTGGGTCTGCAAAGGCTTGCATCCCCGGGCTATTTAGAAGGGTTATGGTGCCCTCAGGCACTAGGGTGTTCCCGGTTGGGAATCCCTGCCTCTTCCTCAATGAAGGATGAGGAATGAGATGATTTTCCTTAATTCAGCATTGGCCACAGCTACTACCATCATATACAGTGTTAGCTCTGCACCAGAGAGGATGTTGTGTTGCTGGGGGCAGCAAAGGAGGAACTCATGGAGTCATCTGAGCTTGTTTTCTTTAGTGGAGGAGTGATCTATTCATTGGAGGAGCTGCAAGGAGGATTCTTGGGCTTCATTACACATCTTTGGTAGGAGGCCAACATTCCATCATCTCCCACTGCGCAGTCCATGGAGGAAACTACGTTATTTCTGAGGAGGCAGTGAGAGAGGGTTTCTTGAGCTCATCAGGAGGATGTTTTTGCGACAAAGGGATCAGACCTTTATATTGGAGACATTATTAGAGGAGGCCAATCATATTTCAGATCAGCCATAGCCTCATTCTTTTTTTGGTTCAGTTGCAGTGATAAGTCTCTTGTCACATTTTGGTATTCTCTAGAATTTTTAGCAGTCTCTCATAGATTGGCTAGAAATCTTGTATTTCAGCCCATTTCATGTTATTGGGCTATTATTTTGTATTCCTTCAGCCACATGTAAATTTTATAAGTATTCAGCATCTGCTTCTTCATATAGACTGCGCAGGCATGGTCCTCCAGCATTTTGCGTAGTTGCATCAACATTTGTATTTCATGGTATAATAATGGGAGGTTGATTCCTATTGCAAAAGGGGTTCACTCCTCATGATATTTGTTGTATTTTATTGCTGATATCATAATACAATTATGGCTGTAGTATTTTCCCTCTTATGTTATATTCAGATTTGCAGAGCTTTTGGTTATGTTCATATATTGCTGTAAGCTCTCTCATTGAGCATTGTTCTAGAGACCTAGATTGGGGAGATCTGAATAACCTATCTAGAGTCATTTCTTTGAGCTCATTTTCTGCAAGGAGGTTATATTTTACATGTATTAGGGTATCCCAGCATTGGATTGTATTATTTTTATAGTAGCTTCCTTATACAGCGTCCTCAAGGACCCTGTAGCAGAAATTCCCTAAGTGGAATATTGCATATCCATAGGCAGAGTATGTGAAGGGCCAGCTAGCCTCAGGATCTTTCCCTTCTTTGGAAGGAGACATATACTATAAATTTCCCAACAGTCAATCTCTGAAATGGACTTGTGATAACTCACTGAAGAAGGAATTTGGAATATCTTAAGATATTCCCGATGGAGCAGCAAGTTCCAGATTTGGAACATTACAACAGCTGTCATGAATGTCATAACACTAATCAGTCTCCTGGTAACAATGAGAATGAAAGAAATAGTACAGAGGATGATGAATAAGAAGACACTAATTAGGAATAAGGTCAAAGTGAGGCAAGTGTAGAATCCGATGATAAATTTAAAGACCAAAGTGACAGTATAAAAGGCAGTGAGGAAGCTAGTAATGATGATGATGAGTCTGAAGAGCAAGAAAATAGTGACACCCTTGACATTGATGAGCAAGAAAGTAGCCTTGAGGCACAAAGCACGATAGAGGACAGTGAGGCAAAAAGTAATGGTAGAGAAGACAGTCAAAAGGATCATAGTCACTGCGAGGATGAAATGAAGAATCAAAATGGCAGTGATGTTGACATGGATACACCACAAAGTGATGACCAATCTAAATAGAAAAAAAAAGATATGGAGGTTGATGACACATCATTAAATGCTAAAATAAACTTGTCAAGTGACCATGAAGACAAAACAAAGCTAAAAAATGACCTTGACTTCCATGACAGTCAATATGACAGTGGTAAAAATCAGAGTGTTGAAGGTAGCAGTGAGGCTCACAGCTCTCCCAATAAACAAGATGATGATGCACAAAGTGATGAGATACCTATTAGTGAGGTGAGATGGAAAAGGAGGCTACACACAATAGTCCAAAAGGTGAGAAATAAGGCTTTCCAGCAGATGATAACATTCATGACAAGGACCCTAGAGTAGAAATCATTAGACCTTTTGATTTTTCATACCACACGAGGAAGAGGGATGTGTTTGCTACCTCAAAAAGGCAAGGGGCCATCTCTTCTCCAGATATCAAACCATTGGACAAAGGTAAGGAAAAAATGGATGAAAAGTTTGAGGATCAACATGGTGAAGAAAGAGAATTTGAACTTATACATATTGATAGTGAGGAAGAAGAGAAAATATCCAGGTCACTCCTCCAAAGTAAGAGTGCCAAAACAAGAGATCTTTAGGTAGATTTGGAAAGAGCCAAGTACAGATATGATGTATTAGATTGGGAAAACTGGCAGAGGAGTACACACATGGAAATTTATGAGGTAAGGGCACTAAGGGCTTGGAGACAAGGCATAAGGGAAGAGGTTAAATTAGAATAGTACAAGAGGACTCATCCAGAGAGTGAAGAAGAAGAAGAAGAACATCCTAGAAGGAGGCCAAGGACAATTGGGCTGAGAAAAGCCTTGGCCAAACAGAGGGAGGAAGAATTTTCCCTAGTTGAGAAAATTACTATTAGTGAGCTAGTTGACAGAGAAAAGAGTTTGATAGGGATCCTTGGCTTGAGAGGGCCAACATACATTTAGAAGATAAATTGGAGAAGGCAAACAAGGCCCTTGAGCTCCAAAGGAAGATGGCCAAACACTATACCCTTAGAAACCAAATTGCTAAGGAAAATCTCAAGAAGGCATTGCTTGAAAATAAAACACTAAAGGAGGAAAAATGCCATGAAATCCTTGGAGTTCTGGTTGAAGCTTCCCTATAAGTGTCCAAGACCTCTTGACCGATCACTCCACAAATTTTGGGCAATTTTGAACAAGATTTTGTTTTTTTGAAATTTTGAGGCCTCTATGCGCAACACCCTTGGCACTGTGCACATAGCTCATGCATCCTAAGCTTGAAAAATTGACATTTTTGGATTCCTCTCATCATCAATAGTCTGCTCACAAAATTTCAGACCATTTGGAGCAGTGTTGACCCCCCAAAAGGTCAAACAACACCTAAAATTTGACCATTCTGCCTCATTTTTAGGCAAGGTGCTACGCACATAGCAATGTTGGGAGAATGGATTTTTGCATAGGCAAACGGCACTCATTCAGAAAAAAAAAGGTAGATATGGAAAGCCAACTTGACAATATTTCCAACAATCCATCACGGGGTAAAATTTGACATCAGAAACGGGTCCAAAACATATTCATGAAAGACCCTATTTTCTGTTGAAATGGCACTGTGAAAATAGACTGTCTAAGTGTGTTTTGGACCAAAAATCAACAAAACACACTCTTTTCTTGCAAAATGACATTTTTGAGTTTTTCAGGAAAAACACTCTAGAATTAGGTGCAAATAGTTATTATGGCATTTCTTTCTTAGGATATTATGTGCCTTGCGCCTTGCATGATCTCTTGGCCATAAATGACATTTATGGATGAATTTGATATTTTCCTACCATATTTAGGGTTTTTAGCCCTCCTTTGTTCCATAAATAGAGCATGAGGCTCTCATGTATTTTGTTGGATTTGATGAACTTGGAGAGCAATATATGTTTTTTATGAGCTTGGAGAAGAAATTGGTTTTTTGAAGTTGATGAATGGCTTGCTTGGATTGATGATGGAGAAGCTTGTTTAGAGGATTCCTAAGCTTGGTTAATGGTGACGTCTTCTTAATTTTTTTGTGTTTTCTTGTTATCATTATGTTTCATTCTTCATATTTGCTATAGAACATAAAAGTATTGGTTGAGAAATGCTCTTGGAAGCACCTTAGTCCTCCTATTTGCTATGGCCTTGATGTTTTGCTCTGCTGGGTGTGTTTGAGGAATTCTTAACTGCTCCTCAAGCCTCTCCATGCTTGTTTGTTTCATGTATGGATTAGTATGCTAGTTTACAAGTATGATTCATGGTATGCCTTGCTTATTGGAAGCTATCCAAACTCTTCCTTGAAACCTTTCTTTGGAATATTGTCTGCTAGGTTAAGTCAAAGAGGTCTCGTTAGATCTTACCCTTCGTCCATGCTTATCAAATTGTTTCAAAGTTCTTTATAGCTTGATGTATGATGTTTAAGAGTTCCCTCTTCATGGATTAAGTTATTGTGTTATCTTATATGTTTTTCCTAATTCTGAAGGTGAATTTACTAAAGTTAAAATCTCTTATGCTTTCTATGTTTCACTGGAATGTTTATCTTGGATATTTATTGGTTTAAAGTATTATCATAGAGTATATGGTTTTCCCTAACTCATGCTTAGTACCTTACGCTGATCATATTTAAGACCTCCTTTTTCATAGGTAAATGAAAAAGGATACTTCATTTCCCTTTTCCCTACCTTGTTTTTCCCAAACTTGATGTCCACCCCACCTCACACATTACCTTAAGGATCCATTAACCTTGCTAGATTGGCCCTGCAACATACTTTGATTCATCATTGAGATAGTCATGACTTTCATTGACTCCATAGCCCAATGATTCAAAGACCTCTCACTCCACCTATTCCACTTGACCATCTTACCCAACCAAAACAATCAACAAACCCTACACTTAAAAACTGGCCTAAAATCAAAACCCTAAAGCAAAAAGAATACATCCTTTGCACCCAATAGAGAGATCCCTCTCTGAGTTCAGGAAGGCTAGGTCCTAGGACTCGAAATATTGGTTCCATGTTACCCTATCATTTGGTATACCAATCTACCAAATCACAGGACCCTAACATTCTCGGGATCACCGTAGGACCTTCTGAGTATATAGTTGCTTGAATACCTCTTAAGACTTTTTAGACCATCAATTTGACTTAGAAAATCTACTGATTCTGCCACCTCATCGCCACACTAACATTCTGGCAATCATGGTGGGATCTTCTGAGTATATAGTTGCTTGAATACCTCTTAAGACTCTTTAGACCCTCAATTTGACTTAGAAAATCCAGTAAATCTTCCACCTCATCGCCACACTAACATTCTTGCGATCACGGTGGGACCTTCTGAGTATGTTCATGCTTAAATATTCCTTAAAAGGTTCAGAAACCCTTGAATGATAGTATCTAGTGGTTTATTTTCCACCTCATCGCCACACTAACATTCTGGGAATCACAGTGGGACCTTCTGAGTCAGTGACAAAATAAGTATCCCTTAGGACTTCAGAAACCGTTGTTAAATCATAGAGAAATCAACTAATAGCTAAGAGTAGATTCTATTTTTTTTAACATCTTATCAAAATGATGGTTCAACCATAGGACACTCTTACAAACCTTAAAAATATAAAAAATAAAACACAGAAAACCCCAAAACATCCATAGATTGGTTTTTTGTCAGTTATTGGTGGTGGACCATAAACATACATCCTTAAAAACAACAAAAATATCCACCTTGCGACTCCACTAGCCTCCAGTAGGCCCATTACTTCACTAGTACTCATTTCACTTCTTGGATTTGTGTCAGGCCAACCCTGAAAAGTTTATGAACCCAATTATATACTGTGGGAGTTTACCAAATGCTAAGAGAGGTAAACCTTCAGAAAACAGTCCTAAAACTTTCAGGCTTTCTGAATTTTGAAGTTTGAAATCTGGCTTTACATAAGATAAGTACCAGATCTCATCCGGACCCAAACCCTCCCAACATAGTTGATGACCCAGAGAATATTTTGTGGCAAACATCTAGATATGGAAACTTAACCAATGTTAGTACCATTCATAGAGCAAGCCATGTACCTAAACATCTTATAGCTTTGCAAGATCCTCAGTTTGACTTGCAACATACAAAGAACCTTTTCAGAACCAA